>JAHWFO010012769.1:95207-208757 GCA_023313115.1 Rhysida immarginata
ATTGTTGGTCATGAGATATATATTGTTGGTCCGTGCAGAGTGTTTGTGAATTGCATGTTGATACCATTGTTGCAAAAACTTTATCTTGCATTGTTGGTCATGCGATATTTCTCATTAATATGCCCTGCCATAACCATGAATATCGATTTTTTATCAATAATTATTATTTTTTCGAAATCTGAAGTAGACAGTGACCTTCCTCATGCTTTGAAGGTCATGTATGCGAAATTTCATCAAGATCGGAATAAAACTGTTGATTTGTATAAAAAACGTACACACAGACCCACAGACCCACCCACAGACCCACCCACAGACCCACAGACGCACAGATATATAGATAGATTTAGATTATAGAAGAGGGTGTTTTAGTTGACTTCGCTAGTTGACAACTTTGACACTTTTGTTTATCCATCTTAACTTCATCTAAACCAATTACTGCCTTGTTATTTCTCATTTCTTCTAATGTTTTCATATTTACATGACAAAATCGTTTGTGCCATATTTGGTTATTATCCACTTCACATGACGCTACTGTCTGACAGTTTTGTTGCTTGATTGGTCTTCTATTAATTATATAGAGTCCATTCTTTCTGTAAGCTATTGCCACAACCTTTTTGTATTTATTCTTGATTATCACAGTTCCATTCGCAATATGAACATTCTTCTTTTTTTCTTCTATTTGTGAGATAGAAATCAGGTTTCTTTTTACCTTTGGTACGTATAGCACGTTATTCAAGGTAACATTTTGTATTCTATTTCTTATTTTCATTCTCATCTCTATTTCTCCAATTCCATCAGCATACAGTAGTCCACCTGCCATCTTTATTTGTTCTTTGTGACCGCTACGTAGGTTTCTAAATAATTTTTTTTCATGACATACATGATTAGTTGATCCACTATCTAAGATCCATTCATTAACGTCGTATGAATCCCGCTCTGTGATAGCCACAAAAAATGCTTCTGATTTTCTTTTCTCTCCTTCTTTGCTTTTGTTTTTAAACCAACAGTCTTTAAATAAATGTCCCTTCTTTCCACAGTTACTACATGTGATTTTGTTTCTGCGAGTTTGGGTCTTCTTTTCATCATTTCTTTCACCCTTTTCTTGAATATCTCTTTGCTTCCATTGTTTCTTAACGTAATAAGCATTCTTTATCTCATTTTCTTGTTTCTCTTGATTCTGCATGTTTCTTCGTTCGTATTCGATAAGAAGCACTTGTTTGATTTCACTAGACTTGAATTTTTCATCATCGAGGTAAGTTAGAGACATAACTAGTCCTTCATAGCTACTAGGTAATCCAGTTAACATAGAGTATGCCAGTTCATCATCAGGAATGTTTACACCTACTTCAATAAGCTGATCACTGCAGATCTTTAATCTGTTTAAATATGAAGTCATTGTTTCATCTGGTTCTAGGTGAATTGACACTAACTGTCTCTTTAATTGAAGTATTCTTGGTCTTGATTTTGGTTCAAAAATTTTAGCAAGGGTCAACCAGGCTTCTCGAGCTGTCTTAGAATCTACTATGTGTACTTGTTGTTTTGAAGTTACGCTTAATGCAATAGTCGCCAGAGCCTTCTCATCTTTGCTTTGATATGTAGCTTGTTCGATAGCTGTTGCATCGGGCTTTATTACTGCTGTACCGTCTATGTATTTCCACAGTTCACGTTCAATCAACAGCATTTTAATATTATATTTCCAATGACGATAGTTGGTTGCATTTAATTTTTCTATATGAGCAATTGGTTGGTAACTGGCCATTTTTCTTCATCAACGATTGATAATCCAACGATTTCTTCTTTAATGTATGTCGCAATCTTGCAGTTTTATCAATTCTTAATAAATATAAAGTACTTATCTTGATAATTTTTTTTTATCGTTTTCTTGTAAGCACGTCGCCGAGCTTTGTTGATTCGTGAAGGTCATTAATGGCCGTTTCCCTTCTTCTCGCTCCTTTGTTTAGCTTTATTCACGCAAAAACATTTGTTACTTTCTTGCTTCTGCTTTATAGTCGCTTATCGTTGGCATTCTCGCTTGCCTTATATTTATTTTTAGTTTGATTTATGCTGCGTTGCTGAGCCCATAACCATTGTAGAGGTCCGTTAAAATAAATAGAAGCATAAGCTTTATTATAGAACATTCATTCATTACATTACAATACATTAGGTAAAAAGATTCTCCCAGCATTCCTTATCAATGTGATATCTCCCCATACGACATTAATTAATACTACAATACTAACAATGGTTGATTATTTCCAACACTACTTATAAGAAAGGTGTATATGCTTGCTCAGGATGCTAAATACCATATATGCATACTTTAGTAATTTCAGAAAACATCAATTTGCCAAAGAAGAAAAATGTTTTGATAGATCATTTTCATTAGTAAATACAGTAGTACAAATATTACACAGCTGGTTGTTAAATCTTATAATTATAGCAGACTTTCAATTCACTTATAATGGGTTTTTTTCAAAACTTTTTAAGGATGAAATAAGTTTCAACAAAAATCATTAAATAAGGAGAAACCCTTCTTAGGGCAAAATTTAATTTTTGTAAGAAAACTTGAAACAACATATAAATATTATATTTAAAATATCAGCATTTCATAGTATTACATAATTCAATATTTACAGGAGATCCAATCTTAAACTTTATCTGACATATGAAATACTTGATTTAGCATTCAAGTGGCATTTCCATCCTCTGGAAATTGAAAATGCCTTTTTGTCAATTAAATATGCAAAATAGTTAAAAGTACAACATTGGCTTAGGGAACAATAATGGACGTATTTCTCTCTTTTCCCATCAATGACTAGTTGAGGGGGGGGGTGTATATATTGTGGTACTTGAGTATGATTTTAAAAGAAAATTAGTTTACACATTACTTTACAGTTTTCTCCCAATATTTAACTTATTGTATGCAATTGTATATTCGTTTTTTCAAAAGAATATTATATTTTCTAATTATCTAAGATGAAAAACGATACAGTGGTATTGACAATAAAAAATATTAAATCTTCTAGTAACATGAACTTATTTTATTAATTTTATTTAACTCTAATTTTCATACAACAACAACAACAACATCACGCCCCTATTCTACAAAAAGGTTGGGCAGCACATGAAAAGAAAAATAAACAAAAACGGATCAACCAAATCATACATTGCTAATCAATCGGCACCACACATTCCGGTCTCTACACACCATCCCAGCTTCTTCCACGATCATTCTCTTCTTCATGCATGCATGTCTCTTGTTCAGGCTCTCAAACCCATACAGCTTCAGATATTCATCCACCTGCTTTCTCCACTCTTTTCTCAGTCTCCCTCTTCCTCGCCCACCATCAACATTACCAACATACAGTCGTTTCGTCAGTTGTTCCTCATTCATGCGTTCCACATGTTATATATTATTATTTATGCGTTCCACATGTTCCATATATTATTATTAATATAAAGAAATAAACATATATTACAGATTAACAGTCTCTTAATTTATCACTTAGCTATCAACACTTAGGTAGAAGCATACAAGAAACTAATTTTGACATTTAAGCATACAAGAAAAACGCCCCCCCTCCTTTTCATCCATTCGTGGGCCCACATTTTCCATTAAACGTGTTTATCTGAAAACAGTGATCGCACATACTGACTTAGTTGTTATGTAATCCCAATAACCCATCCTTTTTTCATTAGGATCTGTTTTCTCGCAATCTGGTTGGGGTAGAAACTTGTCTCCTGGGAACATACACATGCTATGATTGGAGAGAGAAACGGTGGCTGGTGCTTCTTAGACTTATTTCCAAATGCTTGTATTAATTAACGAATCATGCATGATCTATAAAATCAAATAGAACTCTTATGTACGTATACTATGTACTTTTAAATGACTATCGAATACAGGGTTAGCACAAATAAATGATGGATTTTAAAAATTTATAGTTTCAAAACTATTACACATATTACAATAAGTGATACACGAAATTAAAAACAAATATACCAAGTTTTTTTTTCAGTTACAAATGTTTGATGTGTGACCCTTTTTTACGCGACAAACATCTAATCTGTAATCAAGTTCGTTCCACACATTTTGTAGTATCACACTGTCGATTGTTCCTAATGCTGCACAACTGCATTCTTTAAGTTCTTGCAGTGTTGTCGGCATTGGTGGTTCATAAACAGCAAACAGTGTCTTTTACCTACACCCCCAAAAATCTTGGTATGTTTTTCTTCAATTTCATGTATAACTCATTGTAATATGTGTAATAGTTTTGAAAATATAAATTTTTAAAATCTGGTCATTCATTTGTGCTAACCCTGTACATGTTTTCTTTAATCACTCTTCCAAAATTTCAATTTATTCGATGTGTTACGATGACCAGTTCAGCGGGCGTCCATTTTAAGCTCTTCCTACTACAGAAAGTGGAAGTTGAGATAGGTGCAGACATGTGCATTAACGACCAGTAATAACGATAATTATGTATACAATTGATAAATAAAATAATTTTGCACCTTCTAATAACGTTTAAATCTCCATTTAAAATTAACGAAAATTTCCCTTGGAATACATAAAGTAATCAAATCATGTATAAACAATAAAAATAAAAAAACACTTTTCCACAAATTAATTTTAATGCACGTATGTACATTTCGAGAACTAGGCCCTCTTCGTCAATGTGATAATGCAGAAACTGACCCCTCGCAACGAGCGCAGAGAAAATAAGACAGAGAGCCGCCGCAGGGTCATCAGTCAACAAAAGGAGCCATTCAAAGACAGAGGGGAAGGGTTGTAACCCAGAAGAAGAGAAGCAAAAGGAACTCACGTGGTCACCATATGCGCATCCACTATACGCAGTAAACCACCTCTCCCTTCAAAACTCCTCCTACATCCTCAAAACAACCTCCATTGCCAGAAAGCACACCAGCAGTAACATCAGTTCCCATCTCCCACCCGCCACACAGGGACAGCTTACAAAATAGATCATGGATACAAAAGTTAGGAAATAATACTGATGAAACAAAAGAAAACAGATTAATTGAGATATTTGTAGAAAAACAACCATTCAGTGACACCCCAAATTACATAATCTTGCTGAATCCCTGGATATCATAAATAAGCCTCCCAAAGAATTGCTTAACTTAGACCATGGTCCCATGGATGTCACTGATTGGTTGTTTTTCTACAGACATCTAATTAATCACTGTTTTCTTTTGTTTTCTTCAGTATTATTTACTAACTTTGTATCCATGATCTATTTTGTGAGCTGTTCCCATGCAGTGGGTGGGGGATGGGGACTGATGTCGCCGCTGGTGTGCTTGCTGGCAGTAGGGGGTGTTTCGAAGATGTAGGAGGTGTTTTGAAGGAAGTGGTGGTTTATTGCATGTAGTAGTTGTGCATATGGTGACCACGTGAGTTTGTTTTGCTTCTCTTCTTCTGGGTTACAACCCTTCCCCTCTATCTTTGAACAGCTCCTTTTATTCACTGATGACCCTGCGGCGGCTCTCTGTCTAACTTTCTCTACGCTCGTTGCGAGGGGTCAGTTTCTGCGTTATCACGCTGCCAAAGAGGGCCTAGTCATCGAAATGTACATACGTGCATTAAAATTAATTTGTGGAAAATTGTTTTCATTATTTTTATTATTCCCTTGGAACGTTTATATTGAGTGACAAAAAACACTTTTGTCGCTGCGTTTTCGTTGAGGAGAAATAAATTCTTTTCGATGCGAATGTTGAACTTTTCACCATAGATGTAATGTTATAAGCTAAAAATATACAAAAAAATGCAGACACCTTAAAAAAAATCAAGTTTTAATTGTATGGGCATGAAAAATGCACCAATCAAAAGAAAAAGCTCGAATGCAGGTACGATTTTTATGGTGTGCTGATATCGCTTAAAATATTTTTGTGAGAGCCACTTAAATTCGTGTTCCCATGTTAGAGAATAGGGCAATCACGCTGGGCTGTCGCAGAGGCCGACTTCCTAAATTTCTGTGTAGGAATAGATTGAATTTTTCATCAAGAAACAATATTTATTGGATAAAGAAAGGATGAATTAAATTGAATCGGTCATTTCAAAAGCCGCAAAAGTCATACAATTAGAATTTTTCAGGAATCAATTAAAAGTGTGTCATTCACAAGTAAACGAGTTTTGAAGGACTTTTTGGGCTGCAATATTGTAGTTGAATTTTAATAGATTGAAATATCGAATAAGCTTTATAATTTATGAATAATCTATATATATAAAGAAGGATGTTTGTGGGTCTGTCTGTGGGTCTGTCTGTGGGTCTGTCTGTGGGTCTGTTTTTTATACAAATCTACAGTTTTATTCCGATCTTGATAAAATTTCGCATACATGACCTTCAAAGCATGAGGAAGGTCACTGTCTACCTTAGATTTCGGAAAAATAATAAATATCGATAAAAAATCGATATTCATGGTTATGGCAAGGCATTTTAATGAGAAATATCTCATGACCAACAATGCAAGGCAAAGTCTGTACAACAATAGGTATCAACAATGGTATCAACACGCAATTCACAAACGCTCTGCATGAACAAACAATCAATATCTCATGACTAACAATGAAAGGAAAAGATTGTGCAAGTGTAATTATCCCGGGCAACGCCAGGTACCTCTTCTAGTAATAATATAAAAATGTGAAAAACTTCTTTTTTATTCATTAGCATTCTCAAATCATAAGCTTTAGATGATGAAAATGACACAGGAGTTGAGATTTTTTTCCATTAAAATGAATGAATGCTTTATGAATCCATCAATAAGATTCTCGGCAATGGTAGTACCTTTTTTTATCTGAATCATAATGAAAACTCATATGTGTCAAAGGAGCAAATGTTCTTTTTTGTTCTTTTGGAACACTTTTTCCGTTGTTTAAGCAATGAATTCCAATCAGGCAGTATGAACCGACTAAAGTGGTTTTTACGTCTAACTTTAAGTAAGCGTTCGCAGCAAAAAAAAAAAGTATGTTTGAGAAAAACGTGACTTATGCGGTTTTTGAAATCACCGATTCAATTGGAGAAGATTCTAACATTGGGCCATTTAGTAAACAAAAAGGAAACTTACAAGGGAACCCCAGATAGCCTTTTTTTTGCGCGCAAGCACACCGTGGAAGAGATAGCATTGTGCGGTAGGGAAGCGCCCCGGAAGTGTGCAGAGTTTAAAAAACATGGTGGAAAGAGGGGAAGCAAACTTGTTAGCAGTGATCGACAAAGAATTGCAGTTAGAGCAATGTTATCTTTATATATAAAAATTCAGGTTCAGGATGCGTCTGTAAATGTTCTAAAAACTTTTGAACCACTTATCCGATTGAGCTCATATTTTTTTCATATGTTCTTTAGGTTTAGAGTAAGGTTTACATGTCCCAAAAGAGTGGGGGTGGGGGTAAATAAAATATATCTTGGTTTATGTTTGTTTGTTTCCTCAAGAGATGGCGCCAGAGAAACGCCATCAAAATTTTATCAAATAAACAAACCGAGCAACGTCGGGTATATCACCTAGTTAAGCATAAAATCTTAATTTTGGTGTACAATTATTCGTCACGAAATAATTTATAAGATGAGGTAGGCATCCATGAATACTATTTTTATTTCAAATTATAAAGCATCGCGATACATACCCCTTCACCAACGCAACATATTACTCAACGTTGCAATGAAGCCAGCCCCGGATTTCATTACTGAATTACTTAATAAAATGAAATAATAAATTAAGGAAATGGTTATTAATTACTCTAAATATTTATTACTGGAAGGCATTTAGCTAATTGTAATAATCTATTTTAAAAACTAACTTTGTTTAGAAATTTGAGAAGCCATTCAATTGCCATCTGCTGCTGTCTATTTCATCTGAATTGGATTCGTGCTTATTGCTGTGAGTAGTGGAAGAAAGAAGTTCCGTTAAGTGCACTAATACACCGCTTTAACAATGGAGTCTTTGTATGAATATGTGTGCTCAAATTTTTTCGTTTTCATAGTTTATTTTGAAAGAAATAAATATTCGTACTCTCTTATTTTGCAAGCATCTATTGTAGCTTCAATTGAATAACATATTTCAATTTGGTGGAAATCTGTGACATACATGTTCGAGGGATTCCCTTGTTAGTTTCAAATCTGCAGTCCGAAGCATTGAATCGTGATGCAAAAAAAATAAATATATTATATACAATGCATAAACCTTTTATTTATTTATCAACGGACTAGTCTACAGAATTATGTACACCCTATTCTAAATATAAACTGGAGATTTCATTTTCACTTATAATAATAATATATATAAACTGGAGATGGTCTCCAAACACAGCTAATAATTTTTCGATTGAAAAATGGAAGGAAAAATTTTGCGACTTGGATTCGAACCAGGAACCTCGACTATCATGGCCAATGCCTCTACCAATTGGGCTATCGCAGACACCCGGACAACCAAGCTTTCACAAGGTGTCTTAAAGACAACCAAGTTGTCACAGTTGAAAGCCCAATGGGAGGCAGGTTCCTGGACAATGAACCACCAAGCTGTTACAATGTGTCCAAATATACTTCACTGAAATCACTAATTAGCTCAATTGGCAGAGTAGCCCTCGATTCGAAGGTTGGGAATTCTCCTACCCTTAAACTACCAAATAAATTGATGAAAATTCAACAGAGAGAAGATAATTATATCCTGAAGATATACTTCAAACAAATCGTGAATACACAAAGAAAAGGGAAGGAAAAATCCAGCGATCTGGCCTCGAACCAGGATTTTTGTCTTTTTATACAGCATCTATGTTTAAGGTCTTCTTACTTGCATCTGTCCTGATGATCGAATGTTGGACCACAAACATGGCACGTGCAAGCTTTTAGCAGTATCTAATATCATAAAACGAGTGTATTTTGTATGACGAAAAAATAATAATATTGCATCATCCTTAATGATTTTTTTAAATTTTACTCTTATTTTAGCTTATCGTATACTGAATATCTCCCTCCTTCTTTTCACCTACTTTTTCCTCTGTAATAATTCGCTGCACTCCCAGCATCCAAGCACTGCCCAGCACCCTTGGATATCCACAGGACAACTTCCTGTGAGGATAATAAAGACAATTTCTACGAACTGCGCACTTGGACACGTTACTTCTATCTCTATTGTACAAACCAAGGAAGTCTTACATATCACAAGTGAGTTGACCAGTGAGAAACCAGATGCACCGTTTATAAATATAAGAATTATCACCAGTTGGATAGACATACATCACGGATTTCACTTTATCGGTGCTTACATTGTGCTGTTCTCATTATTTTCAATTCCTTTATCCTTGTGGTGACATCCAACCTTTAACTGACCAATAGAATCTAATTACATTTCTATTCATACTGCTTACATTATGTCGCTGATCCCTGACCCTACAGCCCAATATGTATGAAAAAGTTATTGGACTGTGACAAGGGATTACAATGCCAAAAAAGCTGTAACAGACGTTCATATTGCCTGCAAGAAAGTCCCAGAAGCTGACTATCTAAAATTACATCTGATAACCGTAGAAAATGGCATTGTAATAGGGTTGATTGCTTTAATGTTGCCAATCATCCATTGAACAAGCCTATTTCTAATCTTGATGATGTTTTATCTAAATTAAAGAATCTTATCAATGTTCCCTCCAATCTTACTTTGCTTAATAATCAGTTGAAAGAGGTCAACGAAAAATTAACCAACTTCCAGCCTCGTATCGCTGTTGCTGAGAACAGGCTCGATGAGATGGAGAACAATATCAAAACATTATTATAGAGTGATTCTGGAGCTGTTTCATCTGAAACCATTATTGAAGAGATCGATGATAGATCACATACAGCAAAGAACATCATAATATATGGTCTACCAGAAAACAAAAGCTGCTCCACTGGACCAGAATAGAATATGACTACGACCTCGTTTCTATGCTCTTAAATGCTGTTTGTCCCGTGCCTGACAAGGCCCTCTTTAAATCACATCGACTAGGTCGAATTTCAATCAACAAGGCAATATTTATTAAGGTTACGTTCAAAGACCATGATGTTTTAATAGAATTCTTCAAAAATTATGAGTCTGCCGTAAGAGAACTTGACCCAAGTTCTCATCAGTTAGCATCTCCCGGGATAGAACAATTCGCGAACGCCAGCATCTTCAGAACCTTCGTGAGGAGAATAAAAAAAGAAGTGATTCAGGGGAGAGCGACCTTACAATAAAATTATCAACAACATCCCGAATATAGTAAAAAAGGACCCAAAAAACGTCAACAGATCAACAACCTCCTAATATATTATCAAAACTTTAATGGACTTCGCACTAAATTAAGTGCACTTAGGAAGGCTGTTGCTACCAGTGAATACGATGTACTAATTTTGACTGAGATAACTTGAACACTGACAAGGGGAGGTTCAGGTCTGTTAAGCTTGGATTTAACTGAAATTTAAATATATGCACCCCTCCCACTGTTATATGGGTAGTAACTCATGCTAATGGGCATTAGTTTACGAGTTATAATCATTTAAAGTTAGTTAAGTAGATTATTGAAGTTAGATTATTTTTACAAATTCAGAGAGTGAGGCTTTCAAGTAGTCAACGTGGTCATGTGGGTAAGTGGATAGAATCCAATGCTAAAGAATCTGCTCCTTCACACATCTATTTAATTTAATTTTTTTAAACATGTTCTTGAACAAATTATATATAAAACTAACACGTTTCGGATAGAAGCTATCCTCTATCCAAGCACAGAACGAAAGTCTAAATTTCTCTTAGGATGCTATAATTAATATAGAAATATGAATATTTTTCAAATATTAATATAGAAATAAAAGTGACGGTATTTCTAACTTTAATTAATAAAAACGTACTTTTATAATTTTTTAATAGTATATTTCATTTGAGCAAGGTTACAACTTATTTATTTTTAATAAATTATTATTATATTATACAGGGTGGATACAAAAATAAGCCCCCCCCTCCACCCTTTTATTTTCATAACCGAAGCAGATATGTCAATTTTGATGAATCCAATGAATAGGAAGTTCTGGGTGACCTATCACATGGTGCACTTTTCATCATCCCAAATATGCTAATTAGGACAAGTCTTCAATTGGAATTTTTTTTGTTTTGTTCGGAATTCCATGCTGAACAAGTCTTCAATTGGAATTTTTCATGTATCTGTTACGGTGTTTATGATAGGATTTGAATATATCCTAATCTACATATTTGCGATGATGAAAAGTGCATCATGGGATTCATTGGATTCATCAAAATTGACATATCGCCTGCGGTTATGAAAATAAAAGGGGGAGGGCTCATTTTTGTATCCACTCGGTATAATATAATAATAATAATAATAATAATAATAATAATAACTTACTAAAAATAAATAATTTGTTACCTTCCAAAAATGAAATATAATATGCAAAAATTATAAAAATATGTGTTTAATAATTAGAGTTAGTTTCCTATATAATTTGTTCAAAAACATGTTTGAAAAAATTAAATTAAAGTGATGTGGGAAAAAAGCAGATTTGAACACGGGACCTACAGCATTAGAACTATCCACTTACCCACATGACCCAGTTGACTATTTGAAATTCATGTTCTCTGAATTTGTAAATATACATCAAAAGCCTACATAACTAACTTTAAATGATTATGTCTCGTAAACTAATGCCCATTAGCATGAGTTACTATACCATATAAGCCGGCCAGGTGGCCGAGAGGGCTAGGGCATAGGCTTTCTAGTTCGCCTGGCTGTGGGTTCGAATCCCGCCATGGGCATGGATGTTTCTGTTTGTCCCGGGCTGCGTACAGATAAAATTTGTGTAAAAGGCGCAAAATGACCATAGTAGTCGACGCCAAATTTCTAGAACCCCCCCCCCTATATCAAATAATAGTGGGAAGGGTACGTAACAACATTAAAATTTCAGTTAAATCCAAGGATAACAGACCTGGTCCTCCCCTTGTGAGTTCAAACTCTGAACTTGGACTCAGTGGTTTCATCATTTACCGGAAAGACAGATCTCGGGATTTAAGCATTAAGTCTAGTGGCGGCGTGTTCTTATTGCGACGAACTCTCAGCTGGAGGTCCAAGTATTAAATTCCCCAATTTACTGCAATGAATGCATCTTCGTATCTCTTAAAGCTGGTATATATCCTTCTATTCTCATTGCAGGAGTATATATTCTACCCCAGCAACCAGTAGAGGTTTATGCCACTCTTTGCAATGGGATAGACAAAATATTATCAATAAATTCCACTGTTCACCAGAGACTTCAACCTTCCGGAAATAAACTGGACTGAGACTATCTTAGTTCCTCAAAACCGATCCTCGCAGCATCTTATCGACATGGCTGATTCCTACCAACTGATGCAGAAAAACTTTACTCTTAACCAACGCGGAGTAATTCTTGATCTTTACTTCCGATCATAACAGTCAGTGTTCTCCCCAGAAAATTTTATCAGGTGGGTTGAAAGATAAAATAGCCTGTGGACAATAAAAAACAAATAAACACTGTGAAGTGTTGTGCAGGTTTACGTATATCCAGCCGGGCGGTCACCAAAATCAGCCGGGCGGTGTGCCCTTTCAAAAGGGCCTGGGGAAAACCCTGACAGTGTAGCTTTCCCTGCATCTGATCCAATTCTGCCTGAAAAAGATGCCCATTCCGCACTTTCCTCTGAGATTTCTATTTCTGACTATAAGTCTAAGATGATGTCAACCGTACCAGACTTTAGAAGATGTAAGATTATAGACATCCAACAAAATCTTTATTATTGTCTGGGACCAGTTCAGTTCATTTCACCGATATCAATGAAGCATTTGATTGTTTTCTTCACACAATTCGTGAAATTGTGTTGCAGCATACACCTACAAAGAAAATCGGAGGTCTACCTTCCCCTCCTGGTTTTCTGGACATCTGAAACAGCTGGTCTTCAGGAAAAGGCTGCTCATAAGAATTACTAGTTATGGGGTAGCAAAACCGATCATGATGAGTTCAAGCGGTTATGTTCCATCTGCAAGAAGGTGACCTCGCAGTGTTACTCTTCTTACATCGCTCATATTAATTCCACGCTCCCTTTAATCTTAAAGTCATTCTGGAGCTTCGCGAGGGAAATGAGTAATGCCTCAGTGCCTCAAAATTGTTTCACATTCAATGGTCGTTCTGAAAGTCTCCCACAGGCGTTTGTAACTTATTCACTGAATTTTTCTCTTCAGTCTACCAATGTGCTAAGTCACATCAGTTCCTTTATATTCGTTCAATAAACAAATCACAGTACCATCTTGTTTTGTAACTGTAGAGGAAGTTGAGGCTAAGTTAGCTTCAGTGGATGCTTATAAAGGAACTGGACCCGATTTGATTTCCCCTATTGTTCTGAAATCTTGTTGCAAGTTGATTGCCCCCAGTTGACAGCTTTTTTAATAGATTATTGGAAGACGGCATCTTTCCGGATTCATTAAAGCCTAGCTACGTGGTGTCCCTTCTTAAAAGTTCAGATTCATCAGATGTCTCCAACTATAGACCAATAGCAATTCAATCTGCATTGGGAACGGTATTCGAATCCTTGGTGTTTGACTGCATTAATTTTTTCACAAAGTGTCTGTTTGCCCAAGAATAACACGGGTTTATCTCTGGAAGATCCACTGCCACAAATCTTGTGGTATACGAAAATTACTTCTTGTCTACGGCGCTAAGGGATTACAAGTTCATAGTATATATGAGGACTTTTCCAAAGCTTTTGATACTATCAGTCATGAACACCTCTTAGCCAAGTTAAAATCACATGGAATTGGTGGCAGTCTCTTTAAGTGGTTCCGATCATATTTAAGCAATCGTAGTCTCATTGGCAAGTTTAATAGGCTGCTTCTAACCCGTTCTTAATGCATTCAGGCATTCCTCAAGGCTCCCATCTTGGCCCCTTTCTGCTCAATGTATTTATTAATGACATTGTTAGTAACATCGATGTTCGTTTGCTGATGTTGTTTGCTGATGAAATCAAGATTTTTAGCACAGTATACAAAATCTCAGATTGTACCAAGATTTAAAACTATCTAGTGAAGGTCGTAGAATGGTTTTCTAAGAATTCAATTCTAAATGTCGGGAAATGTGCAGTTGTAACTTTCGTCCGCTCTGCTAGTCCCATAACTGCAGATTACTACACAGGAAATACTTTGCTGCCACGAAAGACCGTCATACGTAATCTTGGAGTAACATTGTCTTCTAACCTAAGCCCCGATTTTCACATCAAGGATATTTGCCGTAAACCCTGCAGAACACTCAGCTTTATAATTAAAACTTCCAGACGTGAAATCAGTGGCGACGCCCTAAGAATATTGTTTGTGGCACTTGTCAGACCAATTCTTGAATACTGCATTGTAGCCTGGGCTCTCCATCAGATTGGACATACTCATCGGTTCCAGAAAATTCAGGATCGACTTATACGCATTGCAGGAATTAAACTTGGGTGCGAATACAGTAGCGCTCAGAAAATAAGGCACGAGTACAATTTTGGGCTTTTATTCTAATAGAACAACAAGACTTGCGAGGTCTTTCAACAAGTGGTAGATGACATGGAAAAACAACTTTTATAAATAAAAATATCTCAATTCTTTTATAACATCTTGCTGTAAAAAAGAAAATTGTCTTTTATGTATGTTCAAACAATAAGGTACTGGTTAAATTTTGAAACAAATTTCATACCAAACATGTTGCACATCTGATACACAAGTGAGAAATCAAAGGAGATGATGTCATACATTAGTACTTAGTTGGATAGCTGTTACTCTCGATAACAGCTTTACATCTGCTAGGCATAGAATTGACTAACTTTGTCATGGTTTCGGACGGAATCTTAAACCATTCGTCCCGAAGCATTTGACATTTTTATCCAATTTAGATGCCTTTTTGTCTTTGCAGCGACGAATCCAGAACCTCCCAGAGATGTTCAATGGGTTGATATCAGGGGACTGCGATAGCCAGTCATATACTCGAAATTTTTTTGGAAGCGAGATAATGCTTAACAAGGTCGGACGTAGGGCATGCAGTTTTTTCCGTGGGGATGCATGTGGTTCTGTAGAATATCTCTGTGCATATTCTTATCCATAGTACCAACAACATGCCCTAGAAAACCCACCCCACTTCTACTAATACAACCCCAAACCATTAGAGATCCCCCTCCAAGCTTCACTGTGGGCACTTGGTGTTTTAGATTGTAACAATTGTTCTTGGGGCGTCGAATATCCTGTATTCCGTCTGTTCCAAAATGCAAAAACTTAGATTCGTCACTCCAGAGGATTTTCAGCCATTCGTTGGTGTTCCAGTACTGGTACTTCTTTGCAAAGGCAAGTCGGGCCTTGCTATTCGCTGCTGTAACGAGAGGTTTTCTTTGCAGGGCCTCTATTATTCAAGTCTGCTTCTACTAGACGCCGTTTTGTTGTGGAAACACTAACTTTAAACCCATAAGCCTCTTGCATTTCACGGTTCAAATCCACTGTTGTAAGTCTGGGCTGAGCTTTTGATAACCGACGAAGCAGTCCATCTTCCTTTTCTGTGGTGGTACGTGGTCTCCCTGATCTAGGCTTTCGTTGGAGGTCTCCTCTTGCACTCTTTCGTTGAATAATATTTCTTACTGTACTTTTTGGAACATCGGAAAAAGATGCAATGCTGTTATAAGATTTTCCCTCCTCAATGGCTTTTGCAATTGCCTTCTGGACATTCAAATCCAGATGTATCCTTTGATTTGACATTTTCCAATAAAATTGAAGGAGAATTATGTTACAGTTATTTTTATGCATTTTCTGGTGACAATGGAAATTTACTTTTTTTTTTTTTTATCAAAAGTGACTTGTGCCTTATTTTTTGAATGTCGCCAAACTAGCAAAAGTGTCTGTTCAGTTTTTGAATGAGAATTATCTCCCAATTGTTTGGGTCTTATGAAGTGTTTCACCTTTCAACACCCTCCTTTAAAATATTGGTTCAATAAGATAATCGTTTTTGAATTTAAATAAAAAAAACTGCACTTGTGCCTTATTTTGTGAGCGCTACTGTAGGCTTCGGTGCCCATCGACTCTGTTGAGATTTCCTGGGACATATTCCACTGATCAAATGAAGACAACTCCACGACGAGATATTTTTAAAAAAGATTCTTAATTCGGTGACCTTTTGAGTTGGAGCCAGCTTAGAGTACCTTCACGGACACACTCCCTTGAACTGTTTTCGACAGCTGCTCACAACTAATTACGAAACGAATGACCTTCTTCCTCGTCATAGGGTGGGAAATATTGTTATCCCTCACCACGATTTCTTTTTCGATTCCATACATCTGAAGAGAACAAATTTAGGCTGCATTACTAATTTTAGGTTTACATTACTTGTTTATTGATTTTTACTATATTTTCAATAATTTTACTTTTCATTATTAATTTTACATTTTTGTCTGCCATTCTTCCACTATGTAAAAATGGAGTAATCTTCTATCTGTATAAATAAAGAAGGATGTTTGTGGTTTTATGGGTTTTTTTATTTGAGGGTTTTTTTTTATACAAATCTACAGTTTTATTCCAATGTTCATACTTGACCTTCAAACCATGAGGTGGGTCACTGTCTACCTCAGATTTCGGAAAAATAAAAATTATCGATAAAATAATCGATATTCATGGTTGTGGCAGGGCATTTAATGAGAAATATCTCATGACCAACAATGCAAGGCAAAGTTTATGCAACAATAGGTATCAACAATGGTGACAACACGCTATTCACAAACACTCTGCATGGACCAAAAATATATATCTCATAACAAACAAAACAAGGAAAAGTTTGTGCAACAATAGGTATCAACAATGGTGACAACAGGGAATGCACCAACACTAGGCAGGAATCAACAGTATATATCTCAGATCAACAATGAAAGGCAAAGTTTGTGCAATATAGATAAGTTTCAATTTGTACCAATTCATAGAATTCCTGTTATTCAGGCTTTTCTTATGAAAGAGTTCTTAGTACTTAACAATTTATTGAAAATCTTTAAAAATGATCAGTAACTGGAGATAATGGTGAGTTAGCTGACTATTGAGAAAAGAGCAGAAAGACGACACAGGAAGCACTCCTTTAGCTCCGTGCTGTATTAAGCAAATGGTAAGCAGGTCAATAGAAGAATCGGCGATCGGTAGACAACACAAAGAGATGAATGGTCAAGTTTTGATTCAAGACGTCAAGAGTAGAAAGGAAATTGTAACAACATCAAGTGTACATCTAAAGTAAGATTACGTGAGTAAGAAATTATTTAGACTAGCTGTGGCATCCTTGGAGAGGTCCTTCCATTGTGAGCATTTAAAAATTTTTTTTCAAATTTCCAATAAGATTTTTACTGTATTATTTCTCATCGACTTCATGTGTTTATTTTTAAGATATTTCAAAATTTATCCCCCAAAAAAGTCCAAGCCACACAGTGGTTATCACCTAGATTATTTGGTAGCACAGTAGATCCAAACATTTCCTAAAAGTACATTCTGACTATATTCTGTGGGAAAGTGTATATGTTGGAAACTGAAATGCTGATAATGCGATTACTGAACGTTCGTTTCCAAGAATTATTGATAATGAGCATAAAGTGAAGATGCAGTGACAGAACATTAATAAAGCAGCTTCTATTGATTAGGCACAGGAGTTACGCATGTCTCACTTGAGCTCCCTATCAAACGTCCAGACGACTGGCAAAAATTTGTGTGTGGAAAGGAAAGAGAAAGAACGAGTATCGGCCAGAGAAACTCTGCAACTAAAACAGAAACAGCTATATGGGCGTTTGAAACATCTGAACAACGGGAGTTTCGAATAGAGAACAGTATTTAAGAGCTTCTACATCAATGGCAAGAAAAACTTTAGTATAAAGTATCTGGTGATGCTCCGCAGTGGTAAGGCAAATCAAGAAGAGTTTAGATAAAGTCCCTAGACTTCCTGTTTTTAGTATTTTTAGTAGAATGGATATTCCCTTTGCTCTGTGTTGTATTGATTGAGTTATTATTTAACCAAATGGGAGTTATAATTTAATTTTTTGAGATTGTTCTCTTTACCTACAAGTATAATTATCCCAGGCAATGCCGGGTAACTCTGCTAGTCTTCTATACATTATGGCGTCCCTATTCTTGATCGGGAGTACAGATCAATCCGGTGACTCGCAATTCTATTAAATAAGATCTTTAGTTCGTATTGGGAAATAAGTATCAGACGTACGTGGTTGGTCCCTCCTAAAGACCTGTGAAGGATAACGTTTATTCTCAAGAGATTAATTCTAAACAATAATTAAAAAGATCAGGCACCTCACAGGTGTTGAAGTCAAACAAAAGAAAAAAAGTCAACAAGCAATTAATTAAAATAACAAGTAAATAAAAGTCTATTCTATTGTCTTTCACTAAAATATTGAGATCAACTTCGTCTTGAAAACATAAGAAGAAATGTATGTAAAAATTTATATTACACAAATAAATTCTTTTAAAGAAAATTTGAGTCTTAATTATTCCTTTTGTCATTATCGGTAAAAGTTCGTCAACGGGAAAGGGTTATTTTTTCGATCGTATCAGTTTCTCCTAAAATCACATTTGGTAAGTATTTTTCTTTAAACTAAATTTTAGTCGTAATAAATTAATTGATGTTTACTAAACTCTCAAGGGATTATTTATGAGTCTATCATCTCAATATCAACGTCGACGGTTTTCTTATTTCAGTTTGTCTTTATCTTTTCTAGTCCTGGTTTGAAGTGATCACTCTAGGCAAGTCTCATTAATTGTGTAAACGTCTTTCTCTTTATTCTACTTCTTTCTTAATTTTTCCTTATAAATCTTTTTTATTATTATTTCCTTTTTTTTTCTCTTCACTTTAGGTTTAAAATCTGCATAGAGTTCGTCAACAAGAAATTAAGGGGTCCATCTGGGGCTACAATTGTCAAACAGTGTCACCACTTGAAGAAATTGTCCTTGTCAGGGATGGAAAAGACTTGGACTGAGTGGGGGGGAAGGGTCAAAAACTAAATCTAAACTAATAATATTAGGATAAGGTAAGGTAACATTAGTAGAGGGGAGCCCACCCTAGACCCAAGGAATGAGCAATACGGCTATAAATCCTCATCGGAAAGATTTCTTAATACGTTGTTGGATTGATGTTAACAAAATCAGTTCTATCACGGGGCTGAAGATGGAAAATAAAAAAAATTGGATATTACTTTTCCTGTCATCGTCTTATGGTTGGTGATACGAACGTCTATGGCAGCGCTGGCCGAACGTAATTATTGAGTCGTCGAGGTCGCAAGGCTTCTGAATTCTTGACGCTGAATCTCGTCTAAGGCCTACAGTTCTCGGTGAAATGTCTCCGTTCTGTACTCAAGTCGTTTATCATCATCTTTCTTTTATTTTTTTTCAGTCGTGCAAGCCCTCCGAGGTGAGCTGCTTGCCCTTCGTATTCCAAAATTTCACTCCAGCTTCTTCTGTCTCTCCTCGCTCAGCAACAACTAAACATCAACTTCTTTTTTCAGTCTGATATTAATAACCGCATTGTTGCACGTGCGTCCATTGTTGAGTATGTTTCCAAGATCGGTTTGTCACATAAATAAGAGTTTTTTTATCGTTGAATAAAATTATCAGGAAATCAATACAATAATTATATTTATCAAGAATATTTTTTAACAAAAGAAACGAGAAAATCGGTTCCGGGGGGGGGGGGGGGGAAATACAAACCCCTCCTCGACACACAAAAAAAAGAATTTTTCCTACGACAAAATTTCTTTTTTTTAATTGTTATTCTACTCTTCTAAAACTGATACCGAACCGACATTCTTATCAGGTGTTGGACCGAGGATTACAATGCACTTGAAAGAATTAGTCAACGTGGTTCTGCTTTTGATATCACTGGTTTAAGGTCGTCCATCGTTGCAGTGATGAGATGGTTTCGCCTGCGAAATTCATTTGGCATTAACTCGACGACATTCGGTGACTTGAATGAAAAGAGCCTGAAAGGACCTTGAAATAAGGGATCCAATTTATGTGCCCAAGGGTGTTTGCCAGGTATAGTTCGAACTCTCAGCCAGACGAAATCTCAGGGTTTGAATTTGCTTTTCTTCAGGGATTTCTGATTACATGGCGAAGACCTCTTTCGATGACGGCCTCGATCAGAATTAATTTGTCGGATGACTTGTTTCGATGACATCCCTCTTAACCCATGAAGGACTTCCCATGGTGAGAATTTGGTTTCATTGTTCGGAAGACGGTGAAGAGCTTCGACACATGTCTCAAGAAAGATATCCCATTCCCTTGGATCGCGATGCAGGAAAACAAGTTGTAATTTCTCCAGTAGGGATCGTATATATCGCTCCGCTGGGTTGGTGCGAGGTACGTATGGGACCGAGTACCTAAGTTCAATAGAATTGCTGTGACCAAACTTCGTGTAAATTTGTCCTTTAAAGTAAGTAGAATTGTCTGATAATATTTCTTGCGGTTTGCCAAATTTCATAATAGTTTGATGAAGGACGTCGATTATAGCTAATTGGTAGATGCGACGAGTGGCCTGTGCTTCAACCCATCCACTAAATACATCAACTACAACTCTCACGTATTTGTTCTGGTTTGAGGATTGAATTAATGGCCCTAAGACGTCGATCGCCCAGAGTTGGAGTGGGGCGGTGACCGATCGTCTAATTTGTTCATTCACTGGTCGGTAATTGAATGGTTTGCATAGTTGGCATTCGCTGCATCCTTTTGTTATTGTGTTTATATCATGATGCATGTTTTGCCAGTTAAAGAACTCTCTGAGTAATACATACAAAGCTTTACCGCCTGGATGAATTAGTTCAGATTTACGATGCCATTGTTCTACGAGTGTTTGGCATTCATGAGTGGGTACTACCTTCCGAGGGAGACTTCAGTCAAGGGATACTCTCTGGAGATTAAGTTGGCGAGGAATATTTTTCACATCATATTTAGGGGTCACAACATGTTGATCGAGAAACATTTCCAGTTCTCTTTGAAAAACCAAGTACATCGATCGGGAGAGTGCGTCGAGGATGTTGTTCAGTCTACCCTTTTGATGGACGACTTCGAAGTCGAAACCCTGCAGCCGTAGATTCCATCGTGCAATCCTGCCGTGGTGGTCTTTGAAATTGGCCATCCATTTCAGGGATTGCGCGTCGCAAAAGATGGTAAATTGTGTCCCATCAAGGTAGGATCGGGACGTCTCCATGGCATGCAGGACTGCCAAGCACTCCCTCTTGATGGCACTATAGTTGGCTTCGACTTTGGTTAACGACCGGCTAGCATAGGCTACGATATGACGTCGTCCTTCATAGACTTGTGCTAGCATAGAACCCACGGCCCGTTTCAAGGTATCAGTATGTACCTCAAACGGCCGGGAGAAGTCCGGTTGGACGAGGAATGGAGGGGTGGTTAGATAACGCTTGATGGTTTTGAATGCTTCTTCACACTTTTTGTCCCATATCCATGGCGTATCTTTATGTGTAAGGTGACGCAAGGGCCAGTTTACTGCACTTAGAGATAGAACAAAAGCACAGTAATACTGGACCATACCAATAAATCTTCGGACTTCTTCGACTTTCGTCGGACGGGGGTAGTCCAAGATGGGTCGGATATTACGATCGCTAGGACGTAGTCCTTGTTCATCCACTCGGTACCCGACAAACTCGACCTCCCATTGGAAGAAGGTCGATTTCATTAAGTTGACCTTCAGGTGGAAATTGAGTAGCCGTGAAAAAACTTTGGTGAGGGTGGTAAAATGGGTCTCCCATTCCCGGCTTGACACTATGATGTCATCAACATAGTGGAAGCAATCAAGTTCGATGGTAGGGTCGAGCACCTGGTCCATTAGGGACTGGAAGGCTTGCGTTGCGTTCTTGATCCCGAAAGGCATCACTTGGTAGCAAAACGTTCCCAGCCCTGGGACCATGAACGCGGTTTTTTCACATGATCCCTGATAAGGATGAAGTTACCTTACTCCATCTCCATCCCTTATTCAAAAACTCAAGACGAACTTTTGTCTATTAATCATATCGAGTCCATATAAATACTTCCTTCTGTTTTTGATAATTCAAAACTCATAAGTAAAAAAAAAACTTTCTATGGCGTCCCTATTCTTGATCGGGAGTACAGCCCCCTCATCCCCCCTCTGGGTACAGCCTCATACTCTTTTCAGTAGCATGGGACTCAAAAATATAAGTTTTGGATACCTAAAAATAAATCATTAATTTATTAAAATAAATATACATGGCCTAATATAATACCGCAAGTTGGTGACTGTGATTATGGAGTCTGCAGCAAATTAAGGCAATCTTGGCAATTTTCTTGTGCAATTCTCACCAAGTATCCTGCAGTTACAGCTACTGCTGCAGTTTTAAATACAAACATCTATTATAGAAAAATATCTACCAGTGATGTTTTTTTTAAATTTCTCAGTTCACTGTCTAATTGAGGTATATTTTTTAAAATACCTTTCCTGCTAATAACTTTCAACCACGGTCTATAGATAATCATGGTCATCCTGCTCCATTGTTAAAGTGAAGCTAAAGTTTCTAGCTCGCAGTTGGGCAGGAACTCTATTGAAAAGTGGCGCTGCATGTACAATCGGCCCAACTGCACCTGCAGTGCCGTCCTATCGGCAGATAGAAACTTTACTTTCATTTTCATTATCAATGAAAAACTCTATCGCAGATCACCATCGGCCTTAGTACGAAACATGCAGCACCTGGCGCGATCTGTTTTCCTTAGATTCTCAAAACAATGGAAAATGCCGCAGCTCGATGGCCATGAATATGTATAGACCGTGCTTTCAACCAATCTTTCTTTAATTCTGGGTGAGAAGGACATTGGTGAAACGACTTAATTTTTCTCGAATATGATTTACAACGTAGTACAAAACAAAACTTCATCTCTTTTAAAAATCGCGCACTTTCTTAATATGAATAACATTACAAAGTTTTACTAAAGCTCTAGATTAGGAACTTTAAGTTTTACTAGAGTCACTGTGTATATTCTTATACAGTGACTCTCAGTTTTACACCCAAATCGCGGCCTCTAGGGATGAAAAATTGAAACTGCAGCTAGTGTAGGTTTTGAGGCCGATGACTAGGCCTCTATTATATCACGTCGGCCACGCCTTAGGAAAGATAGTCTCAGCCTGCGGACCAGGGAGTTGAAACTTGCAGCTTTTTTGTCCTTTAAAAATGGTGGTGAATGTGGCCAGTTAATTATCCAAGGGGCCAATTTTGTTAGGAGGGCGATAGCGTCAAGCTTGCAATTTTCCATGAAATTTATTATGATATTTATCAAGATCACTAGAAAAATATTTTTCATCATTAATTAATTGCCAATGATGGTGTAAGTATTATCCAATAATCATAGAAACGACTTAACTGTAAGTGATGTATGCTAATCTGGACTGATCATGACTGGTGGTGTCATCTGGCGACCATGATTCCTGCCAGATGCAAAATGTGGTTAGCTTCCACGTCTGTTATAATAATAAATACCATTATCTATCTCTATGCTGCGGACTAGGTAACTGCTCTAACCAAGTCCTAATGACATGTAAATAGCGCTTAACTTTCATGTCCCCAGTGGCACAATTAGCGCATCGGTAATCCGAATCAAAGTTTTCTGGTTCGAATCCAGGCTATGGAATTTTCTTTCCTATTTTTAATCACATTCTCTTTTGTTTTGTTTCCTTTCACCCTTGCTGTTGTCCCTGACAATTGACAAATTAAAAACATATAACCTCATGTCATTGTTAAAAGAAACAGAAAACATAAAAAAAATTACAACCAGCATGTCAAAATAAAAAATCTTAAACACAATATAAACATGTCCAGAAATAACGGAAGTGATTATATTTCCAATGGAATCCGACAGGTGTCTCCATGTGTTGCATTTTCTCTCAAACAATGATAGGCTCATGAAATCGTCAACAGAAGTCGCTGTCCTCAATTGAGTTTCTCTCCGTAAGTACTTCTGGTTGGGGAAACAAAAAAATTGCGACGATAGGAAGTAGTATTTGACTTTGACCTTCCAACTTATAACTGCAATAAACAAATATATGTTGGAAATCTTTCCAGCTAATAACTGTTCATCTCTCCATGAAGGATTTCGTTTTTTGCACAATAAATAGAAAAGTAGCTTATGCGATCGGTTTGTTCAGACGTCCATTCGTTTATCTGTGGACACAATTTCAACAATGCATTGGAATGAGGAGCGTGCGTATAGTGAATTGCTGGAAGACACAAATCAGCCTTGCACTGGGGAAAACACGTGCTGAGCACTTCATTACGGTTCCGCGCGTGTTCCAAACGTTGTTGAGATGGTGTGCATATAGGATGCACGTGATTGACCAGGGGCGGCGCTAGCCTCTTTGGTGCCCCCATGCGACGCTATAGAAATTTCTAAAATATGCGCCCTTTCAACCTCACATTAGCGCCCCAGCCTAAAATGCACCTCCATGCGACGCTTACTTTGCTTACCGCTTCGCACCGCCCCTGTGATTGACGGTTATAAAAGGGGATATCCGTGCCTTAACCAAAAGAATTTCTTTATTCCTAGGGAGCTTATTAAGTACCCAAAGGTGCTTTATGTTATCAGTGTGGGGAAACGTGTCTGTCTGCCTGTCTGTCTGCCTGTCTGTCCGTCTGTCTTTAACTCTAACTCCTCCCAGGCTATAGAAGATTTTCAAAATTTGATTTCGTCAGTCAATGAATATGGTTCATGGCACGAACCAGTCATAAATATTTTCTAAATGGTTTGTTGGCACATGCACAAATGGTACCTCAATTTTCCCACCAAGCAATTTTCAATGGGAAGCTATATTAAGTAATATATCAAACGAATCGTAATGACGAGATAGAAGAAGATATATATTACCAAATCAAACCGAATAATGGCACGAATAATTTCACCGAATAATAAATATGGTTTCGGGAATGAACCATTTAGAAAACGGTTGAAATCGAAACAATGCCACGTGCTCTAATGGTACCCTTATGACACCCTCAAATGTTTTCAATGATAAGATATGGCATGTAATATATAAAACGACTTGGAATAATGTATCATGAATGAATATAACATACTGTAATATTAATGATAGTCGAAATTGGTTTCAAGGAACCCAGTTTAGTGGACCATTATGGTTCACTGGAACTGCCTATGCTAAAATATGATATATAATACGGAGGGTTGATTCAGATAAAATGAGACAAATTTGCAGTTCTGTTAAGATGGTGTAATACCATAGCGCCACCATCGGTTGTGTTCGATGTGAGAGCCACGTTGTTGGACTATCGCCCTGCACCGTAAGTTCCACTGAAGTAGGCTGAGTTTGAGGGACTCCATGGGAAGTTCGTTCCACACCTGCTGACACACTTTCCATAGCCCATCAACCGTTCTTGGTCGGCGACTTCAGAGCCGTCGTTTCAGGAGACCAAAACCACAGAAATCCATCAGTGATGCATCAGGAGATTTTACAGGCACATGACTTCTTGTCCCATCTTCCTGTAGTAATCCACAGATGACTTGCAGTGTGCTTGATGCCTTGTCCATGTGGATCCAAACTTGTGGCGTTATGACGTTGCTCCAGCCCAAGATTGTCATGAATTATCCTGGAGACTGTTGCCTGTGAAATACCTTTCCTTTGGGCTAGACTTCTCTGTGTGGGAGGATTTTCCTTCAGCACTTCAGACCGGATTTCTCGCACCACCTGAACTGGGCGTGTTGGCTAGGGCTTGTTTCTGGTCTGCTTCTCTGCTCGCAATTTGACAATGCAGACCAGATGGTCGCAATTTGTTCTTTTTGATTATTCGACCCACAGTAGTTTTGGATACCACAATACCATTTCGTTTGCATAATACCACAATGCACGAAAGACTGAAATTAGCGTCGGAAAGGCCAAACATATACCCTTCCCAAAAAGCTGTTATTTTGGAAGCCATGTTTCAGCACGAAATGTCCCAAATAACAGCAACAAGTGTATACAAAGCTAATCCCCATGAATAGTGGACGAGTCATGAAAATCACATTCTGTCAAGGTCATACGCGGCGTTTAAAGTCGTCTCATTTTATCTGAATCAACCCTCCGTATATAAATTGACTTGGAATGATGTGTCATAAATGTATATAATGTAAAATTAATGATAGTTGAAATTGATTCCGAGGAACCTGGTTTAGTGGAACCACTATGGCTCATTGGAACTTTCAATGCCAAAATCAAAAAGATAGCTGTGAAAAATGGATACAGCTTCAGAATCATTTCGGATCTAGTTAGGAAAAGAAAGTATAAAAAGTTTATTACACATATTTCCACCTTGAACAGTACAAAGACAAAAAAAGATCTGTTTCAGTACCATATAACCATGCCCTGATAAATGGCATTAACTCGATTTTCAAACCGTTCCATATCTCTTTAGCTTTTAGCAACCCCAACCAGTTGACACATCTTCTTATGAACCCTAAGGACCACATTCCACATCTTCAGAAATCCGGGATCTACGAAGCCAGGTGCTCGCAATGCCCTTTGGTGTACAAGGGTCAGACTTCCAGGAACTTCGCCATCAGATTCAAGGAGCAAATGTGGCATAGACATTTTGGCAGAAGCAACCAGTCCGCAATAGCCAAGCACTCTCTGGACACGAGACATGATTTTTCATGTGAAAATTTAAAACTTGTACAATCGGTCAATAAAAAGCACCTATTTGAAAGCCTTGCCATAAACAAAACTGACAAATACCGCTTATTAAATCTCGATAGGGGCCCCAATGGTGACTCTGCATTGATTCAGTGGGTGACTCAGCTTCCCAATCGATGAATTGCCACCTTCTACAAATCTCTTGATTGGTTGTTCTCCATTCTTCTACACTATATAAGACTCGATATACCTTCCCAAGTTAGTGAAGAGGAAGTATGATACGCTTCCTCCACTACGTACTCCACAAGGTGACTATGTCCTAACTGATCAAGACAAGGCCCAAGTCATTGCAGATTCACTGGAAATGCAGTTTGTTACTCCTACCAACGATAAGCCCGAGAGCCAAATCATGTCTCAGCGTGTGGAAGAAGGTATTGTCAACTTTGATGAAGTCCTGCAGCATTTAACGAAGTACAACATCGAGGCTGGAGAGATCGCCAACATCATAAGTAAACTGAAAAAGAAGAAGGCTCCAGGAAAAGACAAGGTGAGTAAGAACGCCCTTATGAATCTCCCAAAGAACTTTATTGACTTTCTCACCGATGTCATTAGCGACTGCTGGAAATTTTCTTATTTCCCTGTGGCTTGGAAGAAATCTATTGTGTTGAGTATCCCCAAGCAGGGGCAAAATCCTGCAATTCTGGTGAGTTACTGACCTATTAGCCTGCTACCCACTATGTCCAAGGTGTTGGAGAGAATGATCCTCGTCAGATTCCAAGATCAGTGTCTGCAAATGACCTTTTTCGAGAAGAGCAGTTTGGCTTTCGTGCTGCCCACTCTTGTCCAATGCAGATATGGAGGCTCGTTGAAGACCTGAGCACCCCCCTGAACCTCTCCAGGTACTGTGGGGTGGTATTTCTCGATGTCAGTAAAGCTTTTGACCAAGTGTGGCATGAGGGCCTTGTCTATAAAATGATCAGAGACGGGTTCCCTGCCGATTTGATTTTGATGGTGAAATCCTTTCTTGACGGCATTTCTATCAAGCCAAAGTTGGAGAAAATCTTTCCACACCCCGTGTTGTAAAGGCCGGTGTCCCTCAGGGTTCTGTCCTCGGGCCTGTGCTATTTAATTACTTTTTACATGATTTCCCAAAACCCGATAATTGTAATCTGTATTTTTATGCGGATGACACTGCCATTATGACATGGGCACACCAGCCGGCTCACGTTATCACTTGGCTGCAGTGCGCCTCGAAGCAGTTCGAAGACTGGTTTAACTGCTGGAAGTTGAACCTTAACGTCGGAAAGTGCAAGGCTTTGTACCTCAATAGGAAGCTCAAGCATCCCCCAGATTCTCTTGTTCTGTTCAATAAGAAACTGGACTGGGTGGACAACTACAAGTATCTGGGAGTTATCATTGACTCAAGACTCTCATGGAACCAGCATATGTCCTATGCTCTGAATAAAGCGAAGAGGGCTAAGCACAGTATCATAGCTGTCATGGGTCGCAACAGCGCCCTCAGCATTGACAACAAGCTACTTCTGTACAAATCGATTATCCAGACCATACTCCTCTATGGCATGCCTGCGTGGGCGACTATCTGTAAAACCAGATGGAGTGAACTACAGTCATTCCAGAATGTTACCCTGAGGACCATTACCCAGCTGGACAGAAGGACGGTGAAAAACCAATCCATCCACTTGGATTTAAACATGGCCCATATCGGAAAGTTTATACAGAATCTCCTTTTGATTATGATACAGAAGATGAAGACTCACAACAATAAGCTTGTGAAAGGGATACTGAAGAACTCAATGAATATGAACTGGCATACGAAGTATCGTAAACCGAGGCACGTTCTTGACATCAATTTTGAAGATATTAGCAACGTCTCTTTCCCAGACTACTGGAAGATGTGATAATCTTATTTCTCCTTGTATTTTTTTTATTTTGTTTGTTTTTTGTTTCTGACAATCGTCAATCTTATTTTCTTTTTTGTATAATTTGGTAGAACGCTTGGGTTGGTTAGGCTTCTTGACTACCTCAGTGTATTTCGTTTGGAATTTATTCTGGTTGGATGAGCTTTGTGAAAACGCTGCTTTCGTTCCATCCTAACAAATGTACACTT
The DNA here is from genome assembly GCA_023313115.1 of Rhysida immarginata. Taxonomy (NCBI): domain Eukaryota; kingdom Metazoa; phylum Arthropoda; class Chilopoda; order Scolopendromorpha; family Scolopendridae; genus Rhysida; species Rhysida immarginata. The sequence goes on from JAHWFO010012769.1 coordinate 123,999, forward strand.
CACTGTTCGATTGATTGTCCTAAGTTAGTTCACTCCGTGTACTCCCTTGGGCTGCTGAACGATGAAAGCAAGGCTTTCGAAAAGCGCTTACAGGTCGTATTTTTCCTTATTCTTTTGTTTTTTGTCTTATTTTTTTGCCTTATTTTTCATTTATTATTTTTTCGTTTCTTGTTGCCTTTTTGTGGTAAAAGAGTATCCTCTAGTTTATTACTTAACTATTTCTATCCACATAAGATTTTATTCCATTATTCGGATTAATATAACTAGAAAACATTTTTTATAAAGCTAGACAAACTTGTCTCATACACTATTGTTAGCATTTTGTGCTAACATTGAAACAACGGGTACACAGTGTATCCGCTTTTTTAACGAGGATTTTTTTTATATATGGTAGACTCTAATTTTAAATAAGAGAAAGAGGAGGGGGGGGTCCCGAAGGTCCTACTCCCTAGTCCAATGACTGTTTATTTTGATAGTTAATGGAGGACATTATAGAACTTAGAATAATATGAACTTATGAATAAAATGAAGAATAGACATTAGGCAATATTTGACCTTATTTGAATAAATAATATAAGAAAGAATCTTTAGTAAGTGTAAAATGAGTTGGAAAATATTTTTATATATATGCCCTTAATTATGTAAATAGTGACCCTCCAAGATTATGTATTTACTATGTATTGACCCTAGAACTTTCTCAAACATGCTCATCAAGAGCTGATAAGACACGTTGGAAGAATTGAATTGTCTATCATTGAAAGAGGGCAGAGTGGAAAGTGTTTCGATCAGGGCGGCGACTTCAGAAACTTCGCCGGAGTTCGTCTTCCTGCATAGGACGCTCTTCTCTTTTCACGGAGTCGTTTTCCTCGGATAAGTCGGAGACTACATTGACATCATCACTTTGGGAGTTTCTCTCCAATACTTCAATTGTGCGCTTATCTTGAACGGAAGGTAATATCCACAGCACCTCGTGGACACTTCCTTGTGAACGCAACTTATAAGGATAGGTGGGGGTACATTTTCTGCTCTCCCGGCCTTGTTACTTCCTCCACGATCAGTTCGTCTCTGGGCATCGCAGGGGGCGGCAGGAAAACTTCTTCCTTGGGAGAAATCGACGGCGCCTGCTGCTCGGGCGGCGCGACTTCTTTAGCTTGGACTCGTCTTTCCCGGCGACGGGGCTCCTGGGGCAGGTCTCCTATCTTAGGTTTCATCTGGTTTGCATGAACGACTTTAGTTTTGTTTGTTTTCACATGTTTGATTAAGAAATTAACTGGAGAATTTTGATCAATGATCTGATATGGTCCCTCATAAATAAAGTGTAATTTCTTACTAATCCCGGTTTAATTTGAGAGATTGCTAAATACACGAGATCGTCAACCTTAAATGAGTAAGGCTTATGTCGCTTATCATGATATTCTTTTCTCTTCCGGTCTTGTTCCTCTCTGAATTTTTCCACGACGTCAAATGCGTACTTCATACGGGCTTTTACCTTGCATCCATAATTTTTATTAATGCCATTAGATGGTCTTCTCGGCACGGTGATTATATCACCGGGGAGGATGGGATCTCTCCCGTTAAATAACAGAAAGGGGTTTTCGCCTAAAGAAGAATGTGGACTGGAATTGTATGCAAACATGCAAAAAGACAACCACATGGGCCAGTCCCGCTGACTTTTCTCAACGTAATGACGTATCATTTGGATAAGATTTTTGTTCATTTGTTCGACAATTCCGTTTCTGGCAGGATGATAAGCTATGGTTAACAGTTTTTTGATACCCAAAATCTTGCAAACTTCCTGTAGAAGTTCAGAAGTGAAATTAGAACCTCGGTTGGTCAACAGCTGGATTGGAATTGAATGTCGGTTAAAATCACTAGTGACCAATGCCTTAGCTACTGTCTTAGCAGTTTGGTCCATAAGAGGTACGGCTTCCGTATATAGAGAATAATGATCCGTAACCACGGAAATGTACTTATAACCTTCATAAGAAGTTGTAATTGACCCCAAAATATCGGCAGCAACACGATAAAATGGATGTTTTACTGCTGGAAAACTTTGTAACGGCTGCTCTTTACGTTCAGTTCAAGCTACATGAAGCTGACAACTTTCACATTCAGCACAATATTTCTGAATATCTGCTCGCATGGTTGGCCAATAGAATTGCTTGTCAATTTTGATTCACATCTTCTTGGATCTTATGTGACCACTGGATGGAATATCGTGATATAAATAAAGGAAGTGGTTTCTTAAACTATTCATAAAAACAACTTGCTCCCATATTTCCTTTCCATCTTGCGATCTCTTCCTCATCATGATAAAGGACATCCTCATCATCCAAAAAAAATTCTCTTCCTTGTCTGGCCAGTCCTGGGGGAGGGGTGTCACGCCTGTTCCCTTGAAATACTTTCGAATCCCTCTCCACCCTTCCTCTAAGTTTTGTTCTCAAGCTGTCTCTTGTTTACATAATAGCAGCTCGTACTCTGCTATTGCAGAAATAGGAACTCGTGAGAGGCCATCAGCATTTGTTTTTGATGCCGGGCTTATGTAGAATGTCAATATAATATTCGGCTAATGCCAAGGCCCAGCAAGCTCGGGGCAGGGTCTCTGAGATTAAATAACCAAGAAAGAGGACGATGATTGGTCTGTAATACAAATCTAAAGTCATACAAGTACACTTGGAATTGCTTAATGGCATACACTACTCCCAAGCATTCCTTTTCGATTACTGAGTGATTTAGTTCACTTTTCTTTAACAAACGACTGCAATACGCAATAGGGTGTTGCTTTCCTTCGAAGCGCTGGGATAATACTGCACCTAACGCATACGAGCTCGCATCTGTGGCGACTATAATTGGTTTAGAAAACTCAGGACTTTTTAAAATAGGAGCTGAGATTAAGAGTTGCTTAAGGCCCGCATCACAGTTAAAGGTCTCAAAAAGGACTCTACCGCTGGCTCGGCAGAGCTGAATTTGAGCGCGAGTCCTTTTTCAGAGTCCTTTCGTATCACAACTACCCTACAGACACCAGCTCAAGTGAACCACAGCTCAAGCAGTTTGTGACGCAAATTTGTAGGCGTGTTCTCTGGAAACCTTTGCGTAGTCATAGCAACGGTGATAGGGCCGAGATCCACATATGCTGGACATGTGGTTTTTATGTCACCTTCACGGAGGAATGTAAAAATTAAAAAAAAAAAAGTTGTTTTTGAAGTTTTTCTGCTTAGGAAATCAAAATCTTAACAGATTTAAAAACTATTTTTCCTTAATTAATTAATAATTCGTATATTAAACCTGTAGATATAATATCGTAATATTATGATATAATATCGGATACAATATTATAAATTAATACAAGCAAAATCTCTTATTCTGCAATATATATAATGAAAATATGGAAAGGCAAATGCAATTTCGATAACGATTTCATTGTATGTTGTTGAAAAAGAAATTTTGTTTGTCTCATTTTATAATATTGTGAGTTATATCCGAAATTATTTGTTAATATAGTACTTGAATTAAGTGATGGATTATTTAAATCTGTTTATCCCTCTGAACACAGATGCATTTCTTATTATTAAACTGTCTGTGTAAATCAAATTTTTTGAGAAACCATTGGATTTTTTTAGGTTTAACTTTTGTCAAATTTCTTATTTTTTCTTTATTATAAAATAGCCTTTTTAAATTCCAATTCCAAAATTTTTAAATGATCACATTTAATTAGATAAAGATATAACGTCATTTATTTTTTCTTAAATTTTTATAAAAGCTTGTGAAATTGTTATTGGGGACGTTATTCTTGGTTTATTTTTTTTCCTATCATAATTCCAACATTAGGGAAACCAGTAAATTTATGTTCAGATTTATATAAAAATCCTTAAGTTTAAAAAAATTATATTTGGAATTGTGTGGATCAGAGGTAAAACATTGTTTCCTTGAGAAATTCTTTATAAACGGAGCGTAATTTTGCACATTACTTATAATAATTTATTTATTTATTTATTTATTATTTTAATATCAAATTACATTTGTTATTTTCTAAATGACAATATATATATATATATACTGACAATATATATATTTTGTATATATACTTATAAAATATTTTTAATTCAATAATGTATTTAAGTTGCAGCCTGTGTTAGTTTTCACTTTATTGCATTTACTTATGAATTTCTATCGTTATTTAGGTAACATTGTGTACATTTATTGGTATTATAATTATTATTATAATGAACATTGATAATGTTTATTTCTTATTAATGTAATAATTTTTTTTTGCGTTGCTTTTTTGTAATAAAAACTGTAAAAGATTACACGAAAGAAACTGCGAGAGCCAATATATGTATGGCGAAGCACTAGCAAGGAGAGAAGAGCAAATATGCTGGGGGAGGGGGTGAGAATCGACACGCAATAACCGTATGTACTGATCCCGTATATTTGAAGGAAATGTGGCGTTTCTTTAATTTAAGATGATCAGCGTCATTCATAATATTCATCCTGTCCTATGTTAATTACTCGAAGCGAAGATGAAAGTGCTTAACACGTGGGATTTTTCCAGTGTGCGATGCGAGTCCGCCATTTTGATTGCTTCGATATAGACTCTCCAATTTGGACTCTACTCGCTAAGCCACCTCGTTCGTGGCTTACATCTGGCGAGTCCATTCGCCCTCTGGACTCGCGTTTACGACCAACTGTGATTTCGTTTTGAGACCTTTTCAGAGACTCGGCCGTTTTGAGACCTTTTCAGAGACTCAAGTCGCACGTTATACCCAGCTGTGATTCGGGCCTAAGGGTTAGGAAGGCTTTCTCTACTTCATCTGACCAATCGAAAGGTGTGTCTAATTTAGTTAAATCTGTTAATGGCACTGAAAGATTTCACCTAACCGACGGTAGTAGTTTGCCAATCCTAGAAAAGATTGAATCTCTTTAACATTTTTTGGTCTTGGAAAGTTTTTTACAGCTGTGATTTTCTCTGGATCTGGAGCTATGCCACGTTCAGATATTACGTGGTCTAGAAACTTAACTTCATCGTTGAGAAATTGACACTTAAGAGGTTTAAGCTTGAGATTCGAGTCCTTCAACCTGATAAACAACACTTTTAGACTGTTTAAATGTTCAGAAAATGTTTCATTAAATGTTACAAAATCGCCTGGATACGGTCCTGTAGGGATCTGACAATAAAATTTGCCAGTCTTTGCCAAAGCACTGATGAATTATTCAAACCCATAGGCAATCGCTTAATCTGACATTTTGCGTCAGGGGTACTGAACGATCTCTTTTCGGAATCATTAATTTCAAGCTGGAAATAACCTTGATTCGCATCCAATGCACTGAAATATTTCGCCTTTCCTATCTGACTCAACGTCTCATTCACATTGGGTAGGGGGAAAGAATCAACTGTTGTAACTGTTCGATTTACGATAGTCTACAATGAATCGATAAGACTAACTAACTATGCTGGTGCATTCCATGGGCTTGCACTGGGTTCAATGACCTAATGTTTCAACAGGTTATCTATCATTTCCTTCATGATACCTCGCTGTGAATAAGGAATTTCCGTAAGGGGGCTGAGGGGGGGAGGACCCAGTATCAATTTTGTGATGCTCAATCTTGCAACATCCCAAATCCCAATCATGGTGCGAAAATGTGCCTTCACATTCATATAAAAAGTCTTCCAAAGAAATTCTTATATCAGGGGTTAAATGATCTAAATGAAATAAATTTAAGAATTTTTCTTTTTCTATTTTAACTTCCTTTCTTTCCTCTATAGTCGTACTCAGTTCCACCCTTTCTTCTGCTGCTTCATTTAAATTTCCAATAATTTTGTTTGCCTCAACAATTAATGTTTCCCCAGAATAATTTAATAAACGAATGGGAATGGTATCATTTTGCAAAATCTTAACCAACACTTTAGCTGATAACAACCCTGGCTCAGAAAAATCTTTTGGTTCAAGTACCCCATTACGATTCTTAAATGCTTTACTAGCCAATAATACCTCACAAATAATCTCAGAATGCGCTAGAATTGATATTTACTGTTTACTATTAACAGAAACCGTCCCCATAATTTCTCAGATATTAGAGACTTCAGTTGAATCACTTTGATTTCTCGACTTTGGCCTTTTTCCCATAAAGGAAATATTATTATTTTTGGCATGTAAACTATTACTCTGAAAATCAATAACAAAACCATATCTTCTTAAAGAATCTCTTCCCAATATAGCTTGATAAAGTATATCTTCCCTTCTTTTCCAAATGTAACATTTTAACTTGTATCTTTTTGTACCAAATTTAAATTTAATTAAATAAATGCTTTCAGTAGGGAAATTGTGTCCCATAACCCCAACCAAATTTATAGTAGGTTCATTAACCTCGGTAACTTTATATCCCAATTCGATTAATTTTTGTAACATATCTTCGCCTAATAGCGTTACCTTGGCTCCGCTGTCTACTAAGAATTTAACATTGATTTCCCCTAATTTGCCTTTAACCATTAATTCTTCGGGTTCTGCGGAAATATGTGACAATGGAAGGGCTTCCTCATCGCTTATTGCACTCTCTCTCCGGTTTGGAGAGGGGCTGCTCACATGTTTTTTGACTGAGGAAGTTGTTCTTTTCCTTCGTGCTCTTTAGCTGGTTGTTCTCTAGCATTATTTCTATTATTTCTACGCATTCTTTCTTGGCAATATCGAATCGTGTGACCAAGTCTATGGCAATAGTAGCACTCATAATTGTTTACAGGTGGTCTTCGACAATCTTTAGCTAAGTATCCACGCAATTTACAGCGGTAACAGCTACGCTCTTCTCTCGCTCGATTCTCCCCTGTCCCTTGGTTGGTGTTGGGAACTTTTCTCGGACTGGGTGGCTGATTCTATCTGGTCGGACGGCCACATTCTTTCGGTCTACCAGCATTCGTCGGACGCACTCTTGTATTGTTTCCTTTGTCCTTCTCACGCAATCTTTCCTCTATACGCCTACTAATTTTTTCCTCTGTCTCAGAGCTGGCAGTAACGACTACTTCTCTTTTTGTTTCCTTTCCTACAGCTTAATCTTCTGATCCCCATCTCTTTACAATTTCTTCCTCCTCTTCAGCCTGTTCTATTTGCTTGCTTCAGCGTTCCAGGTTTCTTTAACATAACAACCCTTCTCAGTGGTGGTAACAATCCTTCAACAAAACGTTCTTTAATTCTTTCTGCTAAAATCTCCTGAGCATATGCGTGCTTTATTTCTGCCTGTTCTCCTTCTCCTTCTACTTCTCGCTTAGTTTTATTTCCTAGACTCTGTAATCGCATCGCATAGTGATGTGCTGATTCCTTCCCACCTTGTCTACACTCTATAAATAACCTTTCCTTTCGGTTCTTTCCCAAATCTTTCCTTTAATGCTTCTCTTAATGCATCATTGTGTGTTTACTGCTCTCATTTCCCCATCTTCTCTAGAATAATAATGTGCATCCCCTATTAGCTAAATTTTAGCAATATTGAATTTTGCAGCAGGTGTCCAATTCATTACCTCATCAATTTTGAGAAAAATGTTTTGGGATCCATAGATCCATCATGTTGTTTGATCTCACAAGCTAACGCAAATGACTGTGGCGGGAGGTTTGCATTGGAAGCAGCGGAGGAGCTGGCACTCCTGGTATTAAGTGACCCTGGGGCTGACCTTGTGTTTGTGGCATATTTAAATTTGGAATTTACGTGAAATATTCTCTTATCTGCCTTACCAATTTTGTAGTTCAAGTAGCTTGTTTCCCGTCCTTGGGCTTAATTGACAATTTTCTCTTAATCTTACTTAAATTTATCTTATGAATACTTAATTAATACAAAACATGTAAATTATGTAAATTATGCTTATGCAAATGATTCTTTTGAATATTCTAATGAGTTTATGTCTTAAACAAATTTTTTGATCTTGAATATCAAATAGTGTAAGAATTTTGACGCTACTCTATCCTCTCTCACTGCGTCATTTTTTATGTGAGTTCCTGGGGATAATTATGGAAATAAGTGGACGAATGAATAACTTAATTTATTAGAAAAGGACTGCGCCAGTGAATTATACTATTCACAAAGTGTTTATGATAATTTAGAGTTATCCCATTCACACAAAACTAGATACTTCCCGCATAAACAGGCCCGGCCAAGTGAGGAGAAAATCAAAGTACTCGAGGAAGTTTAACATGTAAAATAGAATATTTATTTGGGAACATTCTACAAGTGTATAAAACAAGAATTGTGGGTAATTTGATATACATTTGAATCAATGTAATATAGAATAGTCCATCAAATGAATTATGATCCAATTTAATTATAAAATCTTCAGAATGAATTCAGTTTGTAACAGGAAAGACTTTGTATTAAACTGTAATAATCAAATTATTTGTAATTCAGAATAAATGAAAAATAGTTTCAAAAGGATTTATGATAATTGTAAAGAATGTATAATGGTAAGTCTTCTAATACAATGATAGCCTGGTGATAATTACATTATAATAATTTAGAGAATTAATTTAAAGACTCTCAATTTGACTTATAACTTCTTAATTCTTATTTAGGAATCTAATGTGGAAATTATACGAATATTGAATCAACAGTTTCGTAAATTCTGTAGATAACTGACTTAACAGTAAAGAAATGAATACTCAATACCTTTGTAACAATTTAAAATAATTGTAAGACTTAAGGTAATATAACAAAATGATCAAACTGGTTCCAATAAAGCTCAAAGAACTTATAGAATTAAGTCTTTGTATGAATTGAATTAGAACTTTGTTTAAAGTGTATCGGTCTTTCCCACTAGAAATTTATGAGTAAAATGTTCCGTTCCCGTTTTAAGTGAATAGAAATTTTAATAAAGAAAAGAATGAATAGAACGGCCACTAAGACATTAAATTGGAAATGGACTATACCGTGCCTTCTCGGATGTCGTACTCGCTCTCTGGCTCCATCGAAACGTCCAGAGGGGGGTGGGGTGGATTCCTCTTCCGAAATGGCTGGTGGATTTCTCTGCTAGGCTCCTTTTTCCACAATGAAATTATGTACCGTTCGGGGCTGGTTTCTTTCTCTCAAACTAATACTGGTTATCTTGAATTATGGAAATTGATGGAGCTGGTTTTCAGCTAAGTGGATACGCTTTAAAAACCTCTACATCGAGCTAACATAAGTTTTAACTTGGTGTGTAAAGTTAAAGAGTAAAACTAGAACTTAAATTGAAGCTAGGATAATAATTTGGAATTTCCTATCTGAAATCATTGGATTATCAGACAGAGGACGAATTAAAATATAAAAATTTATGAGAAGTCGAACCCCACACCCGGTTCTCTTAAAAACCAAACATTCTACTGAAGACTCTCTCCTCTGGAACGACTGACAAAACAGATCCGGTTTCATTAACCAATCAAACATTCGAACACACTGGTCATCCATCTAAAGGTGAATCTTCTACCTATCAAAAACCTGGTAACATTTGCATCGACCATTTCAAATTGTTCGAAATTTATCACTCACGCGACAATTAGTCACATCTGGCTATCTTCACAGTTCAAGGATCCTCTTTGTTTGTTCTTAAATTCTTTTTTACCCTCCTACATCCCGTCTCGAATTCGATCCAAACAACTTTTCTAACTCTGCTAACACTCTTGGGTACTTGAACAAAAGTCAAACCAACCCTACTCTATAAGGTGTAAATTGAATCCTTGACGTTCCCCTTGCTGTTGACAGCAATTCTGACACAGAATAAGGGCTTCTTAAATCGAACAGAGAAAAAATATTTAGAAATAATATTTATTAATTAATTCTCTGAATCCGTTCTAAATCTTTCAAAAATGCTAAACTTACGATCCAATAAACAGTCATAAAATGAATAAATTGTTTAATTTGCATAATTAACGTAAATAAATTCTAAATTCTAAATCTGGCTAATTACTCATTCTCAAAATCGTACAGTACAAGAGAATGATGGATGTATTTCTCTCTTTTCCTGTCAATGACTAGTTGAGGGAGGGAGGGGTGTGTATATATTCTGGCAGTTGAGTATAATTTTAAAAGAAAATTAGCCTAAATTTTCAGGCCTAGGGTATACACATTACTTTACAGTTTTCTCCCAATATTTAACTTATTGTATGCAATTGTATCTTCGTTTTTTCAAAAGAATAGTATATTATCTTATTATCTAAGATGAAAACAAATACAGTAGTATTGAGAATAAAAAAAGTTAAATCTTCTAGTAACATGAACTTATTTTACTAATTGTATTTAACTAAATTTTCATTATTAATAATATAAAGAAATAAACACAGATTACGGTTTAATTACAGTCTCTTAATTTATCACTTAGCTATCATCACTTAGGTAGAAGCATACGAGAAACTAATTTTGACGTTTAAGCATCGAGAAGCAAGAAACCCCCCCTCCATTTCATGCACTCCTGGGCCCACGTTTCGCATTAAACATGTTTATCCGAAACCAATGATCGTACATACTGATTTAGTTGTTATGTAATGCCCGTCCTATTTTCGTTAGGAACCATTTTCTCGACTGTCTGGTTGAGGTAGAAACTTGTCTCCAGGGAACATACACAAGCTGGGAGAGAGAGTGGAGAGAGAAATGGCGCCTGCTACTTATGGAGAGTATCTACTTCCAAGAGCTTGTATCAATTCAGGAAACATACAGAATCCATAAAATCAAATAAAACTCTAATATACGTATACTATGTACTTTTAGACGACTATTTTATACAAGTTTTCTTTAATCAGTCTTCCAAAATTTCAATTTAATCGACGCGTCGCGACGACCAGTTCAGTGGGCGTCCATTTTAAGCTACTAGAGAAAGCGGAAGTTGAGATACTGCAGACATGCGCATTAACGATCAGTAATAACGATAATTATGTATAAAATTGATAAATAAAACGATTTTGCACCTTCAAATAACGTTTAATTTTTCATTTAAAAATAAGGAAAATTTTCCTTGGAATGTTTATATTGAGTGACAAAAAACGCTGTTAGTGCTGCGTTTTCGTTTAGGAGAAATAAATTCTTTTCGATGCGAGTGTTGAACTTTTCATAATAGACGTAACGTTAAAAGCTAAAAATATACAAAAAAATTTCAGAAACCTGCTCAAAAATCAAGTTTTAATCATACGGGCATGAAAACTGCATCAATCAAACTAAAAATCTCGAATGTAGATACGTTTTTTCTGGTTTGCTGATATCTATTAAAATATTTTTGTGAGAGTCACTTAAATTCGTGCTCCCATGTTAAAGAATAGGGCATTTGCGCTAGGCTGTCGCAGAGGCTGACTTCCTAGATTCCTGGTTATGATAAAGAAATGAAACAATTTTGACAAAAGGTACTACATGGGAAATACTTGTAAAAAAACATAAATTGATGGAACATCACACGAAGTAGAAAAGGGATTATGAGAAAATTCATGTATAGAGTAACATAAACTTTCTGACCATACTAATCTGTTAGCGCAAATTATTAAGAGTACATCGAGTCATGCATTGGTAGTTGAACACGAATCTAGACAAATTAGAAAAGAGTGAATCTCTTTAATAATATTGTTACAGATACTTGCTTTGTTAGTTAAATTATTCGAGATATAATTAATAGCTTTGTTTATTACTTTTTATTTTTTCTGCTGTCTGAGGGTGAAAAGGTTTGCATTTCCTTACTAAACGCAATATAATAGAGAGTGACTCGAAAATGTGTTAAGAAACTATTTCATTTGTTGTATATTTTAGGTTATCAAGGAGACAGAAAGAAATAGAAGCCTTTGCAAACGAAAACTTAATAATTTTTAATTACTTACTGATTGTTCCTATACACACAAAGAACCGTCTTGTGCAAGTCATCACGTGCTGCCATTGTTACAAATTCCGCAGCATTACAACAATCAGTGAGATGGTTCAAAGCCGACATTTTTTAATCAAGCCGTGGCATGATTTTGTGACATCATGCAAACAGATGGATTTTCTGACATCTTGCAAACATAAATTTATGAACAAAATAAAGATATTTAAAATTTAAAGTAAAATGATTTATTTAAAAAGTAAATGACCCATGTTTGGCATTAATGCACTTTATTCTACTGTATTTACCTAGTTATCTAAAATACAAATTTCATATTTAAAATATATCACAAAAACCGATTGGAATTCAACAATGCCAAGTGACGTAGTGCCATGGCTTTGTATAGATCATGTCAGCTTCAGGTGGTTGCAGTTAGTGAGTGTTAATTACTTTTTCAACATGAACGGGGCCCATGCGCAGTTTGCACTGTAATTTTTTTTATCAAATCCTATTCATTCAAATTGTTTCGTTTGATGAACTCACATTTTCTCCTTTATTTATAGTTTTGTGATTGATTGATGATAAAAATTGTTGTTCAGACAACAATGGTTAGGTGACTTTTGAGTTCCAGTGTATACTTTAATTGAGCGCCAGCAATGCTTAAACCACATATTAATACAGATAATCAAGTCAGCAATAATCACGTGATTAAATGTCCTGCAGCGCACCGGTGAGGCATACAAGAAGTACAAATGTCAATACCAATTGTGATTGGATGGATTTTCGCTATTGTTTAAAATGCTACCATTGTTAGTTATACAATCTGTGATTCTACCATGAAGAAGAATTTGAAAATTACCTTTAACGCTACAAGTAAAAATAACCTAACAAAGCGGTTTCAAAACAGAAAAACGTTTGGGAACTGACAAGCAAGTAAAACGTAGCATAAACCAACCCAAGGGAAGATTTGTGAAAAACTATAAACATAAGCTAAATAGAAAACTCTACAAAGAACTTAACCATTGTAAATCATATTGAGTTTTTACTTGTAAGTTATGAATTCCATTTTTATACTGTGTTTAAAGTTGTCATTTCTTATGTTAGCATTACTCAGTTCACAATCGGGAATAATTTGTTTTATAAAATTCCAGAATTTTTTTATAAATTTTTCAAAATTAATTTTAAAAAAAGATTTTAGTAAACTGAACTTTGAGTCTAATCAACAAAATTGTTTTAACTTGTAAGTATAGGAAGTTGACCATCTGTATTAATCTGTGGCTTAAACGTGCAACAACAATACAAAACTGTTTCCGTGACGAACTCACATGTTCTCCTTTATTTATAGTTGGATTACAATATTTCAACATCACTCAGTTTGTGAAAAAGGCACAATTCGATAGACTTACGGAGGTCCGGATTGATCCTTAGTTTTATGCTTTATTAAACAAATGCGCTATAGTAATTGAAATAAATGAATTCATTTGGAATTTTGTTAATAAAACCCCAGTATTTGTTAGAATGATGTCGTCCTGTTCAGTTTTGTGTGTTGTAAGCATAATACCGCGAACTCGGGAAATTGTGATAAAGGCGAACGCTTCTTTTTTGTAATAAAGAGTCCTTGCTTCGTCGTGCCCGCCAGTAGGCATTGGTCCCGATGCCGCCTAGGTAAATGAAAAAATGTTTTTTTGTGCATTACATCATGTTAATGTTGCTCGATTATATATTACAATCAAAAGGGCACACAGTCAATAGAAATAAAGATACTATAAATAACGTTACATTTTATCCTTAAATAAAAGTTGTTTTTTTTGTTTTTTGAATTTAGTTGTGGAAGCTTTTTTCTTAGGTGACGACAACAATTATGTGGAACTGGAATTTTCTCCGTGAGTAAAGTTTTTCATTTTTTTTTATTATAATAATTTTCTTGTACGTAATCTATATGCTAATATACAGGGTGTCTCACCTAAATTGAACCAATAGCCAACTTCTAAAATAGAAATCTGACAGAGTACTTTCAATGGAAGAATTATTGTATGTGTATTCCATTTCCAAACAACTGACGCCATTTTCGAATACGGAAGTCAACTTTGAAATGCGCAACGGAAAACCCCTATTTTAATGGTATTTTCAGGTTGTACACAACTTTTGAGAAAAGTTTCATTCTTGATGGTTTTTCAATTGATCTAAACATTTAAGAGAATGAGGCAGTAAAAGTATGATGTGTTTGAATTTAAAGAAAAGCCTAAAAACAGAAATTGCTCCTAAAGATAATAGATTATAAAATGGACGCTTCCATTTCACTTATTCACGGCTTATACAACGCAAATGATCGTTGGACGATTGACGCTTGGCCCTGCTTCCTTTGTATAGTCACGTGACTTCCACCGTCACCCTCTAGCGGCGGTTTGTGAACTTCCGCGCTCTTGTCGGAACCACTCTTTGTTACACACGCAACGATATCACTATTCTGTCACCGGTTTGCACATTCCAGACTACGGCTCGTTTATTTTTGAACGCTCCTTATATTTTAAGTTAACGAGTTCGAGCTCAACGAAAAAGAGCAAAGAAGAGCAAAGAGGTGTTGTTTGTTTTCTGATAGTGGAAGGAGTAGGGGGAATGGATATTCATCGAAAAATGTCACAAGTGTACGGTGAACATTGCATGTCCCTTGTAAGGATCAAGGCATGGCACAAGCGGTTCAGGGAAGGGCGGGTGTCGTTAGCCGATGATGCATGGTATGGAACACCAAACTGCATTAACAATGATATCGTCCAGCTGGTTGATGGACTCGTTACCCAGGACCGCTGCGTTACAGTGAAAGCTGTAGCCAGCAAGTTCGGATGAGCGTTGGAAGTGTTCACACCATCTTAATGGTAAGTGTGTGCCCAATGGGTGCCCCACAGTCTTCAACCACAACAGGAAACATGTTGAATGTCCCACTGTCTTGATAATCTGCAGTGCTATTTCAAGTATAGAAATGAGTAACTGGCACAAGTGGTGGCTGGAGATGACTCTTGGTGTCATCACTTCGAACCAGAATCGAAACGACAAAGTCTCCAGTGGAAGCATCCAGGGTCACCACTACCAAAAAATCTAAGGCGATCCACACAAGTGCAGGAAAGGTTATGCTGAGGGCCAAGACGGCCCCCTTTTGATAGACTTCCTACACCACGAGACAGCAGTGAATGCTCAGCGTTACTCACAAACCTTGACCACCCTTCTCCAAGCAATCAAATCGAAAGGACCAGGCAAGCTCACCTGTGAGATCATTTGGTACACAACAATGCAAGACCTCATATGGCTAACACAATCATGGTGTTCTTGCAGAAATTCAAGTGGGAGGTTCTCGGTCACCCTCCAGACCTCTCTCCCTGTGATTACGCCATTTTTGGTCCCCAAAAAAGGCTCTGAGGGGTAAACGATTCATCTCAGATGACGACGTTAAGCAGTACGTGCGGAACTGGTTCGCAACGCAACCCCGGGAATTTTACGAGACAGCCATTCACCACCTTGTGTAGCAGTGGGAAAAGTGCCTCAAAAGCCAGGGCCAATACTTCTGACATAAGGTAATTGTTTCTGTCTCTAGGCCTCCGGCTCATTTCTTTTTGAACACTCTTTATAGAAATTAGCAAAATTTCCTTACCAGCAGCGGCTTGATCGGAGTGGGGAAACGAGTTCATAAAGAGAAATGACAGCCGGAACTTGTGTATGAAGTTTCTCAGGTGATCACAAGGCTGAGGGCTTCATGCGGGCAGAGGCAGGATGATCGCCTTCATTCGGGAAAAATTAGGCGAAGTCAGTGCAGACAATATAGATTGTCAGCAGCATAGTAGCTCCTCTGTGATTGCGATCATCTTTGAAGTACAAACTAAGTAAAGATACAAGTAGAAATTGGGTTGATTTACGAGGGTGGATCAGAAAGTCTTTGCCCCTAATTTGTATTAGCTGAAATAAGGTACAGTCAACCAAAGGAAATAATCCACACGAGTTTAATACTTAATATTACATTTCATACTAATGTGTTGTTTTAATAGCTTTTTAATTATAATTATTTAAATTTAATAATCTTAATAATGTTAACTCTAATTGTAATATTAAATTATTAAAAATAAATTAATATTGAAACGGTAAAACTTAGAGTAAAATTCAAGTGTGGATTATTTCCCTTTGATGACTGTACATACAGATATACTATCTACAACGTCTGACAATAAGGTTCGGTGAATGATGTCACACCCAAATCTGTGTGAGCTTTACCGGAGTAACAATGCCTGTGAATACAAGCCCAGTCATTGTTTAAGCAAGTTCAGACAGGAAACGTTTGTGCATGCAATGGTTTAGCAGATGCTCGTTTCTTCAGTTGAAGGTGTAGCGTGCGCACGTAACTGTGGATAATTGATCAAAGAGGAACACTGCCATAATCGTGCAACAGTTTCTGGCCAACAAAGGGGTCGTATCCATAGCTCATCCACCTTATTCACCAGACTTGGCACCAGCAGACTTTTTCTTGTTCCGATGCCTGAAACGAGCCTTAAAGGGACACAGATTTGCGGACATTCCAGACATTCAAGCAAATGTGACACGTGAACTTAAAGCTATCCCTAAGGAGCTTCCAGGACTTATACACCCGATCCCAAAAGTGTATTGCCTTCCAGGGTGATTATTTCAAAGGACAATAAAGTAAATGTGGCTCTATCTGTTTTGCATTTTGTTGTGTGAACTCATTCACCAAACTTAATTGTCAGAAGAATGTTTGTGGGTCTCTGGGTTTGTTTGTTTCTTTCTTTCTTATACAAATCTACAGTTTTATTCCAATCTTGATGAAATTTTGCATACTTGACCTGCGAAACATGAGGAAGGTCATTGTCTACCTCAGATTTCGAAAAAATAATAATTATCGATAATAAATCATTATTCAATATGATGGCAAGCCATATTAATGAGAAATATCTCATGACCAACAATGCAAGGCAAAGTTTGGCAACAATACATATCATCAATGATATCAACACGCAATTCAGAAACACTCTGCACGGACAAAAAAAGATATACTCATGACCAACAATACAAGGAAACATTCGTGCAACAAAAGGTTTCAACAATGGTATCAACACGCAGGGATCAAAGAGAAATATCTCATGACCAACAATGCAAAACAAAGTTTGTGCAGTATAGATAACTTTCAGTTTGTAACAATGCATAGAATTCCTGTTATTCGGGGTTTTTTTAGAATTGAGAGTTCTTAGTACTTAACAATTTCCTGAAAATTTTTAAAAATGATCATGAACTGGAGATAATGGAGAGTTAGCGGACTTATTGAGAAAGAGTGGAAAGACGACAGAGGAAGCACTCCTTTAGCTCCGTGCTGTATTGAGCAAATGGTAAGCATGTAAATAGAAGAATCGGCGACTGCTTGACTACACAAAATGATGAATGGCCAAAAAATTTTTTCAAATTTTCATTGGGAATTTTTACTGTATTAATTATAAGCGTTTTCATGTATTTATTTTTAAGGGGAGACAACCATCAAAAAATCGAAAATTTCATAAAAAAAAAATCAAAAATTATTTTATGTCATAATATGATGTCTTGGTATGTTGGTCAAGTATATCCAGGGTCAAATACTGCAAAATATCATTAGAATTATGTAAAAAAAGTTTTCTATTCCATGATGATAATATTTTTGTATAAAATAGGCATTTTTCGTTTGTGTTTTTCTCAGCTTTTGTTTTTTTGCCTGAATCGAATTTTTGTTTTGATTTTTCCAAAACAACTGCCTGGCAGATCCTAATGAATTTTTTTACTTAAAAAGAAGCAATTAACAGTACATGACAGAGAGAATATTATGAATGAAATCATAGTTAAATTATTTAAAAAAATATAAAATATTTATCGAGAGCAAATTTTTGAAAAAATGCACAACACAACATTATGATATTTTTAACATTTTCAGACAAGAATATTTTAATTTTCTCTCTGTTACGTAGTAAAACATGGATAGTGATTTCTTTTTAGTACGTTGGTTTTGCAAATGTTTTTAAACTAATTTTTAATTCAACATTAGCATAAATTTTTACATATTTTTGCATATATCTTACATATAAATTTGAATATCGTTATGAAACTTAGTACTGGATCTAACTGGAGCCTGCTTCAGACGTTTGACAAGTTTCAATAACTTTGGACCATTAGATCAAAAGTTGACCTTTTTTGTGTTTGTCTCCCCTTAAGATATTGAAAAAATTTAATCAAAAAAAGAAAGAGTCACGCTGGGGTTATCACCTAGATTATTTGGTAGCACAGCAGTTCCAACCATGTCATAAAAATACATCTTGACTATATTCTGTGTGAATGTGAATATTTTGGAAACTGAGATTATGGTAATGCGATGATTGAACGATTGTTCCAAGAATTATTAGTAGTGAGCATAAAATGATGATGCAGTGACAGGACATATATAAGGCTACGTCTATTGAGGAGGCAAAGGAGTCAAACGTGTCTCCTTAGAGCTCCCTATCAAACATCCAGGCGACTGGCAAAAATGTATGTGCCTGGAAAGGAAAGAGAAAGTACGAGTATTGGTCAGAGAAACTCTGCAGCTAAAGCAGAAAAATCTATACGGGCATTGGATACATCTGAACAACGGGAGTTTCGAATAGGGCTATATGGTATAAGAGTTTCTACGTCAAGGGCAAGAAATACTTGGGTCTAAAGTATCCAGTGATGATCCCTGGTGTTGAAGATGGATATCATTTTAATCTTAGGCAAGTCAACAAGAGGTAAATAATTTCCCGGTATATCACTTAGAATTCCTGTCTTTCGGATTTTTCTTAGAATGGATAGCCCTTCACTCTGGGTTGTATTTAACCAATTTAGAGTTATAATTTAAATTATTTTGATTGTTCTGCTTACCTACAAGTATAATTATCCCGGGCAATGCTGGGTCCTCTGATAGTTACAAATATACGTACTATTCTATGTACCTTACACTATTTTTCCAAATAGTCCCCACATGGGTTCAGACATTTTTCATCACAGCACTAAATTTGAGATGCTCTTGTAGTAGAATTCTTCCAGCTGACTGTGGAACCACTGTTGGATTGCTGTCTTGACTTCATCGTTGCTCGTGAATCGCTGTCTTGCCAGAAACTTCTTAAGCGGACCAAAAACGTGAAAGATAATCAGCCACGGACCCGAAAATGTGGCAATCCGAGCCGCCGACAAGCTCTAGTCATTTCACTGGGAGAATCTGGACCACCCAACATACAGTCCGGACATTGCCCCTAGTGATTTCCATGTTTTCGGTCCGCTGAAGAAGTTCCTGGCAGGACAGCGATTCATGTGCAAGATAGCAGTCCGATGGTGGTTCCACAGTCAGTCAGACAAATTGCACCATAGAGGCATCTCAAATTCAGTGCTGCGATGAGACAAATGCCTGAACCAATGTGGGGACTATGTGGAAAAGTCATATATTTGTAATTTCTTGTATGTACCTGATTTCGGTAATAAAAAATACAGGCAAAAACTTTCTGATTCACCCTCGTATAATCCAAATATAACAAAAACAGTTTAGGACAAATCGGCAACTTAAATGTCGCGAAGTTACACTAGTTTTAGCAAATTCCGAAAAATGAAAAAAAAAACAAAAAAAAAACAACGGAAAACTGAAACCTGACCTTCGTTATTCTATAACAACACAAAAAAAGAGAAAACAATGTCCCTTTCAATTGTTGCATCGCTAGCAGAAAACAATGAAAGGAAATAATGAAAGATAAAACGTAAGGCAGCTGTTTCGCCAACAATGGTTATACAATAAATGTTGTTAAAATAAATGCACAAACAGATGTCTTTCTTGATCTATGCACATCTGTAGTGATGTTGCAGAAACCGTTCTGAATGCAATATTGTTCCCTCCACAACTCATTGCACAACTCTTTGGATCTTACACTCCATACCCTTAGGTATTGTTGGTTTACTTCTGTAAACTTTATCTTCAACAGCCTTCCAATTTCTGTTTTTGCTTTTTCTTTAAATCCAAATACACCATAATTTCAGTGACTCTCTCTTAAACGGTTGGCTGAATTGCGAAAAACCCAAGAGTAAAATATTTCTCAAATATTGCGTACAGTCTGAAAATACCACTAAAATAGTGGTTTCCATTGGACATTTCAAATTTAGCTTCCGTATTCGTAAATGCATCGGTATTTTTGGAAATGGAATACACATAAAAGCCTCTCACATAAAAGTAAATAATTCTTCCACTGAAAGCACTCTGTGAGATTTGTATTTTAGAAGTTGGCTATTGGTTCATTTTAGGTGAGGCACCCTGTGCAGCTAATGTATGACTATCATTATAACTTCCTGTATGTGCATGTATTCCAACCAATAAACATTATAGAAAAAATATTAAAAAAAACTTTTTAAGCATACACTTTTACTTTAAGTAAGCATTAAAAAGCAAAAATTATTTATTTCGTGCCTTTTATTTAAATAGTAATTTATAAAATTAAAATAAGGCAAAACTGTGGTGACGCGCATTTAATAATAAATTTTATATCCCATGGACACCAGATTTCGTTGCACAGTTCGCATCGATACAGCTCTAAAATCACCCTGGTTAAAATCTGATGTCATCTGGCGTAGTGTCATTTGCCTGTTAGTGGCAACCATCCTACTCTAAACTTAAGGAAAATTTAAATTGAAAATATTACAAGTTGCCATACTCTTATTATACAGGTACCATACAAGTTTTATTATTAATATTTTTTAGTTTTTTTATTTTGTCTTGGATTTGCAATCAATTTATAATAATACTTTGCCGACAAGTATGTGGAAATGAAGAAATTTGGAGGTGGCTTGCTTCCCGACCTGAAATGAAAATTAAATCAAAAGAGCCCCTCCCCTTCTTGGAATAAAAACTAAGTGAAAATTATTTATTTATTTATTTATTTATTTATTTAAAGAAAGTTTGATACAACTGTCCCCTAAGTCAAGTATGGTTAAAGACCAACATGTGAGACCTAAGGGGATACAAAAATCTACAATTAAAAAGGTTAAATGGTTAGTTTACTTAAAAATAAATTAGATTAGCTAATCACGATTTTAACAATTAATTATTTTCTTTTAACACAGTACAATTTGTTAATTCTGAGTGCTATCAAGAAACAACATGAAATATCTGTAGAACTAGTAATCCAAGCTATTTTGTTGGACACCACCCTAAAACTCATTAATTTGATCTGTCAAACTTAGAGCCTAAATAGTTGCTGAAGTTAAAAACAACAAAGTAAAATATTCATGTCAGTTTAAATTATGTGATTGGTGGGGGGTGTCATGTGGATTTAGCAGAGTAAATTACAAAAGGGTAGGAACGTGAATAGGTTATAATAAATAATGTTCTATTGATCAAAAATAAGCAAACCAAAATAGGTGGCGCTGCCACGAAATGACGTCAAAACACAGGATAATGAAGATATGCAATGGAAGTGTAAAGGTAAAATAAAGAAAAGTCAAAGTTCTTCTTTTTACTTCAGTAGAAGAGCTCACATTGAGGTGAATTCAGGAATCAAAAGATTGTGACGAAGTCCGGGGTAGGTTACTTTTTACTTGTAACTAATCTTTGTGCTTTGGATAAACAAAGTCTTTCTCTCTGGGCACGTGATAAAGATGACACTTGATTTACAAAAGAAAAATTCCAGTAATCAGCGGAATATGATTCGATTAACAAAATCGATGGTGTCAGAAGTTCGCAAAATATGTTGGGATGAGTTCTTTATTTGCAGATCGGACGGATGAAGCGGCTTGCCTCACACATAGGTCATAGTCTGCTAGAAGATGCTGTAGGAGTTGAAGTCGGACGGAAAGACGATCAAGCTGAGAATTCCTGATGAATGACGAGGCTAGGCTCGCCGAGACGACAGGATACTATTGTAGCAGATGAATTGAAGAGATGCGGTAAGTACTGTAGTCGGATCAGATGGCGATGATGTTGGGAAAACCAGGCGAAAGACGAGGCTAGGTTAACTCGCCGAGACAACTGGATGCTATTGTGGAAAATGAAGATCGCTAGTATGAAGCACAAACGAAGCACGTCGAAAAAAAAATAGATAATTGAGTCTAGACGTAGCTGGACACGAACATGGAGAGGGCAATATTAGTACAATTTCGGGAAACACTGCGTTAGATTCAAAAACGACGGCACGCACAATTCTATAACACCTTACTATCTCTGGCAAACATCGCAGATGTCGATCAGATAAATTCATATTCATATTCATAATATATCTGCACTAAATATTTCTTAGCAATATATTCGGGCATAAATGGGGCACATTTTATAACCAACACACAAACAAAATGAACACTATCTGCATTCACTATTGATCACATGGAGCATCGATAAGCATCTAGCTCTCTTATTATCATTAAAGGCTCAATGCTAGCCAACTTATATTGCACACACTAAAAACCACATAGCAGCGAATAACACCACTGCCGTAGTGAAGCACAAACATCTGCGATGCAGAATTCCGATCTCTAAGACGAACTGTCGAAGAGTGAAGAAAGCGAAGTGCCACTTGAACTGGAATCCCAAAATTTAGCAGAAAAGAAAAAGTTCAAGGCAGATTCAGCTTTAAAAACCGTGATTTTACCGCTACCTACAACTCTCCAGCCTCCAAAGGTGTAGCTATACGATTAACAGAGAAACGACTTGCCCACGTTGTGCGTAAGACCGACGAAACTTAATTCCAAAGACGAATTGGAGTTTACAATTAAGTTCGTTTTCGAGGCCTGGCTCAGGATCTCCGATGCCTCAGGATAAATCCCCCAGTTCCTCTCTGCAAATAGGCGCCGCGAGAAAAGGGATATATTCCGAGAATCGAATCTCCGGCGTTAAGTCCAGAGGCGTCGTGCGTAAAAGCAATTCGATACAGTTCAAACTGCGATACTCTAATATCTGTTTGAAACATGGTGACGTTGATCACTGCTCTTTCCGCACGTAAATTCCTTAGTTCATAAGTCACTAATGTTCTTTCATACCTGCTGAATAAAATCCGTAGAAAGTTGGCTTTACTCGCTCCCATTGGGGATGGTCCATTATCAGCTGGCGATGCGCGAGAGCTCGACGAAATACTCTCACTCTTTCCTTGGTCGTCTTCTGAGCTTGTCATGTGGCATTGAATGAATTTGTTCAATGGCCCTTGTTAAGCGATTCTGTCATTGCTCGTCGTTCGGGTTCCCTATGACTACGGGTTCTTGCTCGTTTGCTGCCTGGCTATGATTGGTGCTTTCTCCCTCGCCGGCTGCTATCACCCATTCGCCATCGAACTATCCGTCGTGAGCGAATTCGGTCGCTGGCATCTTTACCATGAAGGGATGCTCCCCATCTCTCCCTCGACGTACGCCACGTCTCCTGCGTCGAACAAACCGCTCCAACAAATCCTCTGAGTGAAGTCGGTCTTGATCTCTCGACCTTCTCCGATGCTGCCATGATCCTTTCTGAGCTCTATTTATGTTCTCCTCACGTGTTGCTTTCGGAGTGGCTCTTTCTCTCTGACGTAATTTTGTCATGTCATCAGCCTCTTTCACTTTCGCTGATGGTTGTCTGCCGAAATCCACGTTACAGGGGGTAGTTCATTATGTAATTTTTTAAGGTGATTCTAAACTTTGGAAGTATAGCTATCTCTCGTATTTCGCGTGGTAACTCCACCCAAGTATTGATACCAAGAATTGATAAACAGTTATTACGATAATTTCTAATGGTTTTTTGGTAAATACATATTTCTAAACTGGCGTGTCGGGTAATTATGTGAAGTTCTTAGAGTCATAGAAGACAAGGGGGGTGACAATATCAATAGAGAGTTTAAGGCTTTGTAGACGAGGGTGCATATCTGTAATTATATCAATTGATTAATGTTATCAACTTATAGGTTTTGAAAAGACTGTGGTGCCTGTCGGAGCATTTAGTAGCACTCGTATAAACTACTTTTGCAATCTTAAAATTCGTAGTAGGTTACCCGATGTTGTAGTGCCCCAAAACAGTATACCGTAACATAAACTGGATTGTATACATGTATAGAATAATAGTGCTAGTATAATAGTAGTAGTATAATATTTAATTATATATTTTGTGTGCCAATTATGGATTCGTCTTTACAACAGGAAGTGGGTGAAAAGTTGATTGTAAGATTTGAATGAAACAGAGAGACAGAAAGAAAGCAAGAAAAAAAATGAACGAAAGAAAAACACAAGTCGTGAGTTAAGTAAAAGTGTATAAAAAGTCCCCCAAAAGTCTCATTTCAGTGAATCTTGCATAAAATAACAATTCGTGGTTTCGTTTATCTAATTTTCAACCTTTTGTATATTTTTTTCCTTTAAGTATAGAGAGATAACGAATTTTATCAATCTATGTAGGTCATTTTACATTAATTTCATTATCAAAAGTCAGTTCAGTATTATTGGTACTAATTTGTCAGAACGATCTCAAAAGTGCAAGCGAATTAAAACATCATTACTGTTAAGAACAGAGTGTAGTCGATCCACTTTTCCAGAAAATATTTTATTGAAAAATGAAATTGTCCAGGAATGGCAATACGATAGAGATTTCATGGAGCTTACGTGTTTCAAAATAACCTTATCATCGGGGAAAATGAAGAACTACAAGGTAAATGAGCTGAGGCTCTGGAATTTATGGTTTACGTCTGCCAATCAAAGGAACTGGACAAAATCAGCCCTGATTGGCGGGCAAGGTAGCCATATTACAGCAAGTGAAATACAGAACTATATAGGACAACAAGTAATCAGCAAATGAAATACAGTATTAAGCGAATAAATCACAGAGCTTTGAGTTACAATAAATAATAAAAAAGTTGAGCGTTTTTTCTTAGCCAGATGGTAAAAAGTGGTATAGGTGCAGTCGACCTATTAAACATCCAATCTGCCCAGTGATCAACTGCACCTATACCAATTTTTACCGTCTGGCTAGGAAAACTACATGCGTCCTCAAGAACATTTGTCCTCTGGCAAACATTTATGCGACAACTTCCGCAATCAACAGATAAGTGATAACTTATTCTCATCTTCCTTGACATTCTAAACCTTTATACCAATGTTCATTTCTGGGAGACCATTTTCATAATCGACAGCTTACTGGAAAACAACAAAGTAGAAGGAGATATCAGATCTGATATGCTCTGCTCCTTGAATACCAGATGCAACCAGACTTCAATTTTAAAGACGAATTCTATTCTATACCCAACGGTGTGATGATAGGCTCCCCCATTAGTGCCCTTTTGTTGAACACCTGGGAAACCTGTGCTTCACTCCATTAATAGAAAGCAAAATCTTGGTGCATTACTCTCGATATGTAGATGACATCTTCATCATCTTCAATGCCGACGAAAGCGATACCAACACCTTACTGGACACATTCAATGGATTCCAGGACAATTTAGCCTACACTATAGAGAAAGAAACAGACAACTGCATAAATTACTTCGACGTGACCATCCATAAAAAACTTGAGAACGAGGACCAGGAATTCAAAGTTTTACAAAACCCAACACCACCAGCAATATTATCGGCTTCTCCATCAACCATCTCCCCTAGCACAAAACCGCAGCTTTGGGATATTATTTTCACCAGGCTCTTACATACCCAATCACCAGAAGAGACATAACGGACGAAATAAGACTTACTTTCGACGTTTCAAGGAACAGCTATTTCCCTGGCCAGGTGACACACTCCATCTTCAACAGGACTAAACGCAACTTTAGAAACAGACTCCATTCTAACCCTACAGACACTACCCAAAAGAACTACGTTGCCTTTATCTACACATGCCCTGAAGTCACCAGAGTAGCGAATATTTCCTGGGAACGAGATCTCCAGCATAGTCTTCAAGACAGCCAACAACTGCAAGCAAGGCCTAAGTCCCAGAGTCTGTCCTATGTGTACATTGGTGGTACATAGCTGCCCTACTTGTGAGTGCTTCTACAATGGTGGAACGAAGATGTCTTCAAAGAAGAGAGTCAGCGAGGACAAAAGATTATTGCCGAATGGTGATGTTATGTCGGCTTTCGCCGACCACCTCATTAGGCAACAACACCGAATTGTAACCATCGACGACGTTTTGATGTACCGTCAGTAGTTTTATATTGTGAAAGAGTAATATGTTATTTCTTAGTGAAATGTGAATTTTATTTACAGTTTATGTTTGGTTTTATTTTTTTCTTTGCTCACATTGTTGCTCTTAAATTGTAATTTATTTTGGAGACTAGATAACAATGGTGGATGAAGTTTTAGTTTTAACATTCTGGTTGTCAGTGAAAACATGGTAGTTATGGAGGTTGAACTGTTCTTTTTGAATGGTTTGTAGCAGCATTGTAAATTGTGCTATAGTCTAGTCAGCAGAGCTGTAAACATTTTTAAGAAGAATTTTCCTCCACTGATAAGCCTAACTGGA
Source organism: Rhysida immarginata (assembly GCA_023313115.1). Classification (NCBI taxonomy): domain Eukaryota; kingdom Metazoa; phylum Arthropoda; class Chilopoda; order Scolopendromorpha; family Scolopendridae; genus Rhysida; species Rhysida immarginata. Next base: position 150,248 of record JAHWFO010012769.1, read on the forward strand.
TTAATTGATAAGCTTGTTTATTTTGTAATGTACCATGGTCTGTGGTGCAGCCGTGACTCATGTAAGCTATTACATAAAAATTGATCCAAGAACTGTGAATTACATCTTAGCCAATTCCTCTATATATTTTGGTCCTGAATCCAAGGTACGATTAGGAAGGGAACAACTATGATAAAACAGCCTGAGATGGGGACAACTGAGATACTGCCAATCAATCGGTCAGCAAGCCACTACAGTCAGCGAAGGGGACAACTGTGATACTGCCAATCAATCGGTGAGCAAGCCACTGCAGTCAGCAAAGGGGACAACTGTGATACTGCCAATCAATCGCTCAGCAAGACACTGCATTCAGCAAAAGGGAAAACAGGGATAATATTACTCTGAAAAGGTTAGCGAAGCCAGTGCACCCAGTAGAGGGGTCAGCACTAATGTTGCCAATCAAAAAGTTTAACGAGGCCACTGCTGCCAGAAAGAGTGCTCAACACAGATGCTGCTAGTTATGGATGGATCTCCAGGAGTTTCTGAAGGAAATTATTGTTTTCCTGGTGAGCATATCAATTGTGGATGCTGCTAAATGAAATGATAACTGCGGATTACAGTGAGTGATCTTCCGTTATTTATACTTTATTATGAAGTGACAATTTTACCACGAGCATTCATGTTGTAACTTACAAGGATTATCAAAAGATAAAAAGGAGTTTAAAGCTATTAGTTCTGCTAGTTCTTGATTAATAAATACCTAAATAAGAAGTAGCTTAAACTGCCTAGACTTACCTGTTTTTTGTCCTGTGTTTCATAACTGTGTTTTTGCAAGATAAACAAACTAGTAAATTAATGTTAATAATTATTGTAAAAAAAAAAAGGAAACCACTATATGATATAATTAATTAATGTTTTTGATTAGACTCAGATCTTTAATTAGAGTTTAAAAATACTAAAATTAGTGTTGTTATTTTGTGATGGCAGTTTATTTTCTATTAAGTGGTTATATCTAGTGAAAAGAAATCGAAACTGCATGTTCCACTAAGTATATACACCAAAATGTACTGCATTTGGCCTAATAAAATTCCCGCTAGCGAGCTCTGAACACCTCACGTTATTTCTTGCCCATCCGGTATATCGAGTAGTAAGAACTTTGATGAACATTGAATAATTAATACTATTATTACAATATCTTAAATATCCCTTCATTTTGAATATTGATCTTTAATCATCTTGTTTCTGCTATTTACTTCTTATTGCTTGACATTTTGTCTATATTGTTGGGACTAAATGGGAATTTATGACTAAATTTTATTATAATTAATGAATACATTAAATTCTTGTTAATTTACATAAGTTTGATTTGTATCTTTGTATATTTATTCCTCCACAAACACCTACTGCATTGTGTGAAAAAATCCTGGGGTGACTACAGCTGGTAAGTGTGTTTCAGGCATGTCAAAGTGTTCATGCATGGAGTGGGGTTCTGGTTCCCCCCCCCCCCCAGTACAAATAGGGGGCATCACAACTGATGCCATGACCAGGATGTAGCAAAGCGTGGGTGTGTATGCATAAATCTTGCTAATGATAGTAAGTCAGTTTTTCGTATTCTTGTGCTTTATAGTTGTTTGTTGGTTGTTACCCAAAGGTAAGGCTCTACCTGAGTACCGCACACTTTTACTAGCAGGTTTCATGGGAGTAATCCCTGTGTTCTTCAAAGAAGAGGATTGTTTATATATTTCTGTGTTCTTGACTATTGTAGACAGCATTGGTAAGGCTGCATTGTGGACAAATGATATCAAGGTGACAGGAATAAAAGCGAAATTCAAAAGCAATGCTGCGAAGAAGGGCGCAGAACTCGAACTTTTCGATGTTGAGGACTTTGACATTCTTAGAGATAGACTGACACAAATATTCAGTAGAGTACGGGTTGAAGGTGATTATTCTAAGGAATTGCATTATGTTATCCAACAACCACGTAAAACTGTAGCTAACTTTGCGAGTAGATTAGAACTTCCAATAGATAGGCTGATTCATGATATTCAAGAGCTATCTACTAAGAGAGAAGGAACTTTACTGATTCGATTCAAAAATGGTCTATTGCCTGTACACGAAAAAGTATTCATGATTGCCTCCCAAATAATATATAAAGATGCCTGAGGGGCCTGAGGGTCTGGTTTGGTTGGTTTCGGTTCGTTAGGTATTAACGTCCTTTTCAACAGCTATGGTCCTTTCAGGATGGCGTTATAGGGGCCGCAAATTTTGCCTCAAAAGGGTTCTTTAACGTGCAGCCAGCAAATGACTACACGGGACCAACTCCGAAAGAAGTGCGTAATCTCAGGACTTCACCCTGAAATATCCTCGTCGTCCTCGGCTGGGATCGACCCCGCGTACATTGGCATCAGACCTGAGTGTCTGAAGAGTTAGAGCAAAGGAACACCAAGTCAATGGGAGTAACTGTTGTGAATGACGTCTTACCTTGTAGTGCCATAAATACAGATCAGGGGAAGACAAAGGGTAGACAAACCACTCCTGAGAAAACAGAAGAGTTAAAGCTAATCGAAACACAAAGTAGAGAGATTAAGCAACTCTGTGAGATGGTCGAGGACTTAAAAATAGCAGTTAAGAATTTAGTAGTAAAGAAGAATGACAGCGTAAGACCAAAGCCACAGCAACTTCAATGCATTATGTATGGCCAGGAAGGTTATTTTGCCCGCTCTTCCAAAGTTGAAAGACCTACTGAGCCACGAAAGGTTGAAACATCCCATATGGTGGTTGATGGCTGCAGTGAAGACAACTTATATTGCATGAATATTATTACCCAACAAGAATTTCTTAATTCATTCGTTCGATGGGAGACCATATGATGGTATTTTGGGAATGAATATCCTAAATGGTTTAAGTTTCCAGTGTACCACAGCAATTAGTATTGAGCATGAATGTCTGAAGGATCATAGCTCAGTAGACGTGGCTTTGAAATGTGACAGCCTGGATAGTGAAATGAAGATGGATTCTGGTTTGGAGGTGCAGCAACACGTTAAATACCTAAATGTAGAAGGAGAAGCAAGAAGCTAAATGTTGGGAAGAAGGTCCTTCTATTGAAGAAAAGAAAAACCAGGTATGCATTATGTGTCAGGTCAGTAGGCCCTTTTAGAATTATTGCAAGAATATGTAAAGATATTTATTTGCTGCAAGGACTGAAGTATCAAGATGTACAATCAGTACATGTAGATTGGAAGAAAAAGTTGACTTGCATATGGAAAACCTTGCTGCATTGTATCTCCAGTTATGAGACAGCAGAAGAGGAGGAGGATTCCTTACCTCCTAGCCCTAAACCAACAAACCTTGAGATCGAACCTAGCACCCCCAAATACAATTTAAGCAGGATGCCCAACGTTGACTACAAGATTGCAGATAGGGGTTATTAGGAGAAATAATGTTTCTATTATGTCTGGCATAGTTGTAAGCAGATTTGTAGCTATGTATTTTTTGATCAATTTAAGCCACAATTAATAATAGTTTAAGTTTTGCAAGATGTTATTAATATTATATGATTTTGTATAATTTTGTTTATTATCATATATGATAATGTGTTTTTAAAAGAGAGGGCATATGTAACGTACCTTAAGTGTTGTTTTAATATTGTGAAATAGTAATGTCTTATTTTTCTAGTGAAATGTAATTGCAGTTTACTTTTCTGTACTGTGAAAAGTGTGAACCTCTGAGATGATTAATGTTATGGAAGTTGAACTGTTCTTTTTTGAATAGATTGTAGCAGCATTGCAAATTGTGCTGTAGTCTAGTCAGCAGAGCTGTAGAACAATTTTAAGAAGAATTTTGCGCCACGGATAAGCCTATCTAGGTCAACTGGTATGCTTGTGTATTTTAATGAACTTTGGTCTCTGGTGCAGCCATGACCTATATGAGCCTGTTATATAAAATTAAAGCAAGAACTGTGAATTATGTCTTAGCCAAGTGTTTTGTATAAGAGGTAGGTTAGTCTTGAATCCAAGAAAGGTTTAGGAAGCTTTGCAAAACTGTTGAAGCCACTACAGCCATTGAAAGGAACAACTGTGATACTGCCAATCAAGAGTTCAGGAAGCTGCGGCAGTCAGCAAAGGGGAAACATGGATAATATTAGTCCAAATAGGTCAGCGAACCCACTGCAGCCAGCAGAGGGGTCAGCACTAATTTTGACATTAAAAAGCTCAATTGGTCCACTGCAGCCAGGAAATACTTGATGCAGAATCTCCTAGTTATTAATGGATCTTCAGGGTAATTTATTAAGCCAAGCAGTTCACTAGAACGGGTCGACAATGGAATTTTTTCCAGCCTACTTATGCTGACACCGCAGCCACTTTCAGGAGTTTCTAAAGGAAATTGTTAATTGTTTTCATGGTGAGCATATCAATTGTGGACGTTGTTGCATGATATGATATCATTGGACTATGGTGAGTGACTTTCCATTATTTGTATTTTATAATGAAGTGACAGTTTTACCACGAGCCTTCATCTCGTTTCTTATAAGGGTTAACAAAGGATAAAAAGGAGTTTTAAAGCTATTAGTTGTGTTAGTTCTTGACATATGTTACCTAAATAAAAAGTTGCTTAAACTGCCTAGACTTACTTGTTTTTTGAAATGTGCTTCATAAACTGTGTTTTTGGAAGGTAACCGAATTAGTAAATTAATTTTTATAATTAATTGTATAAAAAAAAGGGAAACCACTCTATGATTGAATTAATTAATGTTTTTGATTAAACTCAGATCTTTATTTATAGATTAGAAATACTAAAATTAGAATTGTTTTTTTGTGATGGCAGTTTATTTTCTATTAAGTGATTATATCTAATGAAAACAACTATATACCGGGTGGGCAAGAAATAACGTGAGGTGTTCAGAGCTCGCTAGCAGGAATTCTATTAGGCCAGATGCAGTTCATTTTGGTGTATATACTTAGTGGAACATGCAGTTTCGATTTCTGCAAAAAAAAAAAAAATAGTACCAAAAGTCGCCATAGGGGGTGCTTATTTCAAGAAAACAATGAATACCTAATTGTCAAATGAGCAAATACCGTACAAACCAACTTTAGTAACAACAATAAACAATGTTTTATTTTTAATTACAAATGTGTTTCAATATGAGCACCAGTGTGCTGTTCCAATAGCCGCATGCGGTACACGACATTTTCTACAGCAGCTCGCAGCATATCTGCATTAATTAGTCTGATTTGTAACATCATTTGATACTTTAAGGTTCAGAGGTGAGTAACATGCGCTTGATACACAAGGCTTTTCAAATATCCCCATAACCAAAAATCACACGGGTTGAGATCAGGCGACCTGGGTGGCCATACCATGGGAAATGCACGACTAATTATTCTGTAGTCTGAAAAACGTTCTCGCAAGATCTGCTGCACCTGACGTCCGATGTGCAGTGGCGCACCATCCTGCATAAAAATGGTGGAATCCAGACAACCCTTTTCCTGCAATCGTGGTATCACAAAATTCTCAAGGATATCGGCATACCTGGCAGAATTGACGGAACAAGTCACCGGTCTACGGGGACGGATTTCTTCAAAAAAGTACGGGCCAATGATGAAAGAAGCAGTAATGCCGCACCATGCCGTTAGTTTTGGTGAATGCATAGGAGTTGGCGGACACACTTGTGGATTTGATGCAGCCCAAATACGGCAGTTGTGGGTATTGATATCACCATTCAAATAAAAATGTGCTTCATCTCTCCATAAAATTTGCCATGGCCATGCATCATCTACTTTCATACGTGCTAAAAATCTTAACGAAAAGTCAGTTTGGATACGTTCATCTCCAGGAAGCAATTGTTGAACAGGTGTGAGTTTATAGGGATAAAATGTCAATATCTTATGCAATATTTTCCTCACCGTCGAATGTGGGATATCTGTTTGGTGTGCTATTGCGTGTGCACTGCTGGTATCCTGCACAGTAGTCATCTCCTGTTCCACAACAGCAGTTGCAACTTCTTCAAAGTGTTGCTGCCGATTCGTTTGCGTCCCCGGCCTGGTTGCATTCCTAGAGTTCTGGTAGATTCAAATCTTTCAATCATTTTGCGTAAGTTAGTTATGCTCATCGGTCCTCTTCGTAACGTTTTCAATCGCCGGAATTCACGAAGGGCAGCACTTGCATTGTCGCTTTTCTGATAAAACAACTTGACTAATAACGCCCGGTCAGGCAGAGTAAGCGTCATCGTCAGGCCATTCGTTCGTGAATGATGGGAAATCCTCAGCCTTGCCTTCTATTGTCATGATTGCTCAATACGGAACGCGCTTATGCAAATGTATTTGTTGTTTTCTTGAAATAAGCGCCCCCTATAGCGACTTTTGGTACCCTAATTTTTCGAATATAACGCGCTATCAATTATAACGCGCACCCTTTAAACCTACATGAATAGTAAAAAAATTCGACTATAACGCGCACTCAGGTATAACATGTATGATGTCATGCATACTAGAAAATAAAATAAATTAATGGTAGTTATTATAATTGCCCTTTTGATTTGCCTAATGGAAAAAAAAAAAATGATACGAAATGGTTTTTCTAAAATAAATTTTTATAAATATTACAAATTAAAAAATCAAATAAAATACCTAATAACAATTAAAAACCAATAAAGTCTTCGTCTTCACTATCGGAATGAAATAGTTCCATCCATTCAGCTGATTGCGCTGCAACTTCCGGTGGTGGTTCTTGAAATGGAGGCTCTTGCATCGGGGCTGTTCTTATGCTGGTGACTCTACTTCTTCGATTGCTTCGTTTTCTGGAGGCAAAAGTTTTGATTTCCAAAACCCATTCACAATCGTATTTACACTCATCTTCTGCTATGCCTCCGTAAATAATGGGGATAAAGGGATAATCTTGGCATCCTTCGAACACTTATGGCATTATAATCATCATGGAATTTTTCATTCAAATCTGATCATTGGATCTCAAAATATTATCGATTTTTAAAAACGCTTTTTCTCATTGCCGATGCACCTTTAAAAATATGAATCCGAGTATAACGCGCACTCGAGAACAACGCGCAGGGCTTCTTGTAACTGTTTTTGACTGCATAATGGTGCGCGATATATTCGAAAAATTAGGGTACTATTTCTTTTTTGTAGAAATCGAAACTGCATTTCCACTAAGTATATACACCAAAATGTACTGCATTTGGCCTAATAGAATTCCCGCTAGCGAGCTCTGAACACCTCACATTATTTCTTGCCCACCCGGTATATCGAGTAGTAAGAACTATGATGAACTTTGAATAATTAATACTATTATTACAATATCTTTAATATCCCTTCATTTTAATCTTTAATATATTGATCTTTAACTCTTGTTTCTGCTATTTACTTCTTATTGCTTGACAGTTTTTCTATAATGTTGGGTCTAAGTGGAATTTATGACTAAATTTTATTACAATTAATGAATACATTAAATGTTTGTTAAGTTACATACGTTTGATTTGTATCTAAGTATCTTTTTTCCTCTGCATCACACCTGCTGCATTGTGTGAAAGAATTCTGAGGGGACTACTCTGTTTTGTACGTGTGTCTCCGGCGTGTCGAAGTGTTCACGCATTTTGTGGGGTACTGGTGGTAACCCCTCTACCAGTACCAATAGGGGGCATCACAACGTGATGTCGATTCTCAAGGTGAAATCTGACCACTGGAGAAAACTAATGCATGAAGCCCTAATGATCAGAAGAATTACAAATGAATTCCCAAAAAACATCTTGAATGACCAAACTAACTTCGAGAGGACCGTATCCTGGACGCCTTAAACAGCATTATAAGCAGGCACTGCAAAAGAGACGTCTTCCCAATCTAGAATACTTCTTTTTCTTTTATTTATTCTCTTTTTATTATTTATTGTAATTCAGAACTCCGTTATTTATTCACTTCCTTCTGTATTTCATTTGCTCATTACTTGTTGTCTTATATAATCCTGTATTTCACTTGCTATAATATGGCTATCTCGCACGTCAATCAGGGCTTGGGTTGTCTAGTTCCTCTGATTGATGAACGTAAACCATAAATTCCGGAGCCTCCGCTCAGTTACCTTACCCCTTGGTGAAGTTCGTGGCGCTCTACAATTCACCTGAATATTCTCTCGCCGTTAGCGAACTCGGTGAACGCTCTTCGATGGTGACATTCCAGTATCCTGGAGTTACCTTAATGCCAAACATCTAAGCTGGAAATCCAGAATGCAGAATTGCAATGGCATGATTCTATACTGGTATATACAAGGTAAGGATGACATCATTGCTGCTGGGCCAGTTGAAGACAATTACTACTATGACCATTCCCTTTAAATGACATCTTGGATGTCTCACTGATGAAGGGTTTTTTCAATCCATACATCTTCACGATTGAAGCCTGTGGCATTGAAGCTCAGGTAGATGGTGTTGCCTCAGTAGACAAGAAAGATCTATAAAATTCGTATAAACAGGCATTGTTGAAGCTAAGGTATAAAGATCTTATAAACAAGTGGTGTTGATGGAATGCTGCACCCAACCAAAACACCTCACAAGAGGCAAAACACGAACAACGTCCGCAAAATACTGGCCCACAGCTAGCGCTGGTTGGAAACTATCTGTTGCCAAACCTGCTTTAGCCATCCGGGCAGAAACGGGATTACCTGGTCAACCCTGCCTTCTTTTCAAGCTGAGATAGATGGTGTTGCCTGAGCAGACAGAAAAGATCTATAAAAATCGTGTAAACAGGTATTGTTTTAGCCTTAGCTAATATCCAAGATTTATAATAATCTTATAAAGAGGTGGAGCTAATGAAATGCTTCACGCAACCAAAACATCTCACAAGAGGCAAAACACGAAAAACTTTCACAAAACTCAGGCCTGCAACTGACTCTGGTCGGAATCGATACGTTGCCATGCTGGCTTTGGCCACATAGCCAGGAGGGGGGTTACGTGGTGATATCTTCGGGAGGTGCCATCTGAAGTTACCTCTTTGTTGAAGTTGTGAGGCTGATGGTATTGCCTCCACAAAGTGCAAGATCTAAATAGATTTTTAAAACGTGGAGCTAACAGAGTGCTGCACCCAACATAAAACATCTCACAAGAGGCAAAAACATCCCACCAGAGGCAAATCATGGCCCTTAGCTTTAGCTGGCCAGAAACTATGCTGTCCCGCGACATACACGCTTTGGCTAACCAGGCAAGCACGGGGGTTACCTAATCAGACATGCCTCTAAATGTTAAAGCTAAGGCTGATGGTATTGTCTTAGCAGACTTGCAGGATCTTTAGAGATCCCTAATACAAGAGCATAATGGAGTGCTGCAACCAACCAAAACACCTCACAAGAGCCAAAATCACCTAAGCAGAGGCAAAACCTGCTGGCCACCGATGCAGTCATGGGTGTTACCAGGTCAGATCTACACTATTGAAGCTGAGGAAAATGGTGTTGCCTCAGCAGACAGGCAAGATCCATAAAGATATTATAAAAAGGTACAGCTAATGGAGTGCTGCACGCAATATAAAACGAAAGAGGCAAAAACACCTCACCAAAGGTAAAAACTGGCCCACAACTTTCCCTGGTCGGAAGGAACGCTGTCCGATGCCATACGTACTTTGCCCACCCTGACAGGTACGGGGGTAATCTGACAAACCGATCAAGGCTTGAGGCTTGTAGAATCTAATACCCCGTCCGCACTACAAAGCTAGACTATTGTTAAGCTAGCTTAGCTCAAGTGTAGGCTAGATTAGCTTAAAATTCTAGGCTAGGGTGTTCGCACTATCCCCTCTGAAGCTTGATTTTCAGGTGATAATACGGATTATAAAGGATACATAACTAATGTATAGCTTTTTTATCTTTTATTTTTTTCAGTCATTAGTGACATGGAATGTTACTAATCTTTGTGAACTTCTAGGAATAATTAATTGAAATTTTATTAATTATTTTTGATTATTTGGAATAACCAAGATGGCGACGGGTGTAGCAGGTTCTGCTGAAGGTTCTCCGTTATTTCGAGCAGTGGAATATTGAAACTCTATAATATGACAGCTAATTTGTCTTTTTCTATGTTATACAAATTATACTGGTGTGATTGTACTTATCCATTGGAATGTTAGTAAGATATTTTTATTGCCATAATACCTAAACAAACTGATAAGAAAACCTGTGATGAATCTCTACTTGCTAATACAGATAAATCAGTTAATTCTTTGCTTAATGATGATATTTTCTTGGATAAATTTGTTTCTCTACTTCTTAATAAAATTAGTGATCACCTTGAAAAACAAAATGCTGAGATGCTAAGCTGTCATCCCTTAAATCTACAGTGGATTCGTTATCGTCACGCATGAATGATTTTGAGCAACGATTATCAACTATGAATACCTTGCTTGATAAAATTGAAAACCCCGATTCTGATCGGAGTAGTGAGGCGAATAATCAAACGTTACTTAAAACTGATGAACTTGAACAATATTCCAGGAGGAATAATATAAGAATTTTAGGAATCGCCGAAACACCGTCCGAAGATTTAACATCTTTATTGAAAGACATGTATCACACAAAATTGGATATTGAAATCTCTTCTTCAGAGACTGCAGCCGTACATCGGATTGGTTCTCGATCTAAAGCAAGTATTAGACCAATATTAGTGCAACTCCATTCCACCTCTCTGCGAGACCTTATGATCAAGAAAAGATGTAATCTCCAGAATACCTCTATAGTGATCCTTGAGGACTTGACCTCCCGTCGGTATAAGTTACTACGAGAGGCTAAGGCTAAGCTAGGGCCAAAGCAGGCCTGGATCTTCGGGGGGAGAAACTTTGCTAAAGATGGTTTGGGGAAGATATCTCAGTTGACCTCTGTTGATGATTTAAATAACTTAGTGACGGTAACCTAATTTACTGCGGTTTTCCTCGTTATTTGATTAATAACCGAACAATTTGTTAGTGAAAGTGATATAATTAGTTTATGTTTCCTCATATTTCAATTCAAATTGTCTGATGCATTATCAATTAATAGAATGATATTATTCTTATACAGGGTGATTACAAAAGAACTTCACACTTTTAAAAATTTATTACATCAAAGCTATTCAGAATATAGACTCACCACATACGGATTCTTAAAGAAAAACTCTTGAAGTTTATTGTGATACAGTTAAAGATGTTCAATATGCCTCCCTGTCGTGACACAGCATACATCAATGCGGTAGTCGAATTCGACCCAAACCCGCATTAACATGTCTCCATCAATCCCACGTATCGCTACCGTAATGCGTTCTTTCAGCTCGTCTAGGTCACAGGGAAGGGGTAGGGTGAAGACCTTGTCCTTTACACACCCCCATAAAAAGAAATCACAACGTGTGAGGGCGGGGCTCCGCGGTGGCCACTTTGCAAGTTCCAGGTTACTGTCTGCTCGACCAATCCATCGCTGTGATTTCTTTTTATGGAGGTGTGTAAAAGACAACGTCTTCACCCTATCTCTTCCCCGTGACATAGACGAGCTGAAAGAACGCATTACGATAGCGATACGTGGGATTGCTGGAGACATGTTAATGCGTGTTTGGGACGAAATCGACTATAGGGGGGCATATTGAACATCTTTAACTGTGTCACAATAAACTTCAAGAGTTTTTCTTTAAGAATCCGTATATGCTGTGTCTATATTCTGAATAGTTTTGATGTAATAAATTTTTAAAAGTGTGAAGTTCTTTTGTAATCACCTGTATATAGTGACCTATATTATGTTTACGCATTGTGTCTATGCTAATTTATAAATGTAGAGAATTGCTTATAATTTTGTATACTCATAATATTTTAGTTTAAACGTATTTTAAAATGGTTTTAACGCATTCAACTTAATCCTATTGGTTGTGTTGACTGCGATACCTTAAATTTTAAATTTTAATTTTAAATTTTATATAACGTAATAGGTAATTATTTACGAAATTGGTAGTAACTTTACAGTATAACATAGGGATGACAGAGATTCCAACTAGTTTCGCCTTTTATTCCCGGCTTTATCAAGGATCCTTGTAAAGTTATACTGTAAAGTTACTACCAATTTCGTTGATAGGAACAGTATGAAGAACCCTTATCTCACCGGTAATTATTTTACTAGCTTGAAGTATCATTGACTGTTAAATGTAATGTAATTTTTTTAACTTGCTCAGAAACAAACGATCACATCTAGCTGTTATTTTTTAGTTGTTTAGTACTAACGTTACTAATGTCTTTGGTATTGATTGATATTACTTTACAATCCACCCAAATGACATCAAAGGACAGAAGTCTTTATCCAATTTCAGTGGCCTCTCTTAACATTGCTTTCTCTAGGTTAACAACCTCACACAAACACTTTATTATATTTTATAGTAATATCTGGAGCATTGCTGCTAATTTGGATGAGATGTTAGTTAATATTAATCTATTTAATTTCACACCTTCCGTTATTGTTTTGGTGGAAACATGGGCCAATGAATTTGGTAATCTTCCATCTATTCAAAATTATAGGTCTCATTATATAGGCCGACATGATAAGCGTGGAGGGGGTGTGAGAATTTATGCTTTAAATAAATTTGACAGTAATGTTATTTCATCTTGGACATTGGTAACCCCCGACTACGAAATATTAAGTTTGCAGTTTGGCGTCAAGAAGATTATAATTGCGGTGTATCGGCCTTACTAAGGCGATTTTCACTCTTTTCATTTATATCTTGAAACTCTTCTTTTACAGGGTTAGTTTTTGGGTAAAGAAGTTTTCCTTGTAGGTGACTTTAATATAGATATGATGAAATCATCATCAATGTTAAATCATTTTTTAGATATTATTAATTGGGCTGGATTTGTAAGGAATATATATGCATATACGCAGTTTACTGTTCATTCCCAATCTTATTCAACAATTGATGGTTGTTTTTCCACTGTAAATACACCACTGCTCAGCAACTCACTAGACATTCGGCTTAGTGACCATTTTCCCTTGTTATTAGCGTATCCATCAACATTTAGTAGTACACCTTTACGGAATTCGACTCCAATCAGGTCATTTTCTGCTCTACGTGTTTTTATGTTTCGTTCTTTTTTAATATTTACTGATTGAGAAAGTATTTTATCTTCTCCAACGTCTATGGATAATTTAATGCAGACTTTTTTGGATCATCTTAGGATTGGGTGGGAGCGATGTTTTACATTTGTAAAGCCGAGACGCAGCGACAATACCGGAATCCCTCACCGGAATCCTTGTATTAATGATAAACTTCTGGCTCTTATCAAGCGTAAAAATACGTTATACTTGCATTCGCGTAAGTATCCTACGCCATATAATATCAGAAAATTTAAAGCGTTTTCGAATTACGTTAAAAATTGTACGAAGATTGCTAAAATTATTATTATGAAAAGATTTTTCAATGCCTCTCAGCTTCTAAGGATATGTGGAAAACTATAAGCAACTTATGTAAAGACTCTTATTCTTTAAAATCTTCTTTTGTAGAGTCTCATAAAGCAAACACTGCCACACTTACTGATTTTGTTAATGCGCTGTTACCTATTTGCGGCTTGAGGACTACAAGTTCTGATTACAGTATTAATTCTGATGTGCCTAATTCTGCTCTTAGTGTTTTTGTTTTACCTACCACTCCGGAAGAAGTGTATGAAATAATTAATGATTTGAAACCCAGTTCAACCCTTGGTCCGTTGGGATATCGAACTGATGTGATAAAGGCGGTTGCTGATGTAATCGCCCTTCCACTCACATATATTTTTAATTATTCGGTGTCTTTAGGAGCTTATCCTTCAGCATTAAAGCTTGCACGTATAGTGCCTGTTTATAAAAAGGGTGACCAAAGGTCTTCATTCCAATTATAGGCCTATTTCTATTTCATCAGCACTGATTAAAATATTTGAAAAGTTATATTATAAACGCTTATCATCTTATATCGCTTCAAATAACTTTATTTATAGGAATCAACATGGTTTTATGCCAAATCGGAATATTGATACGCCCTATTTGAACTTACTGAATACATAACAGCACAAATGTTTAAAAATGAACATGTTATGACTTTGTTTGTTGATTTTGCTAAAGCATTTGATACAGTTTCAACACCATTGTTGCTAAAGTAGCTTAGTTCACAATACCATATCTATGACTTACCCTTGTCATGGATTGCTAGTGTCCTTACGGGAAGAAAATTTTATATGGTTTATGATGGCCAGACTTCGGATACAATTAATAAGAACGTGTGGAGTCCCTCAGGGCTCCATTTTGTCGCCACTTTTGTTTGCATTATTTATAAATGACCTCCACGCATTTATAAAAAATTCTAATGTAATATTGTATGCAGATGATGTTGTGATATTAAATGCTAATAAGAACCCTGTTGAGCTATAGTTCCTTTTTAAACCAAAATGCGGAGGCCCTTGCTACTTGGAGTAAGAATAATGGTTTACTTACTTACTTACTTTTCAAACCCGCTTATCCGTTAGGGTCGCGGGGGCAGCAGCCCTATGGAGGATCTCCAGCGATCGCGATCTTCCGCCATCAGGCGCATGTCCTCCCTGGTAATATCCAAGCGACTCGAACCCAGATTCTCCATGTAGTCTAGCCACCTGGTTCTAGGCCGACCCCTTGGTCTCTTACCCACCGGCTTGGAAAATAACAACTGCCTAGGAAGACTAGTTTGCGGCATCCGTATCACGTGGCCATACCAGCGCAACTGAGATCTCTCAATGCGGAGAAGTAGCGGCTCAACACCTAAAGATTCCCTTATTGTGCTGCTGTACACTATCTAGTAGGGTAACACCTGCCACACTTCTCAGGAATCTCATTTCGGCCGCTTGTACCCGCGATCGCACTCTTTCGGTCATTACCCAAGCCTCATGACCATAGGTGAGAATGGGGACAAAGATAGATTTGAAGACGGAGAGCTTGGCTTTGTTACCCAGCTCTCGTTTCGTTACCACGGATTGCCACAGTTCACGTCTGACACAGCTTGCTGCACCGATCCGAGCATCCAATTCTTTCTCCTGCCGTCCATCACTCGTGAATGCAATCCCGAGATACTTGAACTTCTCCACCTGTCTCAATGAGGCTCCCCTAACATGGAGAGCGCACTGAGCAGGCTGTCTTGAAAGAACCAGAACTTCGGTTTTAGCCACACTGATCTTCATCCCAGCTTCTTCACATTTGGCTGCAAACCGGTCTAGTGCATGCTGAAGGTTCGTGCGAGAAGACCCAAGCAGGACAAGGTCGTCCGCAAAGAGCAACCTCTCCACCAGGCAGTCGCCCACACAAACACGCTCATCGCCTCGACTGCCCCTGTCTATCCAGTCCATAAAGATAATGAAAAAGATGGGCGACAGTACGCACCCTTGGCGGAGTCCAACACCCACGGTGAACGGTCTTGACTTAATGCCATTTATCCGGACACACATCTCAGAGCTTTCGTACAGAGACATGATAGCAACCAGTAATTGCCCATCCACTCCATACTCTTGCAACATTTGCCAGAGCTTCTCCCGAGGAACCCTGTCATATGCTTTTTCGAGGTCCACAAAGCAAGCGTAGACCTCTTTTGCATACTCCCAGGATTTCTCAAAGATTTGCCTTAGAGCAAAGATGTGATCCGTCGTGCTTCGGCCAGGTCGGAAACCACACTGCTCCCCCGACAGTTTGGAGTCGACTATTTCCCGACTTCTCTTCTCCAGACACTTAGCGTACACTTTCCCAGGAATGCTGAGCAAAGAGATGCCTCGATAGTTGTTGCAATCTCTCTGATCTCCCTTTTTGAAGATAGGGATCACAATTCCTGTCTGCCATTGCTTAGGGGCCTGTCCAGATATCCAAGCAACCTGACACACTCGAGTCAGCCACAGGATACCATCCTGATTTAAGGCCTTTAAAATCTGGGACCGGATTTCATCATCACCTGCAGCTTTGCCAGTCTTCAGGGACTTAATTGCCCATCTGACTTCTGTTTCAGTGATACTACCGTGACTATTCTCCGCTCCAAGGTGCACCTCGTATGCCTCAGTTGTTGTTGTCACCGGATTAAGAAGAGATGCAAAGTATTCCTTCCACCTATGCAATACGCTCTCCTCCGTTTTCAGAAGCCTCCCATCTGAACTCTTAATAGTTTGTGATGAAAGAGACTTCTTTCCACGGAGGCGGCGCACGGTCTGCCAGAACACCTTGTTTGCCGAACCATAGTCTGCCTCCAATTTCTCCCCGAACTTCTCCCAGGCCTTGGCTTTAGCTGTTGATACTGTCTTTGCTGCTGCTTTTCGCGCCTCAGTGTACCGCACTCGACTCGAAGTTGACTTATTTGCAAGCCATAGCAAATAAGCTTCCTTCTTTGCCTTGACAGCTTCTTGAACTTCACCGTTCCACCATACAGTCCTTTTCTCACCGCCCTGCGCCACACTCAGCCGCTTACGACCACAGCACAAAGCAGCCGAAGTAATCACAGCAGTTTGAAACAACTGCCACTCCTCTTCAACAGTACCACGATCACTGGGTAGTTCTTTGAAACTTGAAGATATGCTATCTGCAAAGGTCTTCCTCACAGCTCTATCCTCCAGTGCCTCCCATTTGATGCGCCAAGTTTGTCTGAACCTAGTATTTCGCTTGGTTGGCATGGATTCAGAGAACCGCAAAGTGCAGACAATAATGGTTTAAAAATTAATATTGATAAAACCAAGGTAATGCTTTTTTACCAACGAAATTAGGCAAATATCTCAATTGATCCATCAATTTGCTTTGATTCTCATCGTGTTGGAGTTACTAAAACCTTTAAGTACTTGAGTATAGAATTGACTCATGACTTATCTTGGGATCCGCAAATTGATTCGCTTTTAACCAAGCTCAATCGTAATAAGGGACTTATTTCTAGACATAGTTATCTTCCTTCAGGCATTTTAAAATTATTATTTTATTCATTGATTCATTCTAATTTAACCTTTGGTATTATATTTTGGGGGGCAACTACGAATGCTAATGTAACTAGAATCCTAAAACTGCAGAAGTGGTTTCTTAGGATTCTGTTAAAATTACCACGAAGTATTTCTGTTTTTAATTATTTTGCTCCTAATAATATATTAAGTGTGAATCAGATTTATAAAATACAGCTATATGTCTTCGTGTATAAAGCTAAAAACTCACTTATCCAGATAGCAACTTCAATTATTATTAAGCTAACTAGTGATGTTCACGCTTATTTTACCAGGCGGGCACACAATATTTATCTTCCTTTTGCCAAAAATAATTATGCTACTAATAAGGTACCACATATTGGTTTATGTGAGTGGGTCAATTTACCCTATGAATTACGATATATGACTAATTACTCGAAATTTTATCGTGAGCTAAAACGCCATATGTTTAGCGTCTGTTCTTAATAACATTTGTTGACTTTTGTCATCATGGTTTCTTACTGGTACCTTTTGGGCTGGAATATTTTTCGTTAGACTCTTAATATTATTAACATTTTAACACACTTTAGATATATTTTAGATACCTTAATATGCTGTAATTGTATTTATCATTAATGTTTTGTATGTCATGTACATTTTGGGTCCCTTTAGGAACCTACTTGTCGGTTATACAGAGGGTTGATTCAGATAAAATGAGACGACTTTAAACGCCGCATATGACCTTAACGGAATGTGATTTGCATACTCGTCCACTATTCATGGGGATTAGCTTTGTAGACAGTTGTTGCTGTTATTTGGGACATTTCGTGCTGAAACATGGCTTCCAAAATCACAGCTCTTTGGGAAGGGTATATGTTTGGCCTTTCCGACACTAACTTCAGTCTTTCGTGCATTGTGGAATTATGCAAACGAAATGGTATTGTGGTATCCAAAGCTACTGTGGGTCGAATAATCAAAAAGAACAAACTGCGACCATCTAATGAACGTGGACGAGCAGAGAAGCAGACCAGAAACAAGCCCCAGTCAACACGTCCAGCTCAGGTGGTGCGAAAAATCCGGCCTGAAGTGCTGAAAGAAAATCCCCCCACACAGAGGAGTCTAGCCCAAAGGAAAGATATTTCACAGGCAACAGTCTCCAGAATAATTCATGACAATCTTGGGCTAGAGCGACGTCATAAAGCGCTTACTTGGGAATCATAAAGCCAAGTCATCTGTGGCTTACTACAGGAAGATGGAACAGAAGACGGGCATACGAGTTATTCCCTTCTCTCATGTGCCTGTAAAATCTCCTGACGCATCACCGATGAATTTCTGTGGTTTAGGTCTTCTGAAACGATGGCTCGGATGTCGCCGACCAAGAACCGTTGATGGGCTATGGAAAGTGTGGCAGCAGGTGTGGAACGACCTTCCCATGGAGTCCCTCAAACTCAGCCTACTTCAGTGGAAATTACGGTGCCGGGCGATAGTCCAACAACGTGGTTCTCACATCGAACACAACCGATGGTGGCGCCATGGTATTACACCATCGTAACAGAACTGCAAAGTCGTCTCATTTTATCTGAATCAACCCTCCGTATACCATGCAGGTTCTATCGGGTACCTATTATATTTTGAATTAATAAATAAATAAATAAAAATAAATAAAAAATAAAACTTAATGGGTGTTTGTTAATGCAATGATGAAAGACTCCTTGTGAATAATAAAAAATAAATAAATGTAGGCCCTATACTTCGGACAGTATATACTTTATCTACTTACATTATTTTTATTTATTTATTACAATTATTATTCACAAGGAGTCTTTCATCATTGCATTAATGTAAAATTAATTACTTGTTGTTTTAAATTAATTGTTGATTAAATTTGTTTCATCATTTATTCATTTAAATTTTTCATTTTTTATTAATAATAATTGCTCCAGCTATCTCACGAGAAAAGCTATCACCATTGTTAGCTATACTCAAAAAAAGCTATCACCCCCCCCCTATTCTTTGAATGAATAGCCTCGGCCGACTGTACTAAATGCAGTATTTTTCATTTGTTTCCGTACGTAATGTCATCAATGATTTTCTCCCAAATTATATTCAGGGTTCCAACTTCGTCCGTGCTTCAGTCTTCTTTTCTTTTTATTGAATTATCCATAACAGATGTTGAAGCGAGTGATGCCGCCATGTTCATTAGACTTACTATGAAAGGAATGGCGGGTACCCAAGATGCAACGTCGTTCTAGCCCAACGCGCTAGTTTTGTGAAACATGAGCTAGCTTATGATAGGCCAGCTTTGTCCGCACTATTGATTAGACTAGTTTAAGTACGTTAAGCTAGCTTAACTTTGTAGTGTGGACGGGGTATTAGGCTGCTGTTATGCCCTATCTCATGCCCAAGATCTATAAAGGTCTTTAAAAAAGATGCAGCTAATGGAGTGCTGCACCCAAGATAAAACACCTCACAAGAGTCAAAAATCTAACAAGAAGCAAAAATACCTCACCAGAGGTAACACTTGGCCCATAACTGTCGCTGTTTGGAAGCTATGCGATCTTATGCCATACACGTTTTAGCCACCAGCAGACTGGCAATATCTATAAAGCAGTTATGTGCTGTTAATAGCATGCTGCACACAACATAAACACATCACAAGAGGCAAACCACGTCACCAAAGGCAAAACTTGGTCCAAAGCTTTGCTGGTTAAAAGCTACGCCGTCCGATGCCATACTCTCTTTGGCCACCCGGACAGATACGGGGCTTACTGGGGCAGACCGAACAAGGTTTTGTTAAAAGTAAAGGTTGATAGTATTGCCTTAGCAAACACCTAAGATCTATAAATTTCAAAAACAGATGCAGCTAATGGAGTGATGTACGCAACCTGAAACACCTGATAAGAGGCAAAACAGTTTACTAGATCAAAACCTGTCCCACAGCTTTCGTTGATCAGAAGATACGCTATCTGAAGCCATACTTGCTTTAGCCACCCGGACAGGCATGGCAGTTACCTGGACAGGCTGATCAAGGCTTTGCTGAAGCTAAGGCTGATGCTATTGCCTTAGCAAACACCCAAGATTTATAAAGTTTTTTAAAACAGGCGCATCTAATAGAGTACTAAATCCCCCTTAAACACCTGAAAAGAGGCAAAAACCTCACTAGAGGCTAAACCTGGTCTACAGCTTTCGCTGGTTTGAAGTTAGGCTGTCTGACGCCATACTCGCTTTGGTCACACGAAAAGGCAAGGGAGTTACCTGATCAGACCTGCCTGCAACTGTTAAAACTCTTGCTGAAAGTATACGTTAGCAGACTTGGAAGACCTTTACAGATCTTTAAAACTGGAGTAGCTAATGAATTGCTGTACTCAAACAAAACAACTCATAAGAGGAAAATCTAGGGCCACCAAGGCAGGCATGGGTGTTACCTGGTCAGACCTGCAGTGTTGAAGATGTGGAAGATGGTGTTTCCTCAGAAGACAGGCAAGATCTATAAAGAGTTTATAAATAGGTGCAGATGAAGGTGCTGCACACAAATAAAACCACCTCACATTAGCAAACCACGGATAACATCTGGAAAACCCTCACCCACAGCTTACGCTAGTCAGAAACCCGCTTTGGCCATTTGGACAGGCACAGGGGTTATCTGGTCAGACTTGCTGTGTTGAAGCTGAAGCAGATAGTATTCTCTCAGCAGAGAAGTCAAGATCTTTGTAGATCTTGATAAACAGGTGCAGTTGATGGAGTGCTGCATCCAAAATCACCTTACAAAAAGCAAAAGCACCAAACAAGAGGCAAAACATGGCCCACAGCTTTCGCTGTTCGGAAGCTATGCCATGCCATTCTCGTTTTGGCCACATGGGCAGCCATGGGGGTTACGTGATCATATTTGCAAGAGGTGCCATCTGAAGTTATTGCCTCCAAAAAGTGCAAGATCTAAAAAGATTTTTAAAACTGGTGCAGCTAATGGAGTGCGGCACCCAATCTAAAACTCCTCTCAAGAGGCAAAAACATCCTAGAAGAGGCAAGAACACGACCCTTAGCTTTAGCTGGCTAGAAGCTACGGTGTCCGACGACATACATGCTTTGGTCAGACGGGCAAGCATGGGGATTACTTGATCAGACCTGCCTGCAAGTGTTAAATCTAAGGCTGATGGTATTATCTTAGTAGATTTGCAAGATCTTTACAGATCATTAAAATAGTAGCAGCTAATGGAGTGCTCCACCCAACCAAATTATCTCACAAGAGCCGGAAAAAAACTAACCAGATGCAAAATCTGACGGCCACTATTGGCAGGCATAGTTGTTACCAGGTCAGACCTGCACTAATGAAGCTGAGGAAGATGGTATTGCCTATGCAGAGAGGCAAGATCTACAAAAATCTTATAAATAGGTTCAGCTAATGGAGTGCTGCATGCAACATAAAATACCTCAGAAAAAGCAAAAATACCTCACCAGAGGTAAAACTTGCCCTCAGCTTTAGCTGCTCAGAAGCTACGCTGTCCAACGCCATACACGCTTTGGCCACCCAGGCAGGCATGGAGGTTACCTGGACAGACCGATCAAGGCTTTAGGAGTAGTAGAAGTATAAGGCTGATGTTGTTGCCTTAGCAGACCCCAAAGATCTGTAAACATCTTTTAAAACAGGTGCTGCTTATGGGGAGCTGCACTCAATCTAAAACGCCTCACAAAAGGCAAAAACACCTTTCCACATGTAAAAACAACTTACCACATGTAAAAACACCTTACCAGATCGGATGCCATACCCGCGTTGCCTACCCGAGCAGGCACGGGAATTACCTGGACAAACCGATCAGAAAACTTGAGGTTTGTTATTGCCCAAGATGTATAAAGATCTTTAAAAAAGGTGCAGCTAATGGAGTGCTGCATCCAAGATAAAACACCTCACCAGAGGCAACACCTGACCCATAGCTTTCGCTGGTCGGAAGCTACGCTATCTGATGCCATACACGTTTTGGCCACCTGGGCAGGCACAGGGTATATTGGACAGACCGATCAAGGTTTGAGGCTTGTAGAACCTAATACCCCTTCCGCACTAAAAGGTTAACCTAACTTAATGTGCTTAAGCTTGCCTAAACAATTGTGCGAACAAACCTGACTTATCATAAGCTACCTTAGTGCGTTGAGTCAGTTCGACGTTGCATCTTAGGTACCCGCCATTACTTTTATAGTAAGTTTAATGAACATAATGGCATCACTCGCATCATCTGTTATGGATAATTCAATAAAAAAAAGAAGACTGAAGCACAGACGAAGATTACAATTTGAGAGGAAATCATTGACAACATTACGTACCGACACAAATGAAAAAAACGGCATTTAGTACGAATGTAAGTCGGCAGAAGCAGTTCATTCAAGGATTGGGGGAGGGGTGATAGCTTTTCTTGTTTAGCTTTGCTTAAGCATAGCCAACAATGGTGATAGCTTTTCTTGTTTAGCTTTGCTTGAGCATACCCAACAATGGTGATAGCTTTTCTCTTATCAGGTTACGTTCGTAGAATAGCCACTTTGTCGTTCCAGAAACCAATACCAGTGAATTCACGGCGATCGGGATTGCACGGAGAATTCACTTTTTCCTCGTTATTTATTCCAATTTTCTCTCTCGCCAAAAGCTAGTGGAACAAGTGAAAATGATGTTGCAAGGCGATGACCAACCAAATTTAAAATAAACCTAAAAGCAGACTGTGTTGTAATAAAATTTGTAAATTACAGCAATATACTGTAAAATGTTTACAAAATGTCTCACAAAGTAAGTTATTAAAATATATACTTTATTTAGATAAAATTAATTAATAGAGGCTTTTTAATGAACAAGATATTCTAATTTCACCCAATAACTTCATCCAGCGTATATTACAAACTCTTAACATAAATCACCATAAACACATTCCAAGAAACATAATTAATAAAGGCAACAACGAATTACTTCATTTTATTTTCTCGTGATAATATAGCTGGAGAAAAATCTCTTATCCACAAAAATGTTTATTCTGCGTTTATTTCAGTCTCCTTGAGATCATTATTCAACGCAAGTATAACGGTAAATTAACAAGTCAAATATTTATAAGCAAACAGAGGAACCAATTCTCCAATAGCCACACAACGGACGAGTTGAACAGCCAATTGGAAAAGCGGAAGATAACTCGTACAGAGAAAATGAAAATAAAAAGCGGACCTAGGAGAAATACCCCTAGGAAATACGTGATACATAAAAAAAATTGGGTGAAATGTCCGAACAAGCAAAAAATGGAAAAATACAAAGCAGACTATAATAATGGAAAATTATACAATGTTACAAAAATACAAACAATCAAAAGAGTTATACAAGAGAAACCTTAATGTGAAATTTAAACATGTTCAATAAGATAGAATCACTGATGGGGCCTGAGCCACCGTTCAAACGTAATCCGGGTCCCATTTAGCGATTTCCAGAGTCTCGTAAGCATCCAGCGTATTCTTGTTCCCTACATGTCTTAGCAAGCGGAAATTTTTCAGCAGTTTGTCATGTCCCATATCCAATAAGTGTTTGGCAGCTGCAGATTATTTGGGTTGCCCGAACCTAGCGTTGGCAGTGTGTTCTTTGAAACTGGTTGTGACGTTCCTACAAGTGGCTCCCCTGTAGACCTTTGGATACTGGCTGCAAGTACTCTCGTAAATATCTGACTGCGAAAATGGTGGTGTCTTGTCCTTGGGGTTTTCAAGCTAATTCCTTAATGTGTTGGGGTTCTTGAATGCAATGGCTAAATTAGACTCCTGGGAAATTGGTTACAGTTTAGCGTTGAGCACACTGTTGTAGGAAATTGGTACTCTAAATTTAGGATCTTCTCTGCTACTGAGTTTGGTAGAGTTTCTGACCAGTTTAACGAATTTCCTCCTACGGAACAGATTCTTAACCAATTCTGGTCTATAACCGTTGTTGGACGCTATTTCCTGGATACGTTGGATCTCAGAAACAAACTTGCTTTTGAACCATGGTATATTTAAAGCCCTATCTACAAAAAAAGAAGGCCGCCAATATTTGGCTCCAACAGTGGTCATATTGGCTCCAACAGTGGCTGCCAATTTTTGGTTATGTATGTAGATGTTGTAGCGTACCGTTTTTTTTTTCTTTGAAAGGGATAGCGAAACGCGGAATTTTACGTGTCCTAGCCCCAATTGCTACGACTTTATGAACGTTAGCAGCTCTGTCTTTCCTTATTGACCGACCGTGGTACTCGCAATGCGCTTCCTTCTCCATCGTTGTGTACCTTATACTAGATGATTGAGCCCATGTTCCTGTTTCTTTCTAACTGTGGGAATTGAACCGATTGGTTGACTGGCTGTAGGAGACAGGTGTCCCTGTTATTGGCTAAGTTTTTTCCGACGCTTCTAGTTTAGTTCTTAGGAGGTTACCGTGTTCCCCCTCCTAATGTATAATTAAAGGGTACACATGACGCGTTCGGTTCGCGTTGTTTCAATGATTTTTTTACCCCTACCATATGAGTGTTTATTTTGGTTAACTATCCCTCGCGTATCGGTTCTTTTTTTTTAGATTTGAGGAAATATTTAATTACTTTCCTCTAAATCTGACCTGGCCAGGTCAATGTGTGACTAATGTGAGATTTCGAGACTTTTCTCCTTCATAAAACCGATTTGTTTTTGCGGCTAAAGGGACAAGTTATTATTTCACTCATCTTATGAACTAAAACATAGTAATTGTTTAATTTAGCAATGACTTGGACGTTTTGTTTTTTTTTTCTGTCTTGAAGTTTTTGAACAACAATCGGTAGATAGAATCTAAAAATTTTTCACTTTCCCTTAAGTGTTAATTCTTTTGGGCTTAAAAACAGATAGTAAAATGCCTACGAATTGTCTTTTCATAGTTACGATTTAGAGTAGTTCAGATTTTAATGAGGAGAAAGCATGAATCGTCAGTTTCATTATTTATTTGTAAGAATAATTATAAATTTTTTTTTTTTGAAAATATTCTGAAAATATTTTTATCTTTATTGTTTTAATTTTTTTTCTTTAAGAACATGTAGTTAATCAGATTGTTTGAATTGCGCGCTACGCTTTCTTTTTCCTCTCCACTTTTGCGTGCGATTGTTGATATTTAACTAGCCCTTTGTTATCTGGGATTAGTCTTTTAGAGCGTCGCGTTATTTTTTTCTCGGAGCGCGAGTCTACGTGTCTCGTGTCATGGAGACATTTAAAAATTTTTTTTTTCCTTCGGAAGATATTTTTTAGTGCAGTCACTTTTCTCGTCTGGTCGGAGTTGAGTGAGTGGTCTCTTCTCGGCCTCATCGCCGACTTACGGAAAATTTATTACTCTTCACATGGTCTTACCGATCATGTCTTCAAAGTTAATAGTCAAGACTTAGTTTTTTCCCATTGCAACTATGGCTCTTTGACATGATGAGTCATTATCTTCTACTCTTTAACTTTTGGTTTCCTGGATTCTGCCACGGTCATCGTGTGGGTTGACTTAATTGGACATGATGTCGTCCCCCTTACTTCTGACCGGCCTATTGTGAGTTGTTTTTGTTATTCTACTGTATCTGTTGTACATTCATTCCCATCCTTAGGATGAATTTGTCGCTATGGGTTTTCCCTATGTAGACTTCGACATAGTCTTATGTTCACCGTAGTCGAGCCGGGTTTTCCCCTCTTCACGGTGATGTTTTTGATCCGCATTGGCCTTTTGAGCTGGGTTTTCTCCTCAACGCTAGTGCCAATCGGGAGTGTTTGGCCTATTGTCGTTTACCAGTTATCATCCAAGACAACTCAGCTTATGCTCCACCGTCGCAACTCGTTTTGTTCAACGGATCTTCTAAAAAAGCGTTCAGTTAGCATTGTCTTCGAACCGATCGACTCTCATCAGTCCATTTATGAATCCAGAAATTTCAAGCCATGTGTTGTCCACGCTAGTTCCATCGCAGGTCCCATCTAACTTTTGAAATCAAAGCCAATTTTTTTTTTAATTGTTTCGGACTCTAGTTTTAAATTGCTCTTGTGTCTTTGCTATTATTTTTTTTAATGTTTTTTTTTGTGAATCTAACCGGACAACAGTTTAATCTTTAATTTTCTTTTATTTATAATTTTTGTTTTATTTCATTTTTATTTTCTTTATACTTTCGTTTTTTCCTTTCCAGGACCTCGTTCTTGTTTGAGTCTTTGTGCTTCCCTCCAGTGCTGTCCACAACCCTTTGTTCGTTTACTTTTCGTCCGTCACCTTCGTCCCGAATAATCCACTTTGTCTCTTAAGCTTATCACGTAATTTATTATTAGTCATTGTGTTTTTTTTCCCTTTAGGTATCGTTTGTTGGAGGTTCCTGTTTTTTTTTTATTTTTCTATCACTTATATCATTTTTTCTGAATATCCATTTGTAATTTTGTTTGTTTTTTGCTATTTTGTTTTATCTTGTTAAATTTAATTTTTTTTTATTTCCAATTACTTATATGTCTATGCTTAGAGTCCCGTTTACCTAGCTTGAACCACACTTCCATTCTTCTATTAGCTCCGCTGATTGTTTCACGGTCACAAATTCTACCCATTGCTGTCGTCAGCCCCATGTTCTTTGGACTTCAGTCAGCCTGCTGCTGGTACGAAGTGAGCTTAGTCCCGTGGCAACTCTCTCTGAGGCGGTCAAGTTCCTCGAGCCTTCAATAGACCTCCTGTTTCCCTGAACCAATTAATTTTGTTTTTTAAGTACCATCTTTCGGGACCTTTTGTTTTTCATCGAGCATAGCTTTCTTTATTTATCAAAAAAAAGATGTAATATAGAAAAATATTTATTTGGAACTTTGTTGGTTTCTTTACGTCCATTTTTTTGATTAAGCTCAAAAGGTAACTCGGTTGGGAGTTAATTTACGAAAGGGATTTGTTTGTTTTTTTTCCCTTACTTAAAGAATCGTACCTCGATACTTTAAGTTGGGTTTCTTTTATTTACGATTTTTTTTTTAGGTCAAAGTTTTCATGTTCCGCGTTGCTCTTATTTGATTGAGTATTCTGAAAGAGCTACTTTCCTTAATTACGAATCGTATAATTTTGAAGTTTATGGTATTTTCACTAGCTTAACAAAGAGAATAAGGGAGGGGGGCTTTTTATGTATGACTAGAGGTTTTCTCATTCGGTTTGGCTGAACATGTGGGTAATTACGGTGTCAATTACTAGCACGTAACAATGTCCATATGTGTCAGTGTACTGTAAATGTCGAATTCCAACCTCCCGTTAGTATGTAAAATTTTCAAGTCCAGAAAAGAGAGTGAGCCTTCAATCTCTCTTTCTACCGTGAATTGTATGGTCGGGTAGAAACCGTTGATGTGGTCCAGGAAAACTTGGAGGTCTATCTTGTCGGTTGCGATAATCGCGAACACTCGTCCAGATCTCGGGGAAATATACGCCAGAGGACCTAAGCTTAGCCTGAAATTTTCTCATGAAGATTTCAGTTAGTATCAGGCTTAGGCAGCTCTCCATCATGGTTCCAGCGGACATGTGGTAGAACTCCCCCTTGTACTGGAAGTAATTATTATTAACACACAACTTACAAAGATTAATTATTTCGTATTATGATCCACCTTGTTGTCTACTACCATATTGTGACCATACGACCAGATTCATAGAACACACTGCCCATGACAGGTTCGGCCGACCCAAACGATCAGCAGTCGCCAAACACTTATTGGGTATGGGGCATGACGTACTGCTGAAAGATTGCCGTTTGCTAAGGCATGTAAGTAACAAGAATACGCTGGATGCTTACGAGACTCTGGAAATAGTTAAAAACGACCCGGATTTACTTCTTAACGGCGACTTCGGCCCCATCAGTGATTCTATCTTATTGAGCATGTTTAAATTTTCACATTAAGGTTTTTCTTGTATAACTCTTTCGATTGTTTGTATTTTTGTAGCATTGTATAACTTTCCATCTTTATAGTTTGCTTTGTACATTTCTCCATTTTTTGCTTGTCGGACATTTGACCCAATTTTTTTATGTATCACGTATTTCCTAGGGATATTTCTCCTAGGTTCGCGTTTTATTTCCATTTTCTCTGTACGAGTTGTCTTCCATTTCTCCAATTGGCTGTTCAACTCGTCCGTTGTGTGGCTATTGGAGAATCGGTTACTCTCTTTGCTTATAAATATTTGATCTGTTAATTTACCGGATCAGGACGGACTAGCTCTTCAAGGTATCACCTCTACTCTCTCTTCAGGTATTATCTCATTGCTCCCATTTCACGGTGCGCCCTTTTCAGGGCGATATACACTTTATGTTATGTATTATGTGCTGGTCCCTGGCGTTGGAATTAATATTCCCGTAAACCAGTACATCAAGACACTCACTATCCTTCTGGGTCCCTGGCGTTGGGATTAATTTCCTCGCAAACCTAACTAAACATATTTCTTGTACCATTTATTATCATCCTAATCATTCACAAGTGGGTCCCTGGCGTAAAATTAATCTCTCGCAAACCTGACTTGTTCTTTTTCTTAAAGTAAGGTGCATTCTTCTTAGGACGGCTTCCTTAGCACACACATAGCTGCAAGGTTATTCTCCCCTCCCCTCCCCCCTGGTTCTGAACAATTCTCTTTTAAGCATATGATGGCTTCGTCCAAATTAATGATGCTGAATTCGGCAACGTAATCTTTGCCAGCGCCTGACGGTAAAAGTGTGTCCTGTGAAAGAGCCCACAGGGATGCCTGTTTGGATCCTAGGTTTGCTGCATTTGACCTAGTATTTAATGAAATGCTAGAATCTGTCAGGAATGACATACGCCAAGCACTATGCACTGGAGGCGAAAGTCAACTCCTTACGGACAAGTTTTGACGAGAAATTCAATGGAATCAACACGGAAATTCAAAACTCTTATAAAGACATCATCAACAAGATAATTTTAGAGAAGTCT
The DNA here is from genome assembly GCA_023313115.1 of Rhysida immarginata. Classification (NCBI taxonomy): domain Eukaryota; kingdom Metazoa; phylum Arthropoda; class Chilopoda; order Scolopendromorpha; family Scolopendridae; genus Rhysida; species Rhysida immarginata. The sequence continues at coordinate 179,041 of JAHWFO010012769.1, forward strand.
TTGAGAAATGTTCCGGGATTCCAAAGGCGGGAAACTCCATGGAAGAAAATAAGGTAAGAGAAAATTTTCAACCTGTCTCCCTTGCTAACAAAGTGCATGGACTGGAGTCCATGGAAATAAGTGATGATCATGACTGTTCGACATACGGTGGCAACAATAGAAGCCATTCCGACGGAAGTGATGGAGAAGTGGAAGACAGTGCCTGGCCAGTTATTCGTAGCAGAAAACCCAGAAGGGGACAAGGACGGAAAATTCCCAGATTAAGGTAAGTAAAAAGAGAGCTATTTACATGCCCCCTCTTATCGTTAGACATCACGGGAAACCGATTAAGGAAGTGCTAAATGAGATAAAAAATCACGTAACATTAGATAAGATTACTGCACATACCGGACGCTCAGACACTATCAAGGTTAAATGCCACGATGATAAAACCCTCGTGTCAGGTATCAAAATGAATGGTGTGCTTAAAATCCAGCATCATCAGCTCAAGTCTGAAAAACTGTTAAAATACGTTGTCCATAATGTAGATATAACCTATGTCATGGAAGATTTTTGCGCAGACCTTAGAAACGCTAACTATTTCCCCAATAAGGCAGTTAGACTTAAAAAAGCAAATGGTGAAGTTGAGATGCCAATGGTCCTAGTCCTCCTACAAAACACTGAGCATAATAAACCTTTCCTAAATTTAAAGCACATTGGTCCACTGGCTGTACCAGTTGAATTGTTTAGGGGGCAACAAGAAGCCCTTACAATGTTACAATTGTTTACGTTTTGGGCACGTGTCCCAGGGCTGCACCGAGTCGCCGCGTTGTAACAAGTGCGCGGGCGACCACCAGTCAAGGGACTGCACCAATATAAAAGGTAAAGACCCTCCTAAATGTATTCGATGTGAAGGCCAGCACACATCCAGTTATACTAAGTGTCCCAAATACACACAAATTAAAAGGAATAGAACTTCCAAAGTAGCTGAAGGAAGAACTTTTGCTTCAGTTGCTTCTGCTTCTATTGGTAAGGGAGTCGCTGACCACTTTGCTAAAATTCAAAGGTATCTGGGCAACCTAATGAATATGTTAAAGGATAGTGGCAAAGTATTGCCGCAGACTAATCAAACTGAAACAAGGAAATAATCATGGATAGACATCCTTACAAAGTTATAAATCAAGGTAAGCTACGTTGCACTATATTGAATGCGAGGGGGATCCTTCGCAAGCGTTTCGAATTTTATGGTTTCCTTACAAGCTTGAACATCAGTGTTGCCTTCTTGTGCGAAACCCATCTCAAACAGAGTAAGGCTTTCAATCTACCAGGGTACTATGTTTACCGAAAAGATAGACCCCCTAAAAAAGCTTCAGATCCAGCCTCTGGTGGGGTAGCTATTGTTGTTAAAAGAGGTATTAATCATACTAATATAGAGGCAGTTTCCATTGTCATTAAAGATGCTGATGTTGGAGAGGTCAAGTTTACTTCCCTGAACAACACTTAGACCCTCGCGTCCCAGGCACAAGTTAGAACCTCGTTAGACCCTCGTTGGTTCCCAGGCACAAGTTAGACCCTCGCGTCTTAGATGAACTACTGTCTGGGCCCACCCCAGTCGTTATGGCGGGTGATTTGAATGCGAAACGCCCACACTGGAACTCCAGTTGCACTAATGAAAGTGGTTTGGTACTTTATAGGTACATGTTAGATCACATCGACACATCCGTTATTGGCCCTCTTGAAGATAAATACTACTGTGATCATTCACCCGCTAGTGATGTGTTCGACATTGCTGTTCTCAAGGGGTTTTTCAAACCATACTATATTTTTACAGTAAATGCCTTATCATCTGATCACCTACCAGGTGCAGTAAATTTTTATTATTATTTTTTTTTATTTATTTATTAAAGAAAAAAAAATTAAGACACCACCGGGAATCAATGACCGACAAGTAAGTACCCGGTGGATTACAGGAACAATAAACTAAAGAAATACATAGAAATTTGTATGAATAGTACAGACAAAATCCGAAATAAAAAAAATAGAAAAAACAAGACAGTAAAAACAAACCAGTATAAATGATAGAAAATAAAAATAATACTTTAAAAATTGTCAAGTAAAAATTAATAAAAAAGAAAAAAAAAGAAAAAAAACAAAAAATAAAAATAATAAAAAAATGAATAAAATAAAAAAATAAAAAAGGCCTGAAAAAAAAAACAATTGGTTAAAATTAATTAATAATGGGTTGACTATGCATTTATATTAAGGTGTCAGAAAAAACAAACTGCTTTAAGCTCCGGCGAAAAGAAGAATACGGAGCAAGTACGCGAAGATTTGGAGGTAGCGAGACCCAAATTCAAATTCCAAAATGAGATAAGCAGTTATTACGGTAATTTTTTTTAGCAATAGGAAGAACAATATTTGAAGATTGAGTGGTAGGATAATTATGTTTAGAATAAACATAAGTTAAAGTAATAGGGGTGTTAATGTCCAATAATGAATTAAGGATCTTGTATATGAAAGAGCATGTTTGCAATAATACTAACTGTGAAATCGTAGGAATGCCAATAGCTTGGAAATTATGAGAGACAGAGATATTTCGGGGAACAGTAAACAGAACTCGAGAAACCACTTTTGTAGACTGAGTATTCTAGTCCGACTAAAATCTGTAGTAACGCCCCAGAAAATCGCACCATAGCAAAGGTTAGACTGGATCAATGCATAGTATAACAGTAGGAGGATATGACGAGTAGATAATACAACCTAGAAATTATCCCCATATTCCGATTTAGTTTACGCATAAGAACATCTATATGCTGATCCCATGCTAAATCATGTTGAATTACCAGACCCAGGTACCTAAACAATTCGGTAAATCCAATGGGCTTCCCATCAAAGTATACTGCAGGAGAATTAGGGACAAGACGCTTATTGCGCTGATAGAATAACATAAGTTTGGTCTTGTCAATATTAACTACCAGTTTATTGCGGCTACACCACTCAGAAAGGGCATTAGCCACAGAGTTTAATATTGTGACCAAAGCAATAGGATTTTTGCCAGCTAATAATAAAGCAACATCGTCCGCATACATGATGGTTTTAGCAGGAAGTAAATTAGAAGGGAGATCGTCTATAAACAAAGGAAACAAGAGGGGGATAGGATCGAACCCTGAGGTACTCCGCAAGACCTAAAAATACTAGAGGAAGAAATGTCGCCGATGCACATATAACAGGACCTGTTATTAAGAAAATCAGCAATACACCACAGCGGGGTATCATATATATATATATGAAATTGACGTTCTAACTTAGTAGTAAAGGAACAGGGACCGAATCAAATGCTTTAACAAAATCCACAAACAAAGCCCCAACCAATTTATTATTCATCATCTCCGTGGAAATAAATTCATAGCAGACAGTTTCTGTGTTTTGACTGGTAACAAAACCATGCTGGCAGGGAGTAAAAAACCCATTAGAATGGACAAAATAGAGAAGTCGCACATAAAAAATCTTCTCAAAAATCTTTGAGAATATAGGCAATATAATTATAGGCCGGTAATTTCCGTAACAGCATGGACCCCCCTTTTTAAAAATGGATGTAACACATGCTGACTTTAAAGAGGTAGAAAAAGAGCCTGATAAAATTGAAACATTGAAAATGCCTGCCAGAAGAATTGAAAGGATATGTTTTAGGGCAATAATATTTGCACGATAACCCAAAGGATCTACAGACTTTGAAGGTTTCAGTCTTGAAATTATATCACAGACTTCTTCTGGCGTAGTGGGCAAACAAAAAAACTTGAAACTAAATTGGAATAATTACAGTTACTCTCAGAAGCATTGCTAACCGATACTTCAGCTGGTAATAAAACATTTAAAAAATCAGTTAAAGAAGAAGCGGAGATTTGCTGTCTAGAATTAAAAGGAGATCTAGAAAGAGGGCAGTCGACAGATAGTTTACGCAATATCTGTCACTTGTCTTTAGAAGAAGCAAGTGCCAAAAACAACGTATTAAAGTAATTTGCCTTTGCTCGGCGAACAGAGGTCTTAACAATATTAGAAAACGCCTTGAATTTCTTAATCACTATCACTGAGGAGTTCTTGCGAGTTTTTAAATAAAGAGCATTCTTTTTCTTATTCAAACTTAAGGTCTCCGAAGTTATCCAAGGACTACGTTCTAACAAAGAATCACCGTCTGTAACCTTTGACTTAACAAGAGAGAAATACCGATCCCACCCAATCTGAAGCTGTGATCTAAATTGCCGAAATATACTATCAGAATCCTGGCAACCAACTAAGATGGAGTTCCAGTCAGTCAACTCTAAAAAGGATTTTAGTTCTGTAGTCTGATTATTAGTATATATTCTGGAAAAAACAGGCCTAAAAAAGCCATTGCTAGTAGGTTTATCTTGAAATATAATCAAAAGGTGAAAATGGGTTTATATACAAGAATTTAGCGAATTACTAAAGAGAGGGGGACCCAAAGAGGAATAACAGTTATCCAGAGATGTAAGAGACTGGTAGAAATTAGAATAATGCGCAAATGAGTAAGAAGCGGGTAACAATCCTGAATTTATTAAGGAATCCAAAAATAGATTTAGAGACGTAGAAGGCTTGCTAGGGTCGATGTTAAAATCGGCGATCACATTATTACCGCAGCCTAATCGGTGGACATCGAGGAGCAGGATTGATAAATAAGAACAAAAAGAAGAGAAATTACCTGATGGCGATCTATAAAATACCGTTAATATACGTTTATGACAGAGTGATAATGAAAGAACTTCATAATCCTGAGTAATCTCAGAACAAGAGCTTAACATTGTGCTATTATAAGTGTTTTCAACATAAACGCATATCCCACCACCACGTCTACTGCTCCTATTTATAGAAAAGGCTTGATGTCACCAAGTTTGTCGACGGAACATTGACCCAAGTCTCCCAATCGCTTGGTACGATTGGGGAGCAAGCTTGGTTTTAGCGAGGTGCCATCGCTTGACAATATAATGAGAGATTAAGCTCGATGGTGGTAGAAGTTCCTAAGAGGGAGCGTCGGAGATCGAGTAAGCGGAAGCGGCGCAGAAAGCGGCGCAAGCATTCAAATTCGGAGTGGGAAATTTATGATCTGGGAGAGAAACTTGGGAACCGTGAGGAACGTATACGGAGAATTCCGCTCCGCAAACAGCGTGCCGAGTTCGACCGAAAGACAGAGGTGAATCACAGAAGAGGTCGGAGACGGCCGACGAGCTCCACTAGTTTGCGCGGGAACAAGCACGAACGACCGGCCAGCGAAAGAGAAAATGCTCTGCAAGCGCCGTGTGTCATTGACTGTATTTTCTTATCATTTCATGAACTCCTCAGCTCTTGCGATAAACGAGCAGCTCGACGAGGCGAATTTGGACGTAGACAACGTGCCCGTCGCTACGAGTGCGTCGTCATTGGAGAGAGAGAGAGACGTCGGTTATGAGGCCAGCTCCCACAACGTCCTTCACGAGTATCGTTCCTGCCCTGAAGGACTTCTACGCCTTGAGGAGTCTAGTCGTCGCAGCGTATTTGGACTCCGCAATTCTCCCACAGAGTGGACTCTTGGACCCCACCTTGATACTGCCCGAATTCAGCACTTGGATCACATGTGGACGCAAGAGGCCTTCTGGCTTCATGGATTGGGTGCGTTCGTTCCATATATTAGGTGGGTCAGAATTTGGTCAGCTAATGACCACCACTGATCTCAATCGTTCCCTCTCTCTCATAATTGTTATTATCTTTCCCGCTCGAGCGCGTAGCTTAACCTTCGCAACTGACTCACTCGACCATAGCGTAATTTGTGTGTCGCCAAGCGTTGTTGATACTCGTCAGAAAAAAAAGATTAAGCGCCGCTCTCTCTGCGAAACTTAGTTCGTATGGCCGCTTGTGAATTAGTTTAGCGCATCTTTCATGGCTAATCTAGTTTCTCTTTTCTTTTATCCTTAGTTATCAACGGCTTGTAGCCGAAATCCAAATGCCTTTGCATCGCCATTTGAGTACGCTGCAGCGGATATGGCAGCAGAAAACTGTTGGTCGTACGTCGAGCGCCCTGTTTTCTTCTCACTTCAATGGGCTCCTTGTTATACCGCTGTTTGGTAACAATTTTAAATATTTACCGGTGAACTTCGTTAAATTCATTAAATTTGGCCAGAGTGCATGTGGTGACATCTTTTTCTGGGATTTCTTTCCCCTAATCCCTTCAGCGGTGAGCAGATTAAATGTACTGCTCTATTACCGTGGCTAAAGTTGCTTTGCCCGAGGAGGGGGCAAGCGGGCTTAGTTTATTTAATTCATTTATAGTATTATAGCTAATTCAGTTTTTCTAATTGTAAACCTGAGGTGTGTTCCTTGGGTCGGGCAAAAGCATTACAGCTACTTCGCATAGCACATCGCCCGTAATGTGATCAGAATAATTAATTCATTTTTGACTGTGTATGTTAGGATTATGTGTGGCACGGCAAATAAAATAGCATAGAATACAGTTCATAGAAAAATATTTAATGCATTGAACTTTACACGACTATGGTCAAACAATAATAGATTTAGAATACAGAGTAACAATGCCGTTACTAAGTAACACGGTTGCTGAGCGCAACAATAGCATGTGCGGGGAGTGCCCACGTTAAACAAAAGAAATGAGGAGATTGTAAATAAAATAAATTATATACTTAACACCCCCCCTCAATCGAGGTATTCTTCTTTTGGAGTTTTAAGTCCCATACCTTGGATGCATGTTTGCAGCTTTGGTCTGGTGAGCGCTTTGGTCATAGCATCTACAATCATATCTTTGGTACAGAGGTAATTTAAGTTGATTGGGTGATCGACCAGAGGTTGACGCACAAAATGATACCTAATGTCGATGTGTTTTGATCGACTGTGAAAGACTGGGCTTCGTGCAAGTTTTTCCGCTCCTTGGTTGTCACTGAAGAGGTGGACATGGCTGAGCCTTTCGAATCCAAGTTCGGTTAACAATCTATTGAGATATATAGATTCCTTTACGCCATCAGAGAGGGCCATATACTCAGCCTCAGTTGAAGATAATGCGACTGTTCTTTGCTTTCTACTTTCCCAGGATATGGCACTGCCTCCTAAGACAAAAGTATATCCTGTGTAGGATCGGTGGTCCATCGTGCATCCTCCCCAATCAGCATCTACGTAGCCTTGTAGTGATTGTCCTGTCCCTTTATAGATTAGAATGGTGCTTTTCAGATATCTGAGTACTCTCTTCGCTTGAGTCCAGTGGGATTTTCCATAGTCTGCGTTGAATTGACTCAGGTAGCTTACAGCATGAGCAATATCTGGGCGTGTGCCAGTGGCGAGATACATAAGGCCTTCACAGTTCGCGATAAGGTAATGTGGTTTGTTTTTCTTTTTCAATAGGTTCTGTAGTAAGTTTGATTCCTGGGTTCAGTGGAGTATTCACCGTTTTACAATTTTCCATTCCGAACCATTTGAGGAAGTCTTTGATATATCCTGTTTGTGAAAGTCGGATTTCTGTATATTGAGCATTCTTGTGTTGAGATATCTCGATTCCTAGGCAAAATTTTGCTTCACCTAAGTCCTTTATTGAAAATTCTTTACTGAAGGATTCTCGGAATCTTTTCAGTTTCATCGGAATTTTGGAGCATGCAAGAATATCATCAACATAAATAAGTATAAAAGTTTCTTTTGCATCGTCTGTGTACATACACGGGGCGGCGCTTGTGGGTGTAAATCCAAGCTACGGAGAGTGTTGTCAAGTTTAGAGTGCCATAATCTGCCTGATTGTTTCAATCCGTAAAGAGATCTTTTCAGTTTGCAGACATGATCTCCGCTGCGAATTTTGGATAGCATATCATGCGCCTTGTTTCTTAAATTAATATCCACTTCTCTTGATATCATCTTGGAAAGCATTTCTTCAAGGAACTCTGGCATTTCCATATATATGGTGGTGTCCATATGACCATTGAGATATGCTGTAGTGACATCTAGTTGTATAATTTTCATTTTGGTTTCTGCAGCCAACGCAGCTAGTGTCCTGAGTGAGTTGAGTTTGGCTACAGGGGCAAAGGTATCATGGTAATCGACTCCAGGTCGTTGAGAAAAGCCTTGAGCTACCACGCGTGTTTTTCTTCTTTCTAATGATCCGTCGACTCCATATTTGTTACGTAGGACTGTCCTGCATCCTATTGTTTTGTGGTCGGATCTTGGAACAAGTTCCCAAGTTTCATTCTGAACTAGACTCTTGATTTCAGAATACATGGCTTCCTTCCAGCTTTTGCTGTTAGGTCCATTCACAGCTTCATCAAACGGAATTTCACAGCTTTCGCTGTTTCATTGTTGCTGGAACGTCTTCAGCGTTTTCATCTTCTGCATCTTCAGCATCTTCATCGGTGTCAATCGATGTTTCGTCTGCTTTTGTGCTGGTGGGTTCCATTTGTGTAGTGCGATTCCTTAAGTTATATTGTTTTTTAGGACGGCCTTTTTTTCGGATATTATCTTCCTGGGACGACCTGGACCTCGTTTAAGTTGTGGTTGTTGAGCATCCGTCTTGTCGCTTTTCCCATTTTGATCTTAAGTTTTGATTTCCGGCGTGTATGGATGAGTTTTGTCCTTGTCATTAGAAGAGATTTCCACGAAATCAGTCGGATCAAATGTTGAATCTTCCAGTAGCGAAAATCGACCGGATTTAGTTGAATGTGATATGAAATCTTCAAAGCATTCTCGAGCGTTGAATTGATCAGAAAATCTTACACCTCGTGAGATGCACACCTTCATCTCGCTTGGGATCCATACTCTATATCCTTTTGATATGTTGGAGTATCCAATGAACGTTCCTTCTTTGGCTTTTGGATCGAATTTCCCACGATTAGGTGATTTTTCGAGTATGAACGCTTGGCATCCGAAAGTCCGAAAGTGGCTAACTATGGGTTTGTGTCCGATCCATAGCTCATATGGGGTACGATTTTTTAAAGTCGAGGATATGCATCGGTTTCGCACATAATTTGCCATTGCAATCGCTTCCGCCCAAAATGTCGGAGGAAGTCCTGACTGAAGAATCATGCACCTAGTGGCTTCGACAAGGGTGCGGTTACATCGCTCGGCGACGCCATTCTGTTGTGGAGTATGCGGCACAGTTAAGCGTCTGCGAATTCCTAAGTCTTGGAGTATCTTATCCATGGTGGAGTTGCAGTACTCTTTGCCATTATCGGATTGAAAAGCCTAATCTTATGGCCTGTTTGGTTTTCCACTGTCGTCTTGAATTCCACGAATTTCGAGGGAACTTCACTTTTGTTGTGGACGAAATAAACTTCACACCATCCACTGTAGTCATCTATCATGGTGACAAAATATCGTGCACCACCAAGAGATTGCGTTCTCATGGGTCCACAGACGTCAGAGAAAATGAGATCCAATGTTTGGGCCGATCTCCTCTTTCGAGTCTGGAAAGGAGCTGATGTCAGTTTACCCAAAGTACAAATCTTGCATGAAGTGTTAGAAGATTTAGAGTCAAAGTTTAGACCGATTGCGAGTCGCTTATTGTTCATCGAGATCAGGTCCTTGGAATTGAGGTGTCCCATGTGATCGTACCACATATTGATAAAATTACGTTTGTCATTAGTTGTTAGCGCGTGTTGTGCTTGCTCTCATAGATAAAAGAGATCGCCATCATGATCTGCAATCAACTTGACGTTGTCATCTGGATCCTTTATGATTGCGTTTTCCTTCGTGAATGTGACGCTGTATCCCCTATTTACGATTTTGACAACAGATAGCAGATTAGTTTTTAAGTGAGGTACGAGTAGGGCATTTTCCAACTTAATGGTCTTGCTAATATTATTTATCGAGGTGTTAATTTTTACATCACCTTTTGCAATAACATTTGTGTCGCTTCCATCGGCTAGTTTGAGGTTGCTTAAAGCATTCTCGGTGTTCACAAATAGTTGTTTATCGTTACACAGATGTGATGTACTACCACTATCTAAGCACCATCTGCTACATTCGTTCACTAAATTTTGCAGTGTTTGCTTTCTGCCTATCATTTTTCTTTTTGACGTAACAGTCTACAGTTTTATGTCCTAGTTTTTTACAGTAGTTGCACTTGAATTTGGTTTTTGGCTTACCGCTGGGTTCGGAGGAGCCGGAAGCGTTTCTTGAACCTTGTTGTTTTGTATATAGCGCACCGTGTTCACCTTGTTTGTGATCCTCATTGATGGATTGACTAGCTTCGATTATTTTCGTTTTCAGTCCTTCAATATTGGGAAGCGTGTCACGTGATTCGATTGCTCTTCGAAAGATCTCGAAGCTTGCAGGCAGGCTTTGTAAGAGCATTAGAGACAGCAGCTTCTCGTTAATATCAATGTCCATTGTTTCTAGTTTGTCGACTATTTCGAAAAATTGCGCCATATGAATTCTTACATCGTCTCCTTTGTAGAAGTTGTTTCAGAAGATTGGCCATTTGTGCGGGTCCTCTTGGGGCATACACGGATTCTACTTTTTGCCAGACTTGTCGTGACGTATCGCATCCACGGACGTGTTTGAGCTCTGATGGACTCATCGATAGAAGGATGTCTGAACGAGCCATTAACTCCTGTCTTTTCCATTCGGTGTGTGAGGCTACTTGAGGTGCAGTTGGGTTTTTTGGTAGTTCGGGCTCTGGAATTTTCCCTGATACATAGTCCCACATGTCGTTTTTAATCAGTAGAGCTGTGCGTGGATTCTCCAGGTATCAAAATTGTCTTTATTGAGCACTTCCAGGCGGGTGGAACTTATTGTGTTAGATTGAGCTATAATTACCTTTAGAATTTTTCACCAGCGTGGTAGAACAATGGCTTCGTGCTTGTCCGTCAACGTTCGGCGATTACGCTTTGCCTTTTGCTATTTTATCCTAGCCTTGATGTTCACTGCGCAGTTGTGGCGTGTCTTGGGCCCATAACCTATTAGGATTATGTGTGGCACGGCAAATAAAATAACATAGAATACAGTTCATAGAAAAAGATTTAATGCATTGAATTTTACACGACTATGGTCAAACAATAATAGATTTAGAATACAGAGTAACAATGCCGTTACTAAGTAACACGGTTGCTGAACGCAACAATAGCATGTGCGGGGAGCGCTCACGTTAAACAAAAGAAATGAGGAGATTGTAAATAAAATAAATTATATACTTAACAGTGTAAAACGGAGGTTCGTTCCTCAGTTTGGGCAAGGCATTGTCCTCATGCGTTTCTTGCGCGTAAGGAAGATCGTAGCCCTTTCAACATATTATCATTGTATCTTATACGTTTTTGTTTTGCTGAATAAAAATTTATCTAGCCAAAAGTTATATTCTGTTGTCTCAAAGTAATTTAAATTCTTCCACTGCGCATTAATCTTATATACATGACACTTGATAACCCGACAAGGGGGGGAATGCAAAAGGGATCACAACACCAAGTTTCGATCAAAATTATCAAAGTAGGTTTTATAATTAAAGATTAAAGTTTTTATTCGCAACAGGTCAAAGTTAGCTGACACACTCCGGATGTGAAGAAAAAAAAAGCGAAAGAGACCTACTGACAATAGGTAAATTAGTAATTTATAACTCGCAGTATCCAAAGAGATCGAAGGGAAGAAATCATCATAGTACGCCATAATAGTCAAACGTATAAAAAAAACTACTATAAAAACAAAATATGTAAATAAAAACAAATAAAAACAAAACCAACATACAATAAAAACAATTAAAATATATTGTTTTAAAATGGGGGCCGAGATGCATGTATCAATATACAGGCAAAACAACAGTTATTTATTGCTTAAAATTAAGAGTTTTGGCTAATCTTATAAACTTATACATATTGGAAACTCAAGATGGGAATACAGACAAAGGATAAGAATACTTAAAACTACAGACCGAATGTATCTATTAAGAAAATAAGTAAAATTAGTGTTGAGGAGCAGCATCATGCTTCTGTAGATCAGTGGATGAACGAATCAGTAATGGTCTGCCGTTAGGGCCAGAAAAGAAAATTTTACCACCTGCCGACCAAACATTTTTAGGACCCAGTCTCCGTCTGGCCTCTCGTAATAACTTAGAGCGGGTTTCAGTAAGGTCATCCAGAATCATCACGTTATATTAGTTTTTACATATCAAATCACGCATTGAGGTAGAAGCAAATCGAACCAATATAGGCCGTGGGATATTCCCACTATGTCTACCAAGACGATGGACTGCAGTAATATCTTGGGGAGCCGACTTGGAGTCCAGATCAGTTGAACAAATTCCAATAATGACAGAAACTAAATCTTCCAAGGGAGACTCTGGTACTCCTAAGAAACGATGATTGTTTCTTCGTGAGTGCTGCTCTAATTCATCAGTCTTTCTACGCAACAATTCAATCTGGGATTCATCATTATCATATAAAGATGATCCAACCTTCAAAATTCGTTCATTTAGATCTTGAATTTGCTTGTCGAAGTTAGAAATTCGAGAGATGGACGACTCCATCGAGAAGATCAACGGAGAAATTTTATTTGTCAACGAGGACAACTGATTCTCCAACCGATTTCCAAGTTCAGAAAGAAGCAGTTCAATTAAATTTTTTCAAGCATTTGTCATCGTTCATATAATTCTCAATTGCTTTGTCGACGATAGACACAATGGATTCATCGGCACTTTTATCAGGGGTGTCGGGTAGCTGCTGCTGGCGACCACTTTCTGCTTCAACAGTCTTTTCAGAAGGTTTCGGCATAGTAGTAATGATCCAAACCAGTCAATACCATGGCAATCCTGGTAAGTAACAGTACGTAATTAATTTCTAATTAAGTATAAATGCAATCTGATATTCGAATAATAACAAATTCTATCTTCAAAGGTAAAAAAATCATCATAAAGGTTTTGACCTAAGTCAAAATTGTTCGGCTTCCTTACAATACTTCAATTCAATAAGGTTACTTTTTCCAGGTATCTAGTCGAACACGCCTTCTATGTAACGATTCCATTAAGTTTTTGCGTAGCATCGGGGGAAGGCAAGTTTTACGTCACGTGCTCAATTTCGTTGACAAAAATATTATTTTGGCTGTTCTGATGAGAATTTTTGTATTATTATTAATAAACTAATCTATTTGATTAATAGTGTAACATAAATGGTGCACAGTATCGATATAATTATATGCGTGATAAAGAGATAAGCTGGTACAGCGCTCGTTATCATGTGATGCGGAAGTGATTTACAGGTGTAGGTGGAAGCTATTTTCTTTTGACTGCTTGAAAGGTTACAAGTTTCATTTTTTGTATATTTTGTGTATATAAAATAATCAACGACAATTATGCCAAAACCATCCGAAAATTTTTTAAATTTATTATATAACTAGATGGATCCCGCATAATTTGACGGGGAACAACCCATCTTATTATTGATTCCCATCTCTTTAATTAAAAAATAATAAAATAAAAAATTGTCAGAACTGAAATATCTCATTTTGCACAAAGAATAAGAAATGAGTTAATATATAAAATCAAAATAGTTTTAAACTTAATTTCTCTGAAAGTATTAAACTGAGACATAAAGTGTCAGTGGATAAAATGATCCGTTTTTAAAGCTCTTTCTAACGATATAACATTTAACAGAACATTTTCAGAATTTTTCAGTAGTAACAAGGAAACGTCAGAATTTTCGTTCTGCAAATCTTCAGTCTATTTCATTCAAAACAATGATTGAATATTGTCTCATTATAACAATCCCTGGCTTCTCATGGATTGTCGTAACTCTCTGTTGGCTTCAGATGCCCATGCGCAGAAGTGCCAATTTTGCTCTTACAAAAAATGTTTTGCGTTTTAATATATAGGATTATATATTTTAATAGTAGAGAATATTAAATGATTTGAATAAAAGAGGATTTTTGTAAAAGTAACGGTGATATGAATTAGTGTATATTTTATTAAAAACTAAAATATACAGAAAATCATGCCATGACAATTAACATGAAAAGTTTTTTAAACCCTCAAATAAACAGATCAGATTGCCCACTTGGGTGAAAAAAATTTAATCTGTCTATGGTGTTCTTTACATACACCGTTTAAAACTTAAACGAAGTCAAAAACGCGATAATGAACAAAAATAAATGTCTATCCATATCGATTCGAACTCTGCCATTCGAGGCAGCCGCTACCGCTTATTATTTTCAGGAGAGAGCCCGTGAGGAGCACATCCCAGGCGTATACCTGCTACCCTATTTTCGTTAAGAAGGGACAGGTCCATTCTAATCTGCCATGACTCCTAGTACAAGTACCTGATTATGCAACCGATCAATATCTGCTAAGCTCAACCCCTACGGAGCAGATAAAAACCTTTTTTGCACCCGAATGTACCTCAGAGGTAGACATAAGTGGCTGTAAATTAATCATAGCAAAAGCATCACTCGGTTTTCCCGGGGGAGCTCAAAAATATGCCTGTGACTCGCTCCGCAACATATTTTGAGGGGATAAATATCGACCTGAGAATAAATATTCGTTATAAGCAGGACTGGAAATTTTTTAGAGAACTTATGAACGACAGTAACATTCCCTATCAGGATCCCGTCACCAGCAGTGACATTGACGAAAATATCAAAAAGTTCACTCACTACATCAAGATGGCTACAAATGCTAGTACTACTCCAGTGGATTGCAAGCGGCCAGACCATCTGGAACTTCCTCCCTCCATCAGGCAACTCATCCACGAAAAAAACACCTTCAGAAGACTTTGGCAGCGTACCAGGTTTCTTCACTTCAAGACGAAGTACAACAGGCTATCCCGCAAGGTAAGTGAGCAGATTAAGGATTTAATGAATCAAAGATGGAACGACAAAGTTAAAAGTCTGTCCGTCCAGGATAACTCTCTCTGGGCTACGGTCAGGGTCCTTAAAAGCAACAGGACCATTGATCTCCTTCCTCTCCTGGTCACGGAGGGTGGCGATTTTGTTAGCAGTGAACAGGTCAAAGCACAAATTATCGCCGATTCACTGAAGAGCCAATTCTCTACGCCCAAAGAGGATGGTCTGGTCGATATTACTAGTGAGGACAAAGACGCGTGTGACAAGTACGGCCACATTCAATGCGCTCTTGCCTCTCCTGATGTCATTGGCACCTCTGAGATATTTGATATCATAAAGCGCCTGAAAAGCAAAAAGGCAGCCGGCATTGACACCATTACCAACAGTGCTCTCAAGAATTTGCCTCCCAGTGTTATCTGCATCATCACCAAGGTCATGAATGACTGCTGGCTTAGCAGTCATTTCCCTAGTGCCTGGAAGGACTCAGTCATCATCACCATTCCTAAACCTGGACTGGATCCTGCTCTTACCACAAGTTATAGGCCTATTAGCTTGTTGCCCATGCTTTCCAAGGTCTTCTGAGAGCTATACTGAAGAGGTTCAACGACTACTGCGAGGCTAACCACCTCTTTCGTAGTGAGCTATTTGGCTTCCGCCCAGGCCACTCTTGTCAACTTCAGTTATGGAGGCTTGTTGCTGATTTAAACAGTCCCCTCAACCTCTCTATGTTAGGTGGTCTCATTTTCCTCGATGTCCAAAATGCCTTTGACCAAGTCTGGCATGATGGACTCATTTACAAAATGATTATCTACGTGTTCCCTGGCGGTATAATTACTCTGGTTCGATCCTTCCTGTCAAAGAGGACTTTTCGTGTTAAGGTTGGGGACTCCTTGTCTGAACGCTGCGATGTTAATGCTGGTGTACCCCAAGGCTCTGTCTTGGGGCCAGCCTTATTCAACTTCTTTATCCATGACTTTCCCAAGTTCGCAAAGTGTAATCTTTACTTGTTTGCTGGCGACGGGTCCATCATGACCTGGGCACGAAACCTAGCACATGTCATCATTCGACTCCATAAAGCTTTACATCAGGGCGAGAGCTGGTTCACTAAGTGGCGATTAAAGCTGAATGTCAAAAAGTGCAAAGTCATCCTTATCACTCGCAAACGCAAAAACCCTCCAAAGGCCCTCTTCTTATTTGGCAAGAAACTTGAGTGGGTAAAAAGCTATAAATTTCTTGGTGTCATGATCGACTCCAAACTAAACTGGAACGACCAAGTCCAATACGCACTCAACAAAGCAAAGAAAGCGAAGTTCAGTTTGATTGCACTTCTGGGAAGGAACAGCGCTCTTAGTGTGGATAACAAACTCTTGATATACAAGGTTGTGATTCGTATTATTTTACTCCATGGAATGCCTGCGTGGGCTTCTATTTGCAAATCTAGGTGGAAGAATCTCCAGACTGTCCAAAAAGTTGCTCTCTGATACAATTGTCCAACTTGACAGAAGAGTTGCCAACAACCACTCTATTTATGACGATTTGGGGAAGACCCACCTAGGCACCTTTGTCCAGACACTTATGAAGAACATGCTACCCAAGATGGAGAATCATGAAAATATTCTGCTTTCTGTTATTCTGGACCATTCACTCGTTATTAAGGGTCCTCTCAGGTTTCGAAGACCCTGCCATATCCTGGATATCTGCTTTGATGACGTTAACAAGGCCGTCTTCCCAACTATTGGATCTTTTAGATCTAGCTGATTTTTGGGGACTAAATTCGTCAATCTACAATCTGACTCTCGCCCCTTTTGGGAACTTCTTCTCTGGAGGTTCATCAGGCTTCTCTCCCAGTTCCGTATACCTCCTCTAGTTTACTCTTTGGGCGAGCGTGCAAAGTGAGCTTGGCTCCTGGACCACTCGCGTCTTTCTTTTCATTTCACTGTTCGATTGTCATTTACCGCTATAGCTTGCAGGAAATGGCAACGCTGTCTCCAGTGCCAGGGATAAGGCTCAATTGACCACTGATTCCCTGAAAAGTCAATTTACCACGCCTGGTGAGAAAAACTTGGACAGCCTCCAAAACACTCAACAAGTTAACAATGGGTGTATTGCTTATCGGTGCATTCATCGTGTTCCCACCCCTGAGGAAGTCATTAGTGCCCAAGAAATCTCCGACGTCATCAAGGGACTTAAAACCAAGAAAGCAGCAGGTATTGATTCCATCACTAATAGTGCTCTCAAGAATTTGTCTTCTAATATTGTCTCGATCATTATCAAAGTCATGAAAGACTGCTAGAAACTTGCTTACTTCCCCGACCAGTGGAAAGAGTCCGTCATAGTTACCATACCAAAGCCTGGTCTAAATCCGTCTCTTGCTGTCAGCTACAGACCCATAAGCTTGCTACCTGTGCTATCAAAAGTCTATGATCGCATCATTCTGAAGAGGATAAACGAATTCTGTGTAGCAAACAATCGCCCAGGTCACTCCTGCCAACCTCAGATCTGGACGCTTGTTGCAGATCTAAACACTCCTCTTAACCGTGCTAAGTATGGTGGTCTTGTATTTTTGGATGTACGTAAGGCTTTTGATCAGGTTTGGCACAAGGGCCTCATATACAAGATGATTACTTATGTTTTTTTGGACAGACTGATTACCTTGATTAGCTTTTTTTCTGTCAAACAGGACATTTCGTGTCATGGTTGGCTTCTACATGTCTAATCCTTGTGATGTCAATGCTGGTGTTCTCTAGGGTTCTGTCCTGGGCCCTACACTGTTCAACTTTTTCATCCGTGACTTCCCAACTTTTACTAATTGCAAGCTATATCTGTTCGCTGATGACGCAGCCATCATGACTACTGACCGCAATCCCGCTCCCGTCATATCACGGTTACAAAAGGCATTACATCTGTGTGAGAAATGATTTGCAAAGTGGAGACCCGACCTAAGTGCAAGGCGATGTTCATTACGAAGAAACTTCGAAAACCCCCGAGTCCTCTCTTCCTTTCTCGTAAAGAGCTCGACTGGGTAAAAAATTATAAATACCTCTGTGTGGTAGTAGATGCCAGGCTAAATTGGGGCGACCAAGTCTCCTAGCGATAAATAAAGCTAAGAAAGCAAAGTTTAGTCTAGTTGCTCTTTTGGGGCGAAACAGCGCCCTTGGAATGGATAGCAAACTTTTGCTTTATAAGATGGTTATACGAATCATTCTTCTTTATTGTATGCCTGCCTGGGCTACAATATGCAAATCCAGATGGAAGGGTCACCAAACTCTCCAAAACGTTGCCCAACCTGACAGGAGAGTCGCAACAAATATTTCTATTGCTGAAGATTTCCATATATCTCCAATTGGTAGCTATGTCCAGGAGTCACTGAAGAAGTTGCTTACGAAGATTAAGGACCATCCTAATCCTGTATTTACAGATATCCTGAAGCATCCACTCACAGGCCTCGATGCGTCCTGGACATCAATTTCGACGACATCCAAAATGCCATTTTTTCCGAATACTGGATTTCATAGCTCCTCGTTCCCCTTGGCAATCAACAATCAACTCTTATCCTGTGGATGACTCAACTAGGTTTCATCTGGCTTCTTGCCTAGTTCAGTATACTTCAACTGGTTACTTCCTGGATGAGTATGGCACTGAAAGCGTTGCTTTCGGACCGCTCGTTTCATTTTCTCTGCGCTGTTCGATTGTCAAATTACCGTTATATTATGGAAGACCTCTTTGTGTGAAAGACCTGTTTGGGTTAGTCAGGCTTCTTGCCTATTTCAGTGTATTTCATGTGGAATCTATTCCGGAAGGGTGAGAAACGTAAGCACTGCTTACATCCCACCTGAACAAAAGTACACTTCACTGTTCGATTGCCGATTTACCGTTATACTTACGTTGAATGAAGATCTCAGAAAGATTGAAATACTTATACGCAGAATAAACATTTTCGTGGACAAGAGTTTTTCTCCAGCTATATTATGTCTTTATCCACAGTACTCTCCCGCTATATTATGTCTTTATCCACAGTACTCTCCCGCTACTCATTCTCATTATAAGTTTAAAACGAATTCCAAAACAAGCAATTTTCTTTTTCATCTACCTCACTCTGGGTGTCCCACATTGGCTCATTTAACTCACAATTCATGTGATTTTGAGAAAATAATGTTCCGAAAGACGATCAGGCGAGCTCACATTCTCCATATAAGATAATCCACCAATATCGCCGAGAATTTACCGAGGCATTCGATATGTACGTGAATTCTCGAATTCTCTCGTGTTTCGAGGAGACTTCTCTGATTCTCGAGAAATTCACCAGTGGCTGTTCTCCGAATGCACCCATTGTAGGCTATGACTTGAGATACCTCAAGCAATTTTTATTAATTAACAATGAAAAATTTAATTGAATTAACGATGAAACAAATTTAATCCACAATTCATTTAAAACAACAATTAATTAATTATATATAAATGCAATGATGAAAGACTCCTTGTGAATAATTGTAAAAACTTAATAAAAATAAATAAAGTATACACTTATAAAATATATATTTATTTATAGTTTATTTCTACACAATTATTCACAAGGAGTCTATCATCATTGCATTAACAAACAAGCATTAGAACCGGGAAACCACTGTGGATAATGACATAATGACCGATGAAGGAAACTCTTGTCCACAAAAGAATGGTTTTTTCTGCACATACGTATTTCGAGCTCTTTGAGTTCATTATTCAATGCCAATTAAGTACATGTATTTGGTAAATAACAAAACCTTATATAGGGAAGAAAGGGACTGTCTCTCGAATCTCGCCAGAATGTCGCCAGCAGCCGCCTGTGGGAAAAGGGAACCTCCTTTTACAATCGAAAGCGCGGACCTAGCAGAAATACCCCAGAGTCCGTTAAAAAATTATACGGAAATTACAAGCAAATAACAAGGCCATATTATACAACTATAATCAAGAGTAATACATAGAATTTAAGCAAAAGTTATTATAAAAAAAAAGCAAAAGAAAATCGTTAACAATTTAAGTAACTGTATCTTCATTTAACACGGTGTCGGGATCCTTCCTGGCGATCTTCATCGTTTCATAGTCAACTGTATTAACGTAGAGTCTCCGATGGGGCCTGTGTCTCCATTGAACAAACTTTTCAGGGTCCTTCCTCGCAATTTCCAGCGTCTCAAAGGCGTCCAGTGAATTCCTATTTCGGACATGCCTCAAGAACCTAAAATCTTTTAACAAGACATCGTGTCCCATATCAAGCATGTGTTTTGCGACCGTGGACCTCTCTGGGCAGCCGAACCTTGCATGGGCTGTATGCTCTTTGAACCTCTGAACTATATTCCTGCAAGTGGATACTCGGTAAACCTTCGGACGTTTGCTAAAAGCAATTTCGTATATCCCCGCGGGTGACAAGGTGGGGTTTTTTCTTTGGGGTTCCCCAAAAAATTCCTCAAAACATTTGGGTTTCTGTACGATCTTGCCAGATTAGCATCCTTGAAAATAGATCGTAATTTAGCCGTCAAAATCTTGTTATATGAGATCGGTATACTGAAAGTCGGCGTATGTTTATTATTGAGAGTGGTAGTATCTTTGACCAATTTGGCAAACCTTTTCCTGCGTACCAAGTCCCTAATTATTCCGGGTCTGTAGCCATTACTTCTCGCTATGTCCTGTATGCGTCTGACCTCGTTGTTGTATCTAGTTCTAGATAACGGTATATTTATTGTTCTGTCCATCATGAATATGAAGGCCGACAATTTCTGGCTCCAACAGTGGATGGAGTCGATGTGCATGTAAATGTCAGTGTGTGTGGGCTTGCGATAGATGTCGAACTCTAACGTCTCCTTTGTCCGTGTGATTTAATCCAAAAACGGAATAGAGTAGTTCTCCTCCATTTCGGCAGTGAACAGTATAGTCTTGTAAAAACTATTGATGTGTGTCAAGAACGACTGGACATCCATTTTGTTCGTGTCGATTATCGCAAACACATCATCCACGTAATGGTACCACACTTCCGGGAAGTATTTGCCAGAGGAAGCGAGTTCAGCTTCGAACTTTCTCATAAAGATCTCAGCTAGTATGGGGCTCAGACAGCTCCCCATGGGAGCCCCAGATGACATGCGATAAAATTCCTCATTAAATTGGAAGAAATTGTTATTAACGCATAGTTTGCACAATATGACAATATCGGCAACTACGTCCTGTCCTAGCCTGTCCTTAAGGAAATCCGAAATCTCTTGTATGGGGAGATTAGGGAAAAGGGAAGTGACATCGAAGGAGACTAAAACACAGCTTTCTGTTAGTACAACGTTCTTCAATTTGTTCACCAAATGTAAACTTATCTTAATTGAAAAACCCAGTTTGTCAATGTCTAACTTAGACAAGTAACTAGCTAAAATCTTTCTTAGTTCATATGTCGGGGCGGAAATATTAGATATTATAGGTAGAAATTGGTTCCCTGGCTTAGGTATCTTCGGGAGAGCTTGGGCACTATGGGGTTAGAAGCCGCTAGTTTTGTGACTAGGGTAGGGTTAATGAGGTTTTTACAACTAACCAGCGCTGTCTTAACAATCCTCACCAATTTGGGCAAAGGATCCTTCTCCACCTTGGTGTATGGGTCTTCCTCTAAAAGTTTAGTGACGCTAGCAAAATAATCATATTAACGTAGAATGATAATAGAATTCCTCGTGTCTGGGGAATACATAAGCCAGGGAACCAATTTCGACTTATAATAACTAATATTTCCACCCCAACTTATGAACTAGGAAAGATTTTAGCTAGTTACTTGTCTAATTTAGTCATTGACATACAGGATTTTTTAGTTGGAATAGTTTACATTTGGTGAACAAATTGAAGGATGCTGTACTAACAGAAAGCTGTGTTTGAGTCTCCTTCGATGTCACTTCCCTTTTCCCTAATCTCCCCATACCAGAGACTGTGGAATTCCTTAAAAACGTGTTGGTGGATAACAAGTTAGGACACGTCATGGTCGCCGATATTGTCACCTTCTGCAAGCTATGTCTAAATAACAATTTCTTCCAATTTAATGGGGAATTTTATCGCATGTCTTCTGGGACTTCCATGGGGATCTGTCTGAGCCCCATACTAGTTGAGATCTTTATGAGAAAGTTCGAAGCTCAACTCGCTTCCTCTGGCAAATACTTCACGTGATGATGTGTTTGCGATAATCGACAAGAACAAAATGGATGCCCAGTCGTTCTTGACACACATCAGAAAGCCTTTACAAGACCATGCTGTTCACTGCTGAAATGGAGGAGAACTGCTCAATTCTCTTTTTGGATTTAAAAATCACACGGACAAAGGAGAGGTTAGAGTTCGACATCTATCGCAAGCCCACTCACACGGATGTTTACATCCACCACGACTCCAACCAGTGTTGGAGCCAGAAATTGTCAGCCTCATATTCATGGTGGACAGAGCATTAAATATACCGTTATCTAGAACTAGATAAAACAACGAGATCAGACGCCTACAGGACATAGCGAGAAGTAATAGCTATAGACTCGGACTAATTAGGGACTTGGTACGCAGGAGGGTTTCCAAATTGGTCAAAGATACTACCACTCTCAATAGTAAACATACGCCGACGTTCAGAATACCGATCTCATACAACAAGATGTTGACGGCGAAATTACGACCTATTTTCAAGGAAACTAATCTGGCCATATCGTAGAGAAAACCGAATGTTTTGAGGAACCTTTTGGGGAACCCCAAAGACAAAACCCTACCCTTGTCACAGGCGGGGATATACGAAATTGCTTCTAGCAATTGTCCGAAGGTTACCAACGATCCACTTGCAGGAATATAGGTAAGAGGTTCAAAGAGCATACAGTCCATGCAAAGTTCGACCGCCCAGAGAGGTCGGCGGTCGCAAAACACATGCTTGATATGGGACACGACGTCTTGTTAAGAGATTGAAAAAACCAAAATTTCCATTGAACTAGTAATATTTAGTATGGAGAAATAAGTATCCGTATCACTCTAGACGTCCATTTATGTCGCTAAGAGATGGTAGATTGTTGACGTATGTCAGAAATAGGAATTCACTGAACGACTTTGAGACGCTGGAAATCGCGAGGAAGGACCCTGACTCTTTGTTAAATGGAGACGCAGGCCCCATCGGATATTCTACATTAATACAGTTGACTTTGAAACGATGAAGATCGCCAGGAAGGATCCCGACACCGTGTTGAATAAAGATAGTTACTTAAATTGTCAACGATTTTCTTTTTCCTTTTCTTGTTATAATAACTTTTGCTGAAGTTCTATGTCTTAATCTTGATTATATAGTTGTATAATTTTGTATAATTTTGCCTTGTTTGTAATTTCCGTATAATTTGTTAACAGCCTCTGGGATTATTTATCCTGGGTCCGCGCTTTCGATTGTAAAAGGAGGTTCCCTCTTCCCATTGGCCGCTACTGGCGACAGTCTGGCCAGATTGGAGAGACGGTCCCTTCCTTCCCTATATAAGGTTTTGTTATTTACCAAATACAGTAATCATGGACTAAAGAATCAAGAGTCTCTTGCCATCGCAGCTCCCCGCATTCATCTCCCAAAGGCCGGCCAATATACGCCTCGGTGCGTCCTTCTCAGGACGGCAAATTCGGCACCACACCGTGACACTACTGCACACAGGTTCCACCACAACACAAACGTTCTCAGGTCAGTTCCATTTCATTATTATATTGCTTTAAATGGCGTCTTCCAAAATTTTTGGATTAAACACAGCAAACCATGTTCTGCAAGCAGGGGATGGTAAAACTGTCACCTGCGAAAAAGCCTGTCGCGATGCATGTTTGGATCTGAGGTTTGCCGCTTTTGACCTTGTTATGAATGAAATGATTGAGTCTCTTCGTAGTGATCTCATGAACAAATACAGCTCCCTAGAATCTAAGTTTGAATCCCTTAGTAAGGAGGTAAGTGAGGTTAGAAATAAGCTTACCGATATCCAGTCGAACATCGAGAAAACCAATACTGAAATACTGAGCTCTCGCACTGATGTCGCAAATAGATTCGTTCACCTCGAGGCTACCCTTAAACAAGGACTCAACCAAATTGCTGGTAAAAACTCTCCATTTTTTCCTTACAATGAACCCTGCATGGGACAAATCTCAGAGAATGCTGGTAAAAGCATAACAGAAGCAACCTATGAAAAACCCGCGAAACAAGATTCATCCAAAAATGCTGGGTGTAAGAGAAGCCTTTCTGACGATATAAATGGCAATAATGATGTTGGTTGGCAGGTGCATCAAAGTAAAAAATCTAAGGTCTGAGGATAGACAACTTCCATTCTACTATTGACATTAACAAGAGTGCATCAGCTGTTATACGGGAGAAAAAACTTAAGCCTTGGAACAGCCCTACTCCGGACAATTCTGCTCGTGGCAGTGGCGCTATTTATATCCCGCCAATTGTTATCCGCAGCCACGGGAAAACCATCAAGGAGGTCCTGGAAGAAATTAAGACTCATGTGGAGCTTGACAAAATCACTGCTCACACAGGAAGAACAGATACAATCAAGGTCAAGTGCCATGAAGAAGAGACACACAAAATTCTGGTGTCTGGCATCAAAAGTCGTGACGTGCTTAAAATTCAGCACCATCAGCTGAAATCGGAAAAAATACTCAAGTACGTTGTTAGGAATGTCGATATCACTTATGTTATGGAAGACTTCTGTGATGACCTAAAAAAGGCTAATTACTTTCCAGAAAAAGCCATCAGGCTGAAAAAGGCAAATGGCTCAGTAGAAATGCCGATGGTTTTGGTACTCTTACAAAACACTGAACATAACAAGACGTTCCTAAGTTTAAACCGTATTGGACCCCTAGCTGTTTCTGTCGAAATATTTCGAGGAAGTAAAAAGCCCCTGCAATGTTTTAATTGTTTACGCTTTGGGCACGTCTCCCAGGGGTGCTCTGAATCGCCACGCTGCAACAAGTGCGCCACGCTGCAACCATCAGTCTAGAGATTGCCTAAATATCAAGGGCAAAGACCCCCCCAAATGCATCAGATGTGCAGGTCAACACACCTCTAGCTATACGAAATGCCCAAAATACCCGCAGCCCAGGAAATTCAAAAGCACCAAAGTAATGGAAGGTAGGACTTTTGCTTCTGCTGCCGCTAGTACTGGATCCATAGACCCCAACGAATTTTTTAGAGTATACAGATATGTGGGGAACCTAATGAATCTGCTTAAGGAAAAGAGCAAACATTTGCCTCAGCCTTCTCCAGTCGTAACCGAATGTAACCATGGACAGACACCCCTATAGAGTAATCAAGCAAGGTAAGCTTCGATGCACTATTTGGAACGCGAGGGGGCTCTCTCGCAACCGCTTAGAATTTTTCAACTTCCTAACTAGTTTGAATATCGATATTGCCTTTGTGTGTGAGACTCATCTCCGATCGAATCAGGCCTTCAAATTGCCTGGTTATTCCATCTACCGCAGGGATAGACCCCTTAAAAATCCTGCTGGCCCTGCATCTGGAGGGGCAGCAATCCTCGTCAAAAATGGCATTGATCATCGTGAGACCACCACCACCAATTTCTCTGGAATGGAAGCTGTGTCTGTCATTATTAACGACGTGGATGTAGGGGAAGTGAAATTCATCTCCTTATATAATTCGCCCAGGCATAAGCTTGACCCCTGTGAGCTTGATGATCTGCTAAGTGGGCCCATTGCAGTTATCATGGCTGGGGACCTGAATGCCAAGCACCCACACTGGAATTCCAAATGTACGAATCAAAATGGCTCCATTCTTCGTGGCTACATGATGAATCAGATTGATACTTTAGTTATCGGACCTCTTGACGACACTTACTATTGCGACCATTCGCCTGTCAGCGACGTACTTGACATCGCTGTCCTCAAGGGTTTCTTCAAGCCGTTTAATATATTTACTGTGAATGCCTTATCCTCCGACCATTGTCCAGTTGCACTCAACTTCGAATGCTTAAACCTTGACCTAAGGGTCAGCCTATGGTGTAAGCAAGACTGGAAGTTATGTAGAGATTTGATGAAGGAAAGCGACATTCTATACAAAGCCCCTGCCAACAGCAATGACATATATGGTAATATTGGTGACATCACTTGCTTGATCAACTCAGCCACTGATGCCAGCGCCACTGCTGTCGACTGAAAGCGACCCGATCATCTCGATCTTCCTCCATCTATCAGGACCCTTATACGTGAAAAGAACTCCTACAGAAGATTGTGGCAACGTAGTAGGTGCCTCCATTTCAAGACTAAGTACAACAGGCTAAAACGTAAGGTTAGTGATCTGGTCAAGGAGCTGCGAATCCAAAGGTGGAACAACAAGATCAAGAGCCTGTCGGTCCAGGACAACTCCCTCTGGTGTACGGTCAGGGACCTCAAAAACAAGAAGGCCGCCGATATACCTCCCCTGCTTACAGATAATGGTAACTTTGTCAGCAGCTCCCAGGAAAAAGCCCAGCTTATTGCCAATGCATTGAAGAGCCAATTCACCACCCCCACTGCAGATAGACCGGCAAGCATCGAGAATACCCTCCAAGTCCAAGAAGGCTGCATAAATTATGATCGCTCTCCTTGTGTACTCAACCCTCTCCAAGCCATAGACGTCACCGAGGTCTCAATCATAATTAAAAGTCTAAAGAGCAACAAGGCTCCTGGTATTGACTCCATCACCAATGGTACACTGAAAAATTTACCACCAAGGGTTATCTGCCTTATTACCAGGATTCTAAACGACTGCTGGAACCACGGCTACTTCCCCAAAGCCTGGAAGGACTCAGTCATCCTTACTATACTCAAACCGGGTCTTAATCCTGCTCTCCCTGTCAGTTACAGGCCCATTAGCCTACTGCCCACGCTATCTAAGGTCTTCGAACGCATTATCCTGAAGAAGTTCAACGACTTTTGCGAGTCTCATAATTTACTTCGCAAGGAGTAATTTGGCTTTCGCCCGAATCACTCCTGCCAACTCCAGATATGGACGCTCGTTGCAGATCTGAACAATCCTCTCAACTATTCGATGTACGGCGGAATTGTCTTTCTCGATGTGCATAAGGCTTTTGACCAAGTCTGGCATGACGGCCTCATCTATAAAATGATCAACTCCGGTTTCCCTGATGAGCTGATTGCTCTAGTTCGCTCCTTCCTGGCCAACAGATCATATCGTGTCAAGGTTGGTAACTCCTTGTCGGACCCCTGTGATGTTAACGCTGGTGTTCCCCAGGGTTCCTTCCTGGGACCGGCCTTGTTCAACTTCTACATTCATGACCTTCCAGAGTTCTTTAAGTGTAATCTGTACTTGTTCGCTGACGATGCGGCCATCACGACTTGCGCAAGGAACCCATCCCACGTTATCAGTCGCTTACAAAAGGCCTTGCATCAGTGCGAAGAATGGTTCGACAAATGGCGGCTGAAGCTTAGCGTTGATAAATGCAAAGCCATGTTCATCACCTGGAAACGCAGGTATCCCCCAAGGCCCCTCATACTATATGGTAGAAACCTTGACTGGGTTAAGAGCTACAAGTACCTTGGCGTAAAGATTGATTCTAGATTGGACTGGAATGAGCACGTTCAATATGCTCTCAATAAGGCTAAAAGGGCGAAGTTCAGCCTAATTGTGCTTTTAGGGAGAAACAGTGCGCTTGGACTAGATAATAAGCTCTTGCTGTACAAGGTTGTGATCCGCTCTATATTGCTTCACGGAATGCTTGCCTGGGCTACTATATGCAAGTCAAGATGGAAGGAACTCCAGACCTTCCAAAATATAACTCTCAGGACCTTTGCTGAACTCGACAGAAGAGTTGCAAACAACTACTCCATACATGATGACTTCGGTATGGGCCATATTGGTAGCTTTGTCCAGATGCTCCTCAAGAAGCTGCTCACGAAAATTGAGAGACATGATAATTCCTTGGTAGCCAATATATTGGATCATCCTCTAGCTTTTAGGGGTCCCTTAAGGTTTCGTAGACCCCGTCATGTCCTAGAAGTCAACTTTGATGATCTCAACAAGGGCGTCTTCCCTGACTACTGGAGATCCTAACCCGCACTTGTCCGGGGTTATCACTACGTCAATCCACAATCATAGTCCTCGTCCTACAAGGTAAGGGCGCTATCCTCAGGATGACTCAAGAGGGTGATCAGGCTTCTCCTCTAACTCAGTGTAATTCCCCTGGTTACTCTTAGGGCGAGTGTGTTATGGAAGCTCGGCTACCGGACCACTCATGTCCTTTTCACTTCACTGTTCGATTGTCGATTGTCGACCAAATACAGTAATCTCATCCGTGCAGAACAATTTTGTTTTCGGGCGGAACATTCTTGCCAGCTCCAAGTTTGGAGACTTATAGCGGATGTTAACACTCTCCTTAATCTTTCGATGTATTGCGGTGTCATCTTCTTAGATGTTCATAAAGCATTTGATCAGGTCTGGCATGAACGCCTTATTTATAAAATGATAACTGATGGTTTCCCACATGATTTAATTAGTCTAGTTCACTCGTTTCTGTCCAACAGGTCATTTCAGGCCAGAGTTGGAGATGAATTATCTGATACCTGTGAGATAAATGGTGGTGTCCCACAAGGATCAGTGCTGGGGCCAGTTCTGTTCAATTACTATATACATGACTTCCCTGAAATCTCTTAGTGCAAGCTATATTTTTATGCGGATGATGCTGCTATACTGACATGGGCACGCCAGCCTAGTGTTGTTGTATCACGTTTGCAGAAAGCCCTTCAAGAATGTGAAATCTGGTTTAGCAAGTGGCGATTAAAACTGAATGTAGACAAATGCAAAGCAATGTTTATCACTAAGAAAAAGAGAAATCTTGACTCTTTAAAGTTATATGGCAAATACTTGGAATGGGTTGATAATTATAGATACCTTGGCGTTGTTATTGATTCAAAACTATCATGGAATATGCATGTGACTTATGCGATGAACAAGGCCAAAAAAGCAAAGTTCAGCTTAATTGCTCTGTTGGGTCGTAACAGTCCCCTCAGTGTTGATAACAAACTACTGTTATACAAAATAATTGTTCGTGTCATCTTGCTATATGGCATGCCCGTCTGGGCTACGATTTGCAAGACAAGATGGAAGGAACTCTAAACTTTCCAGAACATTACCATAAGGACTATTGCTCGCAATTACTCCATTCATAATGATTTTGATATGACCCATGTCGGGAAATATGTTCAAGAGCTCATGAAAACCGTGCTGCCTATTATGGCAAATCATGATAATGATCTAGTCTCTGACATTCTAAAATATTCTCTACATAGAAAAAGGCATCGTAATCCAAGACATATCCTTGATGTCAATTTTGATGACACTGATAATGTCATCTTCCCAGATTACTGGGTTTCATAAATTCTTTCGTTTTTTCTGTGGCTTATTATGTAATAAACTCCTACTTCAGACAATTGTCAATCAAATTTTCCTCCACCAAGAGGAGGTAATTTTCTTTCATACTTTGGATGACCTTTGTGGATACATCAGGCTTCTTTTCTAGTTCAGTGTATTTCCCTTGGAATATGATTGTGAAGGGTGAGATTATGGAAGCTATGCTTCAAGTACCACACGAATACCGATACACTACACTGTTCGATTGTCGATTGTCGAATCCAACTCACTCGTGGAATCCAACGCCTAATTTCTGAAAGAAACAGGACTCGCAGACTATGGCAACGGTATCGTGAACCTTGGCTCAAAACCAAGTACAACAGGCTAGTGCGAAGAGTCCAAGAGGATATAAAAGAGCTTCGCGACGCTAGATGGAATGAAAAACTCAAAAGCTTGTCGGCTCGCGATAATTCCATTTGGAGTATGGTCAGAGCTTTACAGAAGAGGAAGAATGATACGCTTCCTCCACTACGTATTGAGAGAGACATGATAATTGAGAGACATGATAATTCCTTGGTAGCCAATATATTGGATCATC
>JAHWFO010012769.1:223757-256813 GCA_023313115.1 Rhysida immarginata
ACTTGGTCAAAAGCTTTACTGACATCGAGAAATACCACCCCACAGTACCTGGATAGGTTCAGGGGGGTGCTCAGGTCTTCAACGAGCCTCCATATCTGCATCGGACAAGAGTGGGCAGCACGAAAGCCAAACTGCTCTTCCCGATTTGCTAGACAGTGATCTTGGAATCTGACGAAGATCGTTCTCTCCAACACCTTGTACATCGTTAGTAGCAGGCTAATAGGTCGATAACTCGCCGGAATTGCAGGATTTTGCCCCTGCTTGGGGATACTCAACACAATAGATTCCTTCCAAGCCACAGGGAAATAAGAAAATTTCCAGCAGTCGCTACTGATATTGGTGAGAAAGTCAATAAAGTTCTTTGGGAGATTCATAAGGGCGTTATTACTCACCTTGTCTTTTCCTGGAGCCTTCTTCTTTTTCAGTTTACTTATGATGTTGGCGATTTCTCCAGCCTCGATTTTGTACTTCGTTAAATGCTGCGGGACTTCATCAAAGTTGACAATACATTCTTCCACACGCTGAGACATGATTTGGCTCTCAGGCTTATCGTTGGTAGGAGTAACAAACTGCATTTCCAGCGAATCTGCAATGACTTGGGCCTTGTCCTGATCAGTTTGGACATAGTCACCTTGTGGAGTACGTAGTGGAGGAAGCGTATCATTCTTCCTCTTCTGTAAAGCTCTGACCATACTCCAAATGGAATTGTCGCGAGCCGACAAGCTTTTGAGTTTTTCATTCCATCTAGTGTCGCGAAGCTCCCCTAGCGTTCCATATCACGCACCGAAGTTCACCTTTGTTGATTACAGTATAACGTTGTGCAGCCATACTAAAATTAGTTGGTCGTAAGGAGCCCACTGAACTGTGGGTAACTTTTGCCTAGATTAGAAAACTGATGAAAGATACGTCCTTATTGCTTATACATACCTGGTAGGCCGTTGATGTTGAGGCCTTTATCTTCCGGCGTAGACACAGCAGCAGCATAGGATTTGCCTACTGTCACTTTAGAACTAGGCATCCTTTGAACCTGGGGGTATTTTGGACATTTCGTGTAACTTGAAGTGTGCTGTCCACCACATCTGATGCACTTTGGGGGGTCTTGTCCTTTGATCCTGGGGCAATCTCTTGGCTGGTGCCCCTCAGCACATTTATTACAACGAGGATCTTCCGTGCAGCCCATGGATACGTGTCCGAAGCGCAGGCAGTTGTAGCACTGTAGTGGCTTCTTGTTCCCTCGAAAGGCCTCCACTGTTACTGCAAGCGGCCCAATACGTGTTATGTTTTTCAATGACTGGTTGTGTTCGGAGTTCGGGAGCAGAACCAAAACCATCGGCATATCAATGGATCCTTTGGCTTTCCTCAAGCGAATTAATTTTTCCGGGAAGTAGTTGGCTCTTTTTAGGTCTTCTTGGAAGTCATCGAGGTCATACGTAATATCCACATTACGTGTCACGTATTTCAAGACCTTCTCCGACTTCAGTTGATGATGCTGAATTTTTAAGATATTATCAGACTTAATTCCAGAGACTAACCTGTTGTGCGTTTCTTCGTCTTCACATTTAACTTTGACGGTTTCAGCTCTGCCCGTATGAACGGTGATCTTTTCCACTGGAACATGCTTCTCGAGCTCAGTTAAAATCGTCTTAAACGGGACGCCATGAGTCCGCACGATAATCGGCGGTACATACCTCTTCGTGATTCTATGGTCTTCATTAGCGACCTTGTCTATTCTTCAGATTCCTCATTCTAGACACGCTGACGAATTCTTCGTTTACTCTGGAGACGGTCTTTAGGTTATCGATCCTCGTGCCTTTTCTGAATTTTTTATTAGTAACACCAATCCAGGGACTGTCACCCACTTCTTCATCAGTTCCGTCAGAGTGACTTCTCTTACAGCCACCGTTTGTCGAACAGTCACTATTTTCTATTATATCCATAGACTCCATACTATTAGAAGAGGAAATAGTTTTTAAGACATTACTTACCTTGCTGTTATCAACTGGATTATCTTCCGTGGAGTTTCTTGCCTTCGGAGTCCCGGAGCATTTCCCAAAAGCTTCCCTAAGTTCGCTTATCTTGTCAATAACATCTCTACGAGAGTCCTTAATTTCCTTATTAATATCTTCGAACTTCTCCTCAAAACTTTTGTGTAGGGATTCGACTTTTTCCTCCAGTGCATTATACTTAGCGTTTATTTCATCCCGGAGGGCTTCTAACATTTTGTTGAACACTAGGTCAAATGCAGCAAACCTAGCATCCAAGCAGGCATCCCGGTAGGCCTTTCCGCAGAACCCAGTTTTACCATCCTCCACTAGCAAATGCTCTTTACCCGACTTCAAATTGGTTAATTTGGACGAACCATCATATATAAATGTATAGAACCAGGGGGAGGGGAGTAGCCTCGCAGCTAGGTGTGTGCTAAAGAAGCCGTCCTAAGAAGGACGCACCTAGCTCTAAGAAAAATGAACAAGACAGGTTTGCGAGAAAATTAATTCTACGCCAGGGACCCGCTCGTGAATGATTAGAATAATAATAGATGATATGAGAGAATGTCCTTAGTTAGGTTTACGGGAATATTAATTCCAACGCCAGGGACCAGCACATAAGACGTACCAGAAGGTGAATATCGCCCTGAAAAGGGCGCACCGTGAAATGAGAATAATGAAATGATACCTGAAAAGAGAGTAGAGTGATACCTTGAAGAGCTAGTTCGTTTTAATCGTCCTGATCGTCCTCAGCCTAGGTTCCGTCCTGATATGATATGAGATATCATATCAGATGATATATGTCATCGATATCAAAGTACAGACCACGAAGAACCTTTAATAAATAATAACTATAAAATTCAACCTGTAAAACAAACCAATAAGTACGTGAGTTTGTGAACTTATTGATTTGTGACGAACGATGCTAAGTCAACGCTTGTGAAACCGCAGCTTTAAATTGAACACTGGCTTTTGCATTATAAAGAGGGTGAAGTATACACTCACAGCAGTATGCGGTTAATATGACCCGCTTGTGAGAGTCCTATGATTCTTCCAATACGACCCATTTCAGACAGTCTTTGGACACATATGTCAGTAAGAGTTGTCATACTGATTTTCTCGGATCAATTGACTCGATTGTACAAGACTTAAGACTCATTAACGGAAAATTTACTATACGCGTACATACCTATTTACACATTTTTACATTCATATTTATACATTTTCACAGCTACTTACACATTTACAGTCATATTTACACACGTGTATACACAATAGACACAAGTTTACACGCGGATATACATCTATTCACACAAGTTTACATACGTCTCTACACCTATTTACACAACTTTACACTTTTGTACACATCTGTATAGAATATTTAAACACATACCGTAACTTTACACACGTTTAAACACACACGTACACAAATTATACACACGTGTTTACACCTATTTACACAGGTTTACACATAGATTCATTTGTTTACGCTTATGTACACATCTGTACAGCTTATTTACGAAAGTTTACACACATTGATACATATGTGCACAAACTTACACACGTGTATACACAATATACGCATCTGTACAGCTTATTTACATAAGCTTACATAAATATGTACATAAATTTACACACGTATATACACAATATATACAAGTTTACACACGGATATACACCTATTCACACAGGTTTACATACGTCTATACACCTATTTACATAAGTTTACACTTTTGTAAACATGTGTATAGCATATTTACACAACGTTACGCACATTTATACACACAGGTACACAAATTTACACACGTATACACTGATATTTACACAAGTTTACATTTGTATACCGACCTGTATGTATTTTATCATCTTTATAGTCAAAATTCGCCAGCAGAAGATAGAACTTCAAGCTTGTAGGCAGAAAAAAGGATTTTAATGATAAATCTGTTGCTACATTCTAAAATAACGATCACCGTGTTCATGAAGTCAACAGCTCTTGAATGGTAGACAACAATAGGAAGAGAAACGACGACATCTTTTTAAAATTTTTAAACATCAATTTTTTTATAAAGTCATTTATTGATTTAACAATACATTCAACTTATAATGTACAATGCAATAAATTCACCATCACCTAACAAAATTGATTTGCACAAAAATCAAGGGAATATTTTTGTTGTAACCATTACATCGTTCTCATTATAAATCTGCAAGATTCCTTTTCCATTCCTTTGGGTAGGCTAAATGGGAACTATCACGAGGAGGCTGAAGAGGAAGGCTCATATGAGTATCCTTGGCAATCTGAAATGCAGAAAAAAGGATGAATTTTAGATCAATGATTTACACTCCCTACAATAATGGAAAGGGAAATAGTGACAGTTTATTTTAGTTAATATCATATTCGATCTCCGTGCTGAAATTAAGGCAGCTACCCTTCTTACTTTCTTTAAGGCTCCGATACGCAGCTTCCGGTGTTTAGATCCATTCTTGCTGCGAGAAACTAGCCATGTTGTTAGCAGTCGGTAATAATGAATGCTGTTCAGTGGAAATGCATTTCAGATCACAACGAGTAAATAAAAAATAATCTTAACAATAATGAATAAGAAAACGTATTAACAAATAAATTTGAAACTATTAAATAAGTATAATGTACGTTAGAAAAATGTGAGAAAAGTGTACTTACTTAGATTCCTGTTTTCGTTCAATTTTTCTTGAACTGATAAAATTTGAAGGAGCAAGACGAACAACGTTAGAGAATGGCTTATTCAGTATCGCTATCAGCCATGTTTTCGAAACTTGATTTCGTATCTCTACCGGAAATGATTCCCATTTCCTATGACTTGGGTCGTTAAACTGTGTATGGCGCTGTTAGATGAGTCGAGGTTTCGTAAACACTTTAAGATGGGCGGTACAACTTATCTAGGAAGTTCTGTATTCTTATAATCGAGTCAGACAGCTATAACTTAATAAAATGAGTCCTACGATCTGGAAATTGCCGTGAGTGTACAAAACATATCACGCTCGTATCCTAATATCATAAGTGAACAGAAAAAGTTGTATACTGCATAAGAGAGAGAGAGAGAGGGGTGGGCAACTGAACATCGCGAGGTGGAAATCATACAACGCGTTTATTAACCTCGGTGAGGAAAGTCTGCGCTCACAGCAATATGTGGTTAATATGACCCGCTTATGAGAATCCTATGATTCTTCCAATACGACCCATTTAAGAGAGTCATTGGACACAGATGTCAGTAAGAGTTGTTTGACTCGATTGACTTGACTGTACAAGACTTAAGACTCATTAAGTCTTAGACTCTTCTGTTTACTATATGCGTATATACCTATTTACAGATTTTTACATACATATTTATACATTTTCACAGCTACTTACACATTTATATAGTCATATATACACAAATTTACATACGTGTATACACAATATACACAAGTTTACACACGGGTATACACCTATTCATACAGGTTTACATAAGTCCATACATCTATTTACACAAGTTTACACTTTTGTACACATCTGTATAGCATATTTACACATTTATACACAAAGGGACACAAATTTACACACGTGTATACACCAATTTACACAGAATTACAGACCTATTTACACAAATTTAGACGCGTGTATACTGATATTTACACAAGTTTACATTTGTATACCGACCTCTATTTGTATTTTATCATCTTTATAGTCAAAATTCGCCAGCAGAAGATTGAATTTCAAGCTTGTAGGCAGAAAAAAGGATTTTAATTATAAATCTGTTGCTAAATTATAAAATAACGATCCCGTGTTCATAGAGTTGATAGCTCTTGAAAGGTAGACAACAATAGGAAGAGAAAGACATCTTTTTAAAATTTTTAAACATCAAATTTTTTTTTTATAAAGTCATTTATTGATTTAACAATACATTCAACTTATAATGCACAATGCAATAAATTCACCATCACCTAACAGAATTGATTTCCACAAAAATCAAGGGATTATTTTTGTTGTAACCATTATAAATCTACAAGATTCCTTTTCCATTCCTTTGGGTAGGCTAAATGGAAACTATGACGTATTGCTGAAGAGGAAGGCTCATATTAGTATCCTTGGGAATCTGAAATACAGACAAAAGGATGAGTTTTAGATTAATGATTTACACTCAATAATGGAAATGGAATTAAGTAAGCCTGACTTTTAATTTTAGTTAATGGACAAAAACAGTGACATTTAATTTTAGTTAATATCAAATTCGACCTGCATGCTGAAATTAAGTCAGCCACCCTTCTTACTTTCCATAAGGCTCCGATACACAGCTTCCGGTGTTTAGATCCATTCTTGCTGGGAGAAACTATAGTGCGTTTTAGAGCAACTTGACTATATTGGAACAGTTACGCAACCTTTTCATGCCCTGATGTGACGTCGCATAGAAAAGTAGTGCGGCGTAAGTTGTTGTGATTGGTGGGAGTTACATCTTTGCAAGGAAGCCATCCTCAGAGGCAGCCATAACCGCGCATTGATATTGGATCGACTGCATGTTATTCGGTCTCGTAACTGTTCTAACACAGTCAAGTTACTCTGAAACGCACTATAGCCAAGTTGTTAGCAGTGAATAATAATGAATGCTGTTCAGTGGAAATGCATTTCAGATCACAACGAGTAAATAAAAAATAATCGTAACAATAATGAATAAGAAAATGTGTTAGCAAATAAATTTGAAACTATTAAATAAGTATAATTTACGTTAGAAAAAAGTGTAACTTACTTAGATTCCTTTTTTCGTTCAATTTTTCTTGAACTGGTAAAATTTGAAAGAGCAAGACGAACAACGTTGGAGAATGGCTTATTCAATGTTGGGTTTTTGAGGGAGACTATTCTCGCACTCAGAGTTGAAGAGACTTTCCCTACTGATAGAAAGTCTTTAGATAACTTATCCCATCCATAGTCATATTAAAGAGTAGTATTAGTTCTACTGATTTTTTATTAATCTTCTTACTAACACGAACGGCGAAATCGTCCAGTATCGCTATCCACCATGTTTTCGTAACTTGATTTCGTATCTTTACCGGAAATGATTCCCATTTCCTATGACTTACCGGAAATGATTCCCACTTCCTATGACTTTTGGTACTATTTTGGTACTAGAAATCGAAACTGCATGTTTCACTAAGTATATACACCAAAATGTACTGCATTTGGCCTAATAGAATTCCCGCTAGCGAGCTCTGAACACCTCACGTTATTTCTTGCCCACCCGGTATATGTGATTTCAGTCACCTGTCAAACACTTCATCAGGTTGTGGGAGCAAGCAAACACACAGTGAAACGAGACAATGCAATAAAATTTTTAAAAATTAATTGAAAATTAATAAAGAAACTGAGCGCCTTGAAACAGAAATAGTTAATTAGAAGAGAGTGTAAAGTAACTTGGAAAAAAATATGGTTGTGCTAGAAACAAAAGATAACACTAATCTGCAAATTTAAAAAAACTTTCGAGCCCCGACATTATTTCAGCTGTTCTTATGTAAAATGACCTCCTGAATACGAATATAACCTTCGTTTTCCCCCATCAACCACCATTTTCCCCCCTCCCCAACACATTTTTATCATTTTTTATAGATTTAGAGGTTGAAAAATTTTATTTCAGCCTTTAAAATTCTTCTAAGGGGCTAGAGGGCTGAAAAGTTCTAAAACATGAACATTTATAGCAGGGGGATACATAAGGGGTGGAATTACCTCATTTAATTGTTTAAATAATCATTAAATTTTGATAGATTTTCCATTTTTTTCGTATTTCGAAAAAAATATAGCGAAAATATAGCGAAAAATAACAAATTTTAATGTTTTTTTAAACAGTTAAAGGGGGTAATTCACCCCCTAACGTACCTCCCTACTATACATGGTCATTTTCTAGTACTATTCACCCTTCAAGACCCTCAAAAGAATTATAAAAGCTGAAATAAACCTTTTCATATATCGAAATATATCGAAAAATGATAAAATTGCGTTTGGTGGGCATCCTCTGAAAACGGTGGGTGATGGGGGAAAACGGAGGTCATATTCGGATTCAGGAGGTCATTTTACGTAAGAATCAGCCAAAATTGAATCGGGGCTTTTTTTCATGCCGACCAGTGTAATTAGTAATTAAGTAAAAACACCTTGGGGAAGCCGTACTGGGAATCCATATGGACTTATGGGGACCTGTCCCAACAGAAAGCATTGGGAGGATCTAAGTAATTCCTTTCCTGTATCGATGATCATTCAAAGATGGGCATTTGTCTCCACAATTGCCAAAAAAGACCAAGTTTTTAAAAAATTCAAAAGTTTATGGCATTTTCTGATCAAGGCTTAGAGTTCTGCAACGAACAGTTCAACAAACTCTTCAATGAATTAGATATTATTGGAGAAAGATCTTCCACATACACGCCAGAACAGAGCGGAATTGCCGAGAGATATAATCATACTGTAATGGAATCAGCAAAGCAGTGAGAGAAGATTCGGGTTTACCAGTCATTATGGGCAGAAGCAGGTAAAAAGCCATCCATAAATCACACTAAAATATTTGGCTAACGCGAGCATATACAAACATACCAAGACAGCAATGGACAAAACTCGATGCTAAAGCAAAAGAAGGTATTCTTGTGGGCTATCCTATCAGCACCAAAGGTTAACGCATCTGGTACCCACCAGGAAGAGGAATATATGAAACAATTCATGCAAAGTTTGATGAGACTATGTTTCCGTATAGACAAGCTGAGATAAATGTCAAATTAACAGTGGATAGCGTACTGGGGAGTGAAGATGATGATGATGAGAAAGAATTGCCAAAATTTGAACCAATGACATAAATTCAACCTGAAAGGACTGGAGTGCTCACCATATCAAAAACAAAGATTCCTGCACCAATACCAGTTATACCACTACTTCCCACAATTAACAAAAAAGATTGGATAAAAGAAGTAAAACACCGAAAGCACCAAACTGAAATTCATTATTGGCACAAGGATTTTCCTTCTCGGCGAATACATGGAGAAAAAGATGCTAAGCGTTATTGCGATGAGAAACGATTAGAGTATGATCCTATAGTGTTTGATTAGAAAACAAAAGATGAACTACCCGAGGAAGAATCGGATGAAAAGGTTTATTCTTCGAGCGTGGAAGATGCTATATCCTGACTAGTCATCAAAGAGGACGACCATCTGCCACAGAGTTATGATGAAGCCATGAACTCCAAAGAAAAAAATAAATGGTTGAAAGCGATGGAAAAAGAGATTGCCACCATTGAATCTCGAGATGTTTGGGACATTGTAAGAGAAGAAAGAGACATGAAGATTTTACCAAATCGATGGGTATATGCTATCAAAAGAGACAGCAATGGCAACATTTCATGACACAAAGCCAGACTTGTTGCCGGCGGTCATCGACAAAAAGCCAGGCTAGATTAAGACCAAATTTTCAGTCCAGTGGTAAATTTCGTTGTAATAAGACTCTTTTTCTCTATACTGGTTGGAAAACTCCATTGGCAACATCTCCAGATTGACATCAAAGGTGCCTACCTCTATGGTCGATTACACCATACCATTTACATGCGAGAACCAAAAGGATTTCAGCAAAAGACAGGCTATGTATTAAAATTAAAGAAGGCATTACATGGGCTTCACCAATTGGGCAGAGAATGGTTCGCCGAATTGGACCAAAAGATGAAAGCCGAAGAATTTAAGAAAATTTCTAATGGGAATTGCATCTATACCTACAAAGACATCGCCATAGTTTTAGTCTATGTGGATGATATGGGTGTATTTGCGAAGGACGAAGCTACCGAAAAAATGGTAATCACCACTAAACTCCAGAGACATTTTGAAATTACT
This sequence comes from Rhysida immarginata, assembly GCA_023313115.1. NCBI lineage: Eukaryota > Metazoa > Arthropoda > Chilopoda > Scolopendromorpha > Scolopendridae > Rhysida > Rhysida immarginata. The sequence continues at coordinate 233,606 of JAHWFO010012769.1, forward strand.
ATTATAGGACCAATTCAAAAGCTATTAGATAACCATTTTGTCCATGAAACTAACAAAATGGGAATCCATCAGTCGGACTATATTGAAAAAGTGAATGAAATCTTCAAAGAAATTCCATTTACTCATGCTTCACTACCAATAGCTCCGGGGATCAAGCTTAATATAGGAGATAAGGAACCGAAGGAATATCCTCTCTATCGTAGCCTCATCGGATGCATTCAGTTTATTGCCAGTCGAACGAGACCAGATGTATGCTATGCGGTCAACCAACTGGCACAGTACAATGAACATCCAAACAAAAGGACTTGGGAGGCTCTATGCAAACTACTTAATTACTTCCGAATTACAAAACATAAAATACTAAATTTAAACTGTACTAATTTAAATTTAAGAAATTTTTGCGGCACAAGTTAGGGATCTAATGAAAGCGACCGGAAATCCATTAGTGGTTATATAATTTATATAGACTCTGCCATCGTCAGCTGGAGAACAACGAAGCAAAAGTGCATCGCTTTATCGTCGATGAAAGCAGAATATATCGCTTTAAGTGAAATAACCAAAGAACTCATCTGGCTGAATAGAATCCTCATTGAAACCAAAGAAATCACCGGATACGATGAAAGGATTATTGTGCATTGTGACAACGAAGCTGCAAGAAATTTGATAAATAATACCATCGACAATAACAATATGAAACACAGATATTCGTTATCATTTCACTTGACAGGCATTTAACAAAGACAACTGGAAACTCCAACATATTTCATCGAACGAAAACATCGCAGACTTCATCCAAAACTCCATTCAGTAAACCGAAATAAGAAACTCCAAGACAATTTATTCTTGAAGGACTGTTAGGCGTGAACATTGTGCAAAGGGGCCATGTTATAATAATTTTAAAAAAATGCACTAATAAGCCGCCGTTAATTTGTGAACTGTGAATCGCCTTTTATTGTTGCAACATCTGAAGTGATGTCAAAGGCTCAAAATATAATTTTTCAACAATCGATTTGAATACGTGCGGCATAGAAGAACACTCCAAAGTTTCTTCATTAAGTGGAACATAAATTACACTAGTCAACACACATTTTGTAACTAAGGTAACACATAGTGTTCTTAGTAGTAATTTGTATGTAGAATCCGAATCTGCTTTTAGATTTTTTCTATCACGTCAAGTTTCCAAGTTATGCACATCGAGATTTCTATGTTAAAGTAATGGGTGTGAAGAGAAGCGGCTACAATGTTAAAGTATCCATATTTTGGGGCTGCAAGGAAATTTACCAAGAGCCCCAAACACTGAATAATTTAAAAATGTTTCACTGTAAAACAAGAAAGCTGTGCGTGCTAGAGAAATTTAAAAATTATATTCGTAATCAGCAGAAAAAATACTACCAAAAATCACCCACTTTCATTTTGTTACAAGAAAAATCTTAAATTTTGTTGGCCAGTGTTATAGTCGTGTAATGACTTAAGTTGAGTTTATATGAAAGATTCATCAATCAAAAAGATTGTTTCTGTATATAAAGATTTCCGACAAGAATAAAAGGTTTGTAAACATAAATTAATTATATAAATCCTAAATAGCTGCCACATTATATATACATTATTAGCCATGGAATTTAGATTGAATATTTAATGTCAGAACGATAAAATTAACTGTTTGATATGAATTAAAACTAGATGGCAATTTTTAAATTAAAGTTATGTGTCAGATATTAGGCAAATAATATTATACTAGGGCGGACTGCGACTCGCGAATAGCTTTCTTGACCAATAATTTAGAGCGAACCGTTATTGATTGTTAAGAAAATGACTAACTAAAATCTTTAAATTGATATTAATTTTTATTGTTGAAACAATTTCATTTTAAACTGCGTAATTTGGCAAGTTCTTCACGCCTAACCTTCCACGATGCATGGTTGTTGATATTAATCAACCGCGGCTTTGCAAATGCCGGTTCGATCAATAAACCGTTGATGGTCTTCACTCGTGAAAATGCCACGTACGATAAGCCAAGTCAAATTCTGAATCACCAATGTCTATGACTGCTTTATCAACAGTGATTCCTTGTGCTTTGTGTCTGGTGATTGCATAGGCTAACTTAAGCCGAAATTGCTTACGCGTACAAGATACTCCTCCTTTTTTGAAGCCAACGGCGATCGGTAAAATGGGAACTGCTACATCGGTTAATGTTGGTCCAGTATAGGTTGCGAATTTGAGGAGAATGCACATCGGCAGTTCATTCAAGTGGTTGCGAGTTTCAGTTGGCGAGTAGATAATGTCGACAACCACACCAAAAAGATATTGTGATTACGCTGTGATTACAGCACTTAGAATTACAATATATACCTCAAAATGTAGATTCAATATTCAAGAATGCAATGAAATCGAAAAAATATCGTTAAAAGTTCTAAGAACTTCGAAATTTGGCCTTAAAAATCGAATGTGCAGAGCAAAATTTGCGAAGGGCTTCGCCGTATTTTGTATGTCAAAAATTCTATTTGCACGCGCAATGTTTGTTTACGTTTTTCTCAATGCATTCCTATGGGAACAATTGAAGGGTGGTTATTCCTCGATGGTAGGTCGGATTTGAAAAATTTTTTTTTCTTGACCATCACCATGGTCATGCGCATGCACGTGCAAATTTTCATTGTTGTGACTAGTACGTGTCAAAAGTTTTATGCGGTCATCGAATTACACTTGTCGACTGTTAACAGAGCTTCGCTTACGCTTCGCTCTAAAAAAACAGGTGATAAAAGTTCTAAGAACTCGATAAAATGGTCTCAAAAATCGATGGTGCAGAAAAAAATTTGCGAAGGGCTTCGCCATATTTTCTATGTTGAAAAATCTATTAGCGCGTGCAATTGTTTGTTTACATTTTTTTCAATGCATTTCAATGGGAACAGCTAAATGGTGATTATTCCTCGATGGCTGAACCGATTTTTAAAATTTTTATTTAGTGACCATCAGGATGGTCATGTCCAGCTGTGTGCAAAATTTCATTTGTCTATGTTCTCTGGTTCAAAAGTTTTATGCGCACAAAGAATTTTGATTTTCGCCTGATAACAGAGCTTCGCTAACGCTTCGCTCTAATAAAGTTAAAGAATAATTGTTATACTAGAAAGATTATATGATAAAAAGTTTGTGCTTAATGACAATTAAGTAATTAATATTACTCTTGGATCTTTAGTGGGTTTTTTTTCTCTTCATCTTCTGAAATAAAATTATTTCAATTCTTGTTCCCTGTTAATTGTCTGCTTGTTTACAAACCTCACATCTTACGTCAGCTAGCATCATAAGTTGGGAGTGCCATGGCACGTATAGACATCTGAAATTGTGCGATCGCGTCGTTATCCATCTTTTTCAGTGGACTCTTGAATGTTTCCAGCTAATTTGCTGATATTTTGCAGTTCGTGGAGTAACGCTCAACATTTTTCCTTCACTAATTTGAGCCTAGCTTGCTCAGCCATTCCAAGATCTTGACAATTAAATGATGCAAGTGGGTGCAAATCGGACCATAAATGAAAGGGCGGGAGAAGAGGTTCCTTGCTATTGGTCAACGAATTCAATTTCATTGAGCTCGAAGTAGTTAACTTTTATTTATTTATTTATTTATTTATTTAATTGAATTAAATTATTGATACAAAAATATAAAAGATGCCCAAAGGGAGCTGGTATGGTACAAGACCGACTAGTAGGCTCCCCTGGGCACCGTACAGAATCAAGGAATTTAATTATAAATCATAAACTTAAAGAGAGTTATCACAATGTTCCTTACGGGCAGCATGAGTCGTTGGCATGCGGAGTTGGAAGACGAGTGTTTATAGGCAGGATAACGGTTTGATGGTATCCATAAATTTTCTTGGACGAAATCACTAGCAGCTGGTGAAGGCAGCCAGTAATGAAAGATCACCTAGCTGATTACGATAATACTTAAAATGAGACTGAATAGATGCATTAGCAGAGAAAAGTGGGTTTTCTGATGCAAACACAGTTCGAACAACATCGTGGTTATATCAACAACTGACACAAATTCAAAAAAAAAGTAAAACAAAAACAAACAGAACGTGCAACTAACCATGACAACACACCAAAGAAAGAGGAATAGTGTCTCTTCAATTGTTGCATTCCCAAACCAACAACATAAATGATATTAATATTACTTTCACAAAAAGAATAAAACAAAAAAACAGCGTTGGCACCAACAAAGTTATGTAATAACTCAAGTTGACTTTCAGTAATTCTACAATATTCTGCTGTAGACGAAGCTCCCGCTGTTCAGATGTTTCCGACGCACGGATAACTTTGTTTTTTACCTGCAGTGTTTTTCTGACCAACACTCGTTCTTATCTTCAGTGGCATTTCGATAAATATGAATATACATGTATCCTTTGAACGAGTATTAAAGAGCAAAGTATGTCTTAAAGCAAAATTTGGGCATTCATCACTTGGTGAGGTGTGGTTTTCTTAGTAGGCTTTCTTTCATTCTCGACGGCCGCCTGTGAACTTCGATGACAACAGGAATTCTATGCATTGTTACAAATTCAGTTTTTTTTTATTTTATAGTTCGCAGAGTTGATGTGGAATCTTATTTACATGACTTAATGAACGTTATTTATATTGTACAAACTTTCCCTTGCATTGTTGGTACTTAGAAACATATTGTTCATCCGTTCATACTATGTGTTGATACGATGTGCCTATGATTGCACAAACTTTGCCTTGCGTTGTTGGTCATGAGATTCCTTTTTTTATTATGCCCTGCCATCATTATAAGTCGATAATTATTATTATTTCTTGAAATCACTTATAATGTAGTCAGTGACCTTCCCCTTCTTTGAAGATCAAATGTGCAAAATTTCTTCAAGATCGGAATGAAACTGTAGATTTGTTTAAGATACAAACACACAATCATTCATCTCTATATATGTAGATAGATTTAATTTATTTCTTAAATCACTTATTTATCTATCTTTTTATTTATTTATTTATCATTGCTCTTAAAATTTGAAGACTTAAAGACACACTAGATGGAACCCGTCAAAATTTGACGACAAACAACCCATCTTCTTATTAATCTCCATCTCTTTAATTAAAAAAACAAACAAATAAATCGTCAGAGCAACAAATAGAATAATAGAGCAGCTTAAAAGCAACAAACGTTGCACGGAAGCCCATTTTTGTGGATGTAGGTCAAAACAATTTTTATCACTATGGAAGCACTTAAAGCAATTTTTAATTGTAAATTACCGCTAATTAATGGTAATTATGGACACAAAAAGGAACTGTGACAAATCTACAGACTGTGATTTTCATTTAAGACCAAAAAGAAATCTAGAGATGCAACAGTTTTCTCCAACGAACTGTCGAAAGAATCACCCTTGGAACTTAAATATATAGGCTGCTTTTGAAAAGGATTCATGAGATACCTAGTGATGTGCTGCACCTTAAAATAAACACAAGTTTATCAATGGGAGACATAAACCAACTGCTTTTCCACAAAGAAATTTAATGAACATGAATGTACATTTCGGTCGCTATGCGGCCTTCTTTCAGCATGACTGAATTGATAATACATTAACGAGCTCTATTTATATAGAATACAAGCCAATAGGAGAAAATACAGAGGAATAAGAGAAAATTACATAGCAAAGTCAATTATTTAATAACATCGATAAAGCTGCACCAATCAGAGAGATTCATGGGACCTCGATCTGAGTTCAATAGTTCATCTGAACGTTTTTTGGCAATTTCTAGTGATTCCAGGAAATTTAAAAACCTATAATCACTGACATGGTGCAGGATCCTATAGTTATTTGGTATTGCGGCGTGACCAGTCTTGATAATGTGCTGTGCGAATCCAGAGCTTTCCGGTTTATGGTTCTTAATGTACTGATAGTGCTCTTTTATCCGGACCGCGATTCTGCGTCGTGATTGGCCGATATAAACTCCAGGGCCACATTTTAGTTCATAGCTACCAGAGCTGGATTCTTGCGGGATCTTGTCCTTGTGAGAACCCAGTAGTCTTCTTAGTGTGTGGGGGTTTCTGTAAACGATTTTGACTCCAAATCTCTTGGTGATCTTGTCCAAGCCTCTGACCAGGGGTTTATTGTACGGTAGTACTAGATACTTTAATCGTTCGTTCTCCCTCACAAATGTTGTGGCATCCTGTATCATGTCGCGTCTCTTTTGTTTCTTAATTAAGGCGTCAACTAGATCGGGTTGGTATCCATTATTTGCAGCGAACTGTTGTATCCTCTCAATTTCTTCTTTTCTTTATTGCTGGGTCATGGGTAGAGCATACGCTTTCTTAACCAATTGTTGGAAAGCGGCCAGTTTATGTGTATAGCAATGGTTGCAGGAGCTGTTAATATATGTAGGTACAAAGGTAGGCTTCCTATATACCTCAAAAGTGAGGCTATTGTTATCCCTATTAATCAGTAAATCTAGGAAGAGGAGTTTATGATCGGTTTCCTGTTCCATAGTAAATTTAATTGACTGAGAGACGCTGTTTAACTCACTCAAGAAGTTTTCCAGGCTATGGTTCTCCAGGTCAAACACCGCGAAAACATCGTCAACATATCTGTACCATATTGTGGGGAAATACCGAAAAGATTCACTGACTTTGTTTTCGAAATCGCGTAGAAAGAGCTCAGCTACAAAGGGACTAATACAGCACCCCATAGGGGTACCCTCGGTCATCTTAAAGAAGCGGCCATTGAATTGGAATAGGTTGTTGTAACAGCACAACCTGGTAGCTATCATGATATCTCTAGCTACACCTAAGGGAATGTCGTTGAAAAAGGTGCATGCGGTAAACGGGCATAAACTATACACCAAGAATAGGAAAATTCACCGGAAAATATTATTCCTGGAAGATAACAGTCAACCTGGGGGGAATAATAATAACCAAAACGTAGTTATCAACAAATCCTCGCTACAGCTATCCTCCAATGAAGTTCACATTTTATCCAAAGGACTTAAATTTGCAGTCGCGGACCGAAAAGAAGACCTCAAAACTCTAGTGTGTAACATTATTTTGGGTCCCCGAGGATTGGATCGTGACCAGTTTAACGAATTCACCTCTCTTTGTCGGAACCAATTATCCCACAACATAAAAGTCGACAACGGTGTGTATAGTAAGAAACACTTAGAGATTAGGAAAACAGTTAAGAAAATCAAGGAAGCTGATTGTGTCTTCCTCAAAGCCGACAAAAGTAATCATATTGTCGTTCTTGACAAGAATGATTGTTTTATTGGCGTTAATAAGTTATTAGATGAAGGCCCATACTCTGCACTTCAGAATGACCCTCTCACACTATTGGTCATGAAAACTAGGAATTGTATTAAGTGCTGCAAATATTTGTTTAAAAACGTTAAAAAAAGTTGCACCCTTGTTCCTAGCCTTTACAATTTCTTCTCCTTACTTCCTTGTCAGGACTCGCTTCGCGACTCGCCTCTTCCAGTGTGAACGCAGCCTTCACATAGGCGGTAAAATCTTCAAACCCAGAGACTATCAGCCCCAAGCAAATTGACACGGAGCTGATCACTCGTGAGACCTCCCCTCGAAAAGAGGGCACTAGCTTGGACGTCTGCGACATCTGCAACCGTCATTTCTTCGGAAGACAAAAACGTCTAAAATGCACAAATCAGTCTTGTTTCAACGAACACATTTAGGTTGCGTTAACTCTAAATGTGAAATTTCTATTTTGCAAACTACATTTATATGTAAAAAATGTTCCAATGATTGCCAGGATAATTCTCCAAACAGCAATATGCTCAACAGAAATGATGAATATATATCTCCTTCCTGTTCAGATGAATTTTCTCCCCCGAATCTCTTACCCTCCAACACGGTCGATCTTTTGCTTAAATCAACCGGTGATTTATCTGTTATTATTAACTTATTAGTCACTAATTCACAAGTATTTAATGATGAACTGGGGACTATTAAAAATCTGTTTTCAAAGATGACAAAAATTGAACATAAAATTGTTAAGCTCGACAATAAAATACAGTCTCTGCAGGAAAATCAAAATATTATCAACCTTCTTAAAAATAATACTCCCCCACCTAACCCAGTCACGAGTAACTCATCCTCTGATTTTGTCGGATGTACTGAAGAGAATTCAGTTTCACCGACAGCATTTTTGGTGCAAAATTCAATCCCTAAAAACATCAACAGACCTCTCCAGTTCAACGAAGTTGTAGCAAAAAATACAACCTCTAAAAGAAACACTGCGGATTCTAACGGATTCAAAAATCAGTCATCTCTTCACACTAAGGCTTCATTGTTTTGCAGAGAGAAAATTCTACATTGGTTCCAAAGCGAATACAGGTATCAAAACTATATCCAAAATCTTGACGAAAGCACTGTTCACCACCAGACTCTCCCCTAGCCTTGAGGAAGACCAATTAGAATCAATTTTAAGCAAAGTACTGGCAATATCAATTTTAACCTGCCGCCTTTTAAACACTCGACATAACTCTTATGCCTCTTTTTAATTAGCAGTTGACAGTAAGGATTATGACAAACTATTTAACGAAGAGGCGTGGCCTGAAGGAGTGTTAATTAAACCATTCTATGGTAAATTATGTAATTATCATTTATAGAAACCTGATCAATCTACGGAGGATAGAGAATCTATTCTACTTAATCATGGAGAGTAATTTCTACTATCAAAATGTACGTGGTCTACGAACTAAGTTTGGATTTATACACAAATGTACTCTGTAACAATTTTGATTTTCTTCTTCTCAATGAAACGTGGCTTAACTCCGACATTCAGAACCATGAACTATTTCCTCCTGAATATAACGTTTTTCGAAAAGACAGAGACTATGAAAACTCCAACACTAATCGTGGAGGCGGAGTGCTCATCGCAGTCAAGGCATCCTTAAAGTCTAAAAGGCTTTATGACCTTGAAGTTTTCCCTGAAAGTGTTTGGGTCGAATTGAAAACATGAAATGGTCGTAATATCGCTGTTGGGTTGAATTTCTCGTTATGACTCATTTAGTTACATCGAGTACTTACAACGTTTATCTAACAAGCTCTCCTCATTATATCAGGACATTTTGCTCGTTGGAGACTTCAATTTACCTTATCTTGACTGGGAAACCGGTGCTTGTAATTCATCTGATCATCATCTGCAAATTATTAGTATGGAAATGAATTTTTTTATGAACTCTTTAGGACTGTCACAGGTGAATAGGCATAAGAACGCTAACCTAGTAATTCTCGATTTGATTTTCACTAACAAGCCAGATTATGAAGTTTTGTGAGTTAATGAACCAATAGTCCCTATCGATTCTCATCATCCTCCGATTGAATTCATTACAAATTTAAATTTCAAAAAAGCCAAATTACCAACCAATTCTTATAGGATTTATCAGACAGGAGATTATCTCAATCTGTATAAATCCTTAGAATCAACTGACTGTTCTTCTGTCTTAAAGAGTGATAATGTCGACGATGCTGTGAAAATGTTTAATACCATTATTAATAACGCAATCGACAAGTCCGTTCCTTCCAGAAAAAAACGAAAAAATTCCTTTCCATATTGGTTTAGTAGTGAATTACGTCACCATTTATTCAACAAACGTTATTACCACCAAAAGTTTAAAAGCCAAAAATATGCTGAAAATTACAACAACTTTTCTTATCATCGAGCGATGGCAAAGAAAATCTTTAAAGTTGATCGAGGTAATTACCTGAATGCTAGTGAGAACAGCTTAACAAAGGATCCTGTCAATTTTTGGAAATATGCCTCTAAAAAGCGCTACAAGGATCGACAAGATCTCATAGTGCAAGACTCAAATGGGTGCACAGTAGCAGTCGAGAAGTCAGCCGCCGAATTTGCAAAATACTTTGAATCCTTATACGACAATAATGCTTACACTTCAACAGTATCTCAAATAATCTCCGAAGATTATCTACCACCCTTAACTGTTAACAAAGAAGATGTTGTAAATGCTGTAAAGCAGATAAGGCCCAAGACTTCACCTGCTCTGACAGAATCCCTATGTTTATCATCAAAGGATGTCTGCCAGTGCTAGTAGATATCATCGTATGGATATACAATATGTCGATTTCTTCGAGAACTTTCCCAAGAGATTGGAAGAAAGGAATAGTAGTCCCAATCTTCAAGACTGGTAACAAACAAGCAGTTAATAATTACAGTGTGCATTCTTAATGCAATAGCCAAGATTTTTGAAAAGATAATATTCCTTTATCTTAATTCATATTACACTTCGAAATTTTGTCCTGAACTACATGGCTTTATTAAAAAACGCTCTGTCACGACCAACCTTATGATATGGCTTGATCATGTTTCTTCAGAAGTGCAAAAAAGAAGACAGGTTGATGTTATTTATTTCGATCTCTCACGTGCATTTGATTCTGTTTGTCATATCAGACTGCTTCAAAAACTTGAAAAATATGGCATTTGTTCTGACTTCATTAAATTTCTGGCATCTTACCTTGATGCTCGTGAAAACGTTGTGCGTGTGAATGGGTATTCATCTAAACCTTTTTTAGCCCCCTCAGGGGTACCGCAAGGTTCCATCCTTGGTTCTCTCTTGTTCAACATTTATATTAATGGCCTGGTTTCACATATAAGATCATCTCTAATTCTGCTTTTTGCAGATGACTTCAAATTATTTCGACGTATATGTGAACCTTCAGACTCTGTGTTGCTTCAGGAAGATGTTGATAGAGTGCTCGAATGGTGTGAAACCAACCTTTTAAAAGTCAACCCAACTAAAACGAGAGTTGTAACTTACTCTAGTGCTGTCATGCCGCTCATATATAACTACAGGATCAATAAACAAGTTTTGCAGCGTACGAGAACGATCCGTGATTTAGGTGTTATCTTTGATGATAAACTATATTTTCACCATCATGTTGCTCTTATAACAAGCCAAGCATATCGCATGCTTGGACTTATCAGCAGATTAACTCATTCTTTTAAAAGACCCAAGTGCTTTATCGTTTTATTTAAAACTCTTGTCATCCCACGTCTTTTTTTCTGTACCTGTGTGTGGAATCATTTAACACAAACTGATATTAAAAAACTCCACAGTGTGTTTTCACGCTTTTGTAAAATATTTTCAGACGCCATTTTACACATCTTATGGACTTTAACATAGACAAGCCACTTAAAGAAGTTCGTTGCCTTCATTTATCTCAACTCCTAACTAGGAATGATCTAGATTTTCTGTACAAAGCTATTCATAATATCATTAATTCCCCAAGTTTTCTCATTGCTTTTAACTTAAATGCTTCCATATATCAAACACGATGTAAAAATATTTGCTATGTTCAGAAACACAATTCAATTAATCCGTTTACCAGATTATTCTTAAAGTTTAACAAACTGAGTGATTTTGTAGACATCTTTAACTCTAACTATTATGCCTTTTATAATGAACTCTTAAACTACTTTGATAATATGTCAACGAGCAATTTTTAGCTCTTTGTCTATTTCACATGTACTGTAACTGATTTTTTATATAAGTGTATGAATTGATTACCTCTTATATGCTTTGTCTTTGTTTAGTTTCTTATGTCCTGTTTACCTCCGTTATTGATTACTCGTATCCATTTTCAAATTTTCTGTCTTATTTTATTTTATTTTTTTATTTTGTTGTTTTTTTAGTGTGTTCGTTGTTAAAGGTTTATTTTCAACTGTTTTCGTTCACACTTAAAACAAATAAAATTGAAATTGAAATTGAAAAAATTGAAATTATTATTATTATTATTATTTTATTATTTTCTTATTTAGTTTATTTATTTTTATTATTATTTTATTATTTAGTTTATTTATTTTAATTATCGTCATTTATTTGAGTTTTCAGCTTGCGCTACACAAATATTTATGGTTGTGAAATAGTGCTAAGTGCTTCAATTTTTCTTTGCAAGTGTTTTTGTTGTGCAACGGTGAAAAGTGTACCGGTATTAAGTTTTGTGATATTAAGTCGATGAAATATTACCGTAAACTACGGTGAATAATTGGTGTTATTTGCAAATCACGTGATTACAGTACTGCTAAAGTGAATTGTGGACGGTGATCTGTGATATAGTGTGTGTCTTAATATAATCCCTTTTATGAGCTTCGTCATATGAAATTTATGGCGTAAGCCGGAGTGTCAAGTGCTATATTTAAATGCTATTAGTGTTTGTGAAGTACATCAAAGTATGTGTTAATAGTGCCTCTGAATCGCCGGAGTGAAAGATCACTTCCTGCTGTTACTACTTGTGTACACGACGTAAGAAGAGTTCCTTACCTTCGAGCTCCTCGTAGATTTACTGAGATTTCGACTTCTGGTCTAACAATCCGACTTAAGGGCTACCACATTCTGTTGTTAAGGAAGTTCTTCGAAGAACTGTATTCTATTTTCATTTTCCAATCAATTAAGAACAGCTTTCGCTTTCGTAATTTCTTTGCAATATATTGATTTATTTAATTAACCTTAAGTTTCATCTCTTGTTTCTCAATTTTACCAAGTGACAATATCACAAGTCCATCTAATGCCTATTACGGTAAATAAAATGACATTTCCGGATGAATGGATTAGTTCGAATTCTTATTTGATTGACCGCCATTTCAGCCATGTTCCCAAATAGATACTATATGTGTGCCTATTATAACTTTTACTTACTCTTTGATGCTCTATCCGATTCTCAAGTCAAAATCAAAAAGTATTTGCGAAGTCTTTATAAGTGTAGGAGTTATAATAATAAGTAAATAATTAAAAATGTGAACTCCTTTTTAATGGAAGAAATAGAAATAAAAATAAATTTATAAAAACAATTGATGAATAAAGGTCACCCGATGTGGAGAAAGAGAAATAATGAAGCGGGAGTCTTATGGAGTTCAAAGTCGAAATCATTGGTATAGAAATAAATTACAAAAAAAATAATAAAAGAGACCATCAACATTATTTCGAATGAAAACAATTTAGCCAAATCATCGATATAAATTAATAATAAATGGAAATTACTATTAAAAAATAAATAATAAAAAATTACAGCACAACAGTTCCCTTGCTCTCAACAAACCAATATCACTACCCTCTTCAAAATAATCACAATAATAACAATATCTCCTCACTTTTTAGTAACATACATTGTTTTTGATTTTATTATTTTTTTCCTAATATGTTTAACTGAAAATTCATTCAAAATTCATTAGCAGTAACATTTTGGTTTGGTTTGGTTTGGTTTGTTTGGTATTAACGTCCTTTTCAACTGCCATGGTCATTTCAGGACGGCGTTATAGGGGCCGCAAATTTTGCCTTGCAAGGGTTCTTTAACGTGCAGCCGGCAAACGACTACACGGGACCAACGGCTTTACTTCCCTTCCGAAGGAAGTGCGTGATCTCAGGATTTCCCCCTGAAAAATCCTCGTCGTCCTCGGCCGGGATCGAACCCGCGTACTCGGGCATCAGAGGCGATCACGCAACCTGCTGAGCCACCGAGGCCGATAGTAACATTTTGAATTTCTGCAGGTTAAAGCATGCAATCCCCTAAAGGTATAAATCTGAGAAGTGACAGATTAACACAACTGCAAAGAACATGTTTTGAACTTTCCTCCGCTTCTTGCCATCTTCTACATGTAGCATCAGTTGTAACTCCAATTAAGGTCATATGTCTATAAAGATGACAAAGCCCTGTGAGGATTCAACAACTCTTTTAATTTCCATTCTTTTGAGTTTTAACGACTCACCTTTCCTAGATACAGGATACTTTGGATTAAGTTCTTTGGCTTGTCTTTGACCATGTTCTTTAATCCATATTTCTAATGTTGCCTACCCATATAATTTTGGATAGTCAATTTAATCAAACTTTGGGACAATCCTGATACCCCGTCCGCACTACAAAGCTAGACTATTGTTAAGTTGGCTTAGCTCGTGTGTAGGCTAGCTTGGCTTAAAATTCTAGGCTAGGTGGTTCGCGTGAATTTCGCGTGATAATACGGAATAGTGATTATAGTGATGTCATATTATGAATTAATATCACTACAAATTATAACGTAACCATCTGGTACTGAAATCCAAATATTTATTTTTTATTACGGCTTGGGACTTGCTTCTCTCCAAGTGTTTGTTGCCCATGGCAACGGCATGAAAAGGAACATGACTATTGTTGAAGAAGGGGGGTTTCCATGATAACCGTATGATAATTAATATGATGTCACGATGAAAAATTTTAATGAAATTCAAAGTCTTATTCACAAGTTTTTTGACTTCTTTAAAATGACTTCTTTTAAAAAACACGGAAAGTGAATTAGTACTTTTTTCAATACTATTTCAGGTACGCAAGATGGCAACACTGGGATTCGATATTCATTTATGTCAAAATGGCACCCGTCGAACATCGCAACGTGCTTTTTTTTATTGATACACAACTGCCATATAATTTTCAATGCACATAAAGATTTACTTGTAAAACAACTTCAAATTATGCAGTTGCAATTGCGATTAGGCAACGCAGATATATTAAGCAGTTGCGATTAGCATTGGCTCTATCAAGGGTTAGAAGATCGCCAGTATGTTGGCGCCATGAAAAAAATCACGACCGTGGTGGACTCTAGCCAAAAACTTTTGTGAAGCGGAATGGAAGGAAAACTTCAGAGTTTCCAAGACTACATACGAATTAATATGTTATAAATTACAGATGATGGCTCGAGAGGACAACATTCAGAAAGAGCATCTCGCTGCATAAACGTGTTGCTACCGCATTGTATTCACTATCTTCATCTGGGGAATAAATTCCAATTGCTCATTTATTTGGAGTTGGTAAAAGTTCGGTCAGCGAAATATTAATAGGGTTTTGTTTGCTAATTGTTGACAAGTTATTACCAACTACAATTAAATTTCCCCAAACACGTGAGGAATACAAAGCGCATGCTCGAAATTTCAAATTGTCGGTTGTCATATTGAAGTAAGCCCTTCAAATGAATACACTGTGGACCATAGAAATTACAAAGGTTTTCATAGGTCGTTTTGCTGGCTATGTGAGATGCATAATACAAATTTACCTATAAATGTTGGTGATCCTGGCAGAAACAACGATTCCCATGATTGCCAACAGTAAACTGATGTCAGTGTTGAACAGCAAAGCATTGAGAATGTGTTAATACCATTATTAATTCGCTGTGGATACGGTCACGGCGCCGTGGCTTGTCAACGTTCACGATGGTCTAAAAAGGGAAGTGACGTGTGAAGGATAGAGCATGCGCTTCGCGGATGATTAATGATCGGCGAAACAGCACTTTGGCAAGCAAGAATCGTTCAAAGGAGTCGTTCGCGTACATGTATATGTAAACGAATTACGCGCACATAGTGAAATCACACAATTCACGAAATATGCAAGTTCCTATTGCTCATTCCATTAACTGTACAATGTCTTTTGGCTGCCCGAGTGCGAAAATTGATACGAGGAGGGGTGGGGGTCCGCTCTTTAGACGACCGCCGATGCGCGATTCAAACATGGCACCCGTGCTGGCGGTGGCCCTGGATCAATCTATGTATAATTTCTCACATTTGCATTTCATTTTAAATAATGAAATTTCACCTCTGATTTGGTCTCTGTCCGGTAGACGAGCTCGGCTTATACATTATTTCTGTGTAACGTAGCTCTTCTTTCACAAAACGTGTATTCCCATGCTTTCGAGCGCCGTCAATAGTTCCGGAATGGCATGTCCAAAGTTGACTGAATTGCTTTCTTCATATTCCCACAGAAGTTTCGCTGAGCTCGTCAAACGAAAAGAATCCATGTCCACGACTTAAAACAGGCGGCCATAGACGCATAGCGACGTTCAAAAAGCGAGCAGCATCACCACCCCCTCCTCGTTTCTATTTCGCACACAGGCGGTAAAAAGACTTTGTACAATTCATGGAATGAGTTGCGTATTTCGTGAATTGTCTGATTTCACTATCTGCGCGTAAATCGTTTAAATATATGCGAAATCGTTCGCGAACTACTCCTTTGAACGATTCTCGCTTGCGAAAGTGTCGTTTCGCCACAGAATAAGAACGTTCCTTATTATGTGGTTTCTCTCATCACTGATCATCCGCTGCGCGAAGCGCATGCTCTGTCCTTGATCGTGTCACTTCCCCTTTTTCGACCATCGTGAACGCTGACAAGTCACGGCGCTGTGACCGTATCCACAGCGTTATTAATTATTGATGATTCAGCATTCCCCTTAATGAATACGTTAATGAAACCCTTTCCAGCAGTATTTAGATGTTTGCAAAAAAAATTGGAAATACATATAGACAATGTATGTCTTATTGTACAAACTTGTTGTGAGCTGCATAATTTGTGTGAAAAACTGAACGATATAATAGATGTTAAATGGATTGGTTAAATGAATTAAATGATACTGATAGAAATGTTGAAACAAATACAATCCTTGGAAATAGAAATTTAAGGCGCAAGAAATAAGACAAGCCCTTGTGCAATATTTTACAAGCCAAAATGTTTATACTCTGTCCAACGAAAGAAAAACTGGGCATGTCCGGTTAAATTTCCAATTTCAATTGTTACTTACTTACTTACTTTTCAAACCCGCTTATCCGTTAGGGTCGCGGGGGCAGCAGCCCTATGGAGGATCTTCAGCGATCGCGATCTTCCGCCATCAGGCGCATGTCCTTCCCGGTAATATCCAAGCGACTCGAACACAGATTCTCCATGTAGTCTAGCCACCTGGTTCTAGGCCGACCCCCTGGTCTCTTACCCACCGGCTTGGAAAATAACAACTGCCTAGGAAGACTAGTTTGCGGCATCCATATCACGTGGCCATACAAGCGCAACTGAGATCTCTCAATGCGGAGAAGTAGCAGCTCAACGCCTAAAGATTCCCTTATTGTGCTGCTGTACACTCTATCCATTAGGGTAACACCTGCCACACCTCTCAGAAATCTCATTTCGGCCGCTTGTACCCGCGATCGCACTCTTTCGGTCATTACCCAAGAGTCATGACCATAGGTGAGAATGGGGACAAAGATAGATTTGAAGACGGAGAGCTTGGCTTTGTTACCCAGCTCGCGTTTCGTTACCACGGATCGCCACAGTTCACGTCTGACACAGCTTGCTGCACCAATCCGAGCATCCAATTCTTTCTCCTGTCGTCCATCACTCGTGAATGGAATCCCGAGATACTTGAATTTCTCCATCTGTCTCAATAAGGCTCCCCTAACATGGAGAGCGCACTGAGCAGGCTGTCTTGAAACGACCAGAACCTCGGTTTTAGCCACACTGATCTTCATCCCAGCTTTTTCACATTTGGCTGCAAACCGGTCTAGTGCATGCTGAAGGTTCGTGCGAGAAGATCCAAGGAGGGCAAGGTCGTCAGCAAAGAGCAATCTCTCCACCAGCAGTCGCCCACACAAAAACGCTCATCGCCTCGGCTGCCCCTGTCTATCCAGTCCATAAAGATAATGAACAAGAGGGGCGACAGTACGCACCCTTGGCGGAGTCCAACACCCACGGTGAACGGTCTTGACTTAATGCCATTTATCCGGACACACATCTCAGAGCTCTCGTACAGAGACATGATAGCAACCGGTAATTGCCCATCTACTCCATACTCTTGCAACACTTGCCAGACCTTCTGCCGACGAACTCTGTCATATGCTTTTTCCAGGTCCACAAAGCAAGCGTAGACCTCTTTTGCATACTCCCAGGATTTCTCAAAGATTTGCCTTAAAGCAAAGATGTGATCCGTCGTGCTTCGGCCAGGTCGGAAACCACACTACTCCCCCGACAGTTTGGAGTCGACTATTTCCCGACTTCTCTTCTCCAGACTCTTAGCGTACACTTTCCCAGGAATGCTGAGCAAAGAGATGCCTCGATAGTTGTTGCAATCTCTCTGATCTCCCTTTTTGAAGATAGGGATCACAATTGCTGTCTGCCATTGCTTTGGGGCCTGTCCAGATATCCAAGCAACCTGACACACTCGAGTCAGCCACAGGATACCATCCTGATTTAAGGCCTTTAACATCTCGGACCGGATTTCATCATCACCTGCAGCTTTGCCAGTCTTCAGGGACTTAATTGCCATCTGACGTCTGTTTCAGTGATACTACCGTGACTATTCTCCGCTCCAAGGTGCACCTCATGTGCCTCAGTTGTTGCTGTCACCGGATTAAGAAGAGATGCAAAGTATTCCTTCCACCTATGCAACACGCTCTCCTCCGTTTTCAGAAGCCTCCCATCTGAACTCTTAATAGTTTGTGATGAAAGAGACTTCTTTCCACGGAGGCCGCGCACGGTCTGCCAGAACACCTTGTTTGCCGAACCATAGTCTGCTTCCACTTTCTCCCCGAACTTCTCCCAGGCCTTGGCTTTACATGTTGATACTGTCTTTGCTGCTGCTTTTCGCGCCTCAGTTTACCGCACTCGACTCGAAGTTGACTTATTTGCAAGCCATAGCAAATAGGCTTCCTTCTTTGCCTTGACAGCTTCTTGGACTTCACTGTTCCACCATGCAGTCCTTTTCTCACCGCCCTGCGCCACACTCAGCCGTTTACGACCACAACACAACGCAGCCGAAGTAATCACAGCAGTTTTAAACAACTGCTACTCCTCTTCAACAGTACCACGATCACTGGGTAGTTCTTTGAAATTTGAATATATGTTATCTGCAAAGGTCTTTCTCACAGGTCTATCCTCCAGTGCCTCCCATTTGATGCGCCAAGTTTGTCTGAACCTAGTATTTCGATTGGTTGGCATGGATTCAGAGAACCGCAAAGTGCAGACAACAAGGTGGTGATCAGTTGATAGTTCTGTCCCTCTTTTCACATGAGTATCCAACACTGATCGGAATAAGTCGGCTGAAACGATTACAAAATCAATCAGTGACTTCTGGTCCATTGCATCCTTGTACCAGGTAAACTTATGGACATCCCTGTGCTGGAAGAAGGTGTTTGGGATGGAAAGTCCATTGTTGCAACAGAGATCCAACAAGCACTTCCCATTCGCATTTAAATCGGAGTCACCATTCCTCCCAATCACGCTTTTCCATGTTGCTCATCCGCCCCTACGTGTGCATTGAAGTCGCCCACCAGGATGACACAATCTGCACTCCCTCTCCTGCTAAGTGCAGCATCAACTTCATCTAGAAAGAGTAGGTACTCTTGTGACTGCATTCGAAGCATATGTAACGAATAGAGATGAGACCGTTTCCCTATCTGAAGCCTTATGAGACACAGTCTTCCACCTAAGGGGGTCCAATCTGCAACATCCCGACACTCCCGCCTGGGCAGTCATGTTAGGGTCGACACCAGAGTAGAACAGCTTCCACCCTCCTTCTAAGTTCACAGTTCCAGAACCCGGACGTTTCGTAGAGGTAATACCTATGATATCCAGTCGATATCGTTTGGCTTCCTCCACTAACTTAGATTCCTTTCCTGTTATGGAGAATACGTTCCAAGTGCCGATTGACAGCACCTGATCCCGTTATCGCTTTACCCGTTTCTCCTCCTGGGTAAAGGCATGCGCTGCCCTCGACCGTTTCCCCAAGCGCATAGCGAGTGCACTGGTGGGGCTTCTCGGAGGCATTGCTCCGAGATAACAGCCGGGAGACTGTCGACTATTTTTCGAACGAGAGCCTCTGCCTAACTCCCGAACGCGGGTGACTGTAACCTGCGCTACACCGGATGCAGTATGTAGTCTCTCATTCGTCGACATCATGAGATATATGTTTGTTTGGATACTATTCGTCTCACTTCTCAACCATGATATTTCTGGTAAGGGTGACCCTAAAGTAGCAGTGCTGCAACCAGCATAGCTCACAGAATCCCTGAAGCACCCAAACCCCTGACACACGGTGAGGGGGCATCCACTCAGGGGTTCAATTGTTATACATTGTTAATTTTACTTAGCAGCAATGTCTAACAATTGAAATAGGACAGAATACGCCCAGTTTTTCTTTCATTGGACAGAATATAGTATTTTATTTTCATTAACGTGCTAGCTTAATGAAACAAATCTGGACAACAAATCTGGCCTATCATAAGCTAGATTGGCAAGTTGAGCTAGCCCAACGTTGCATCTTGGGTATCCACCATTCGTAGAATAAGTTTAATGAACATGACGGTATCACTCGCTTCAACATCTGTTATGGGTAGTTCAATAAAAAGAAAAAGGATTGAAGCACGAACTATGATGACAATTTGGGAGGAAAACGTTGACGACATTAAATACGGAAACAAATGAAAGTACTGCATTTAGTATGACGGTACAGTTGGCCAAGGCAGTTCATTCAATGAATGAGGGTGATAGCTTTTCTTCTTTTGCTTTGCCATAACTGAAGTAATTTTTATTGATAAACAATGAAAAATATAAAAGAATAAATGATGAAGCAAATTTAATCAACAAATAATTTAGAACAACAATTAATTAATCCTTTAATAATGCAATGATGAAAGACTCCTTGTGAATAATTGCTTAATAAATAAAAATAACTTATAACCAAAGTATACATTTTATTTATTTTTTTGTTTTTAAACAATTATTCACATGGAGTCTATCAGCATTGCATTAATAAAGAAACATGAAATTATTACTTATCTAATCTTCCTTTATTAATGCAATGCTGAAAGACTCCTTGTGAATAATTGTTTAATGAAAATTTCAATTAAAAAGCTATCAGGCGTCAACGCTAATTATACACCATGAAATCACTAATCCATATTATAACCTGAAAGCCAGGCTTGAGAGGGGGATAGTGCGTACACCCTAGTTTACACTTAAGCTAAGCTAGCTTAACAATACTCTAGCTTTGTAGTGCGGACGGGGTATTATCCAATTTGCAACATCGGGCTAACTCAAGAAGTCAGTCTGGTTTAAGAAACTAGCCTAGCTAAGCTAGCTTTTGATAGGCCAAGTTTGCTCGCATTGTTCTTTAAGCTAGCTCAACCAAGTTAAGCTAGCTTAACATTTGTAGTGCGGCGGGGTATAAGGATGGTTCAGGTCCTATGAATGGAGTCATAGATCCTTCTTTAGCAAGACAACCAGCAATTTTATTGTCTTCATAACCGCTGTGAGAAGGGATTCAACACAGTTTTACCTTGCTGTATTTTACTAAATCACAGAGGGTACAATGACACTCCCCGACAAGCTTAGACTTATAACATACACTATCAAGTCCATGAAACACAGCTTGGCTATCAGTGTATATTAAAATTTTCTTATTCTTCTGAGTAAGCAGTTCTTTTCCACAGGCAATAATTGCAAATATTTCTGCCTGAAAGACTGTAGAGTACTTGCTAAGGGAAAAACTTCTTGTGATTTTTCTCCCAGGACAGCATTCACCCGCACCTATTCCAGACGCCATTTTGGATCCATCCGTGAACCAGATTTCATGATCCCCAGATGACATAAACGTCTTTGTATTCCATTCTTTCCTAGTAGGGATGGAAATTACATATTACTTTTCGAAATCAAATTTCGGAAGCATTCTATCAGCAGTCATATGAATCATATGTTGTAACACCCTCTCTTTTAGTTTATCATATACAGTATTATCTAGACATCTATGCCAGTTGGTTTCAGGTCCAAGAGAATTTCGAAAGCACTTGTTGGAACTGTTTTCATTGCTTTGCTGCATTGCTTCCCAGTTGAACTTTTTGAAGAAGTCTACCGTTGCTTCGAGATGTGAGGACGCGCGTTGTCGTGGAGAAGAAACATCCCTTTCTATAAGAAGTCCAGGATATTTGCATTTGATGTTGTCACGGCAGTGCCTTCAATGTTTCCCCATATCGTACTGCGTTAACTGTGGTGCCTTTTTCAAGAAATCCAGTAAAATCGGGCCTTTGGAATCAAAAAACACGGTCAACATCACCTTCCCCGTGCTGTTTGCGATTGCTTTTGATTTGTTCGGTGGTGGTGACCCATAATGCTTCCATTGACGACTTTGACGTTTGCTTTCGGGCTGGAAATGAAAGCACCAAGTTTCATCCTCTGTAACGATTCTTTCGAGAAAAATATCTCCTTCCTGTTCGTAGCGAGTCTAACGTCACAGGAACATGGCCATTCGAACTCCTAGTTGTTCTGATGTCAAATGATGCGGGACCCATTGTGCACAGATTTTTCTGTACTGCAGATGGTTCCTGATAATGGAGTGAACAATTCCACGACTAAGGCCAGTTTTAGCAAACACAACATCGATTGTCAGTCTTCTGTTTTCCTGTAAGACAGCGTCAATTTTGGCTTTGGAATCATCCATGATGGCGCGGTTTGCTTGTCCAGGCCGTTGATCATCTTGCAATGATGACCATCCCTCTAAAAACCTCTTGCTCCATGCCCAAACACGAGTGAAGGTTAGGCAGTTACTTCCATAGCCGTTCTGCATACGACGATGAATTTCAGAAACTGAAACTCCTTCACATGTGAAAAAACGAATTACTGCTCTCTGTTCCTGTTTCGTTGGCTCCATTTTGTTGTTTGGACGAAGCGATCACTCGCAGAGCTTCGAAGCGCGAGTTATCGTTCTTCCTCACGTGATGCAAAACTTGCAACCTATTGTTCAATTTGCACGTGGGGTTTCGCAATTGTTGAAAGCAAAAACTTACGATCCTAAACGTCGTCTCTTTTTTCCCACACAAATATTCGTTATCATTTGTACGACCTTTATATAATTAGAAACTATCAAAGGCTCCTTCAATATCCAAAAAGGCTACTAATGAAGTTTCCTTCATTGTCAATGTTTTATCAATAAGAAAAACCAGCTCAAAAATTGCTACTTCGGTTGATTTACCTTGTTGGTAGGCAAATTGTTATCTAGAGAGGGGTTTAGAAATAAAAACCTCCTCTCTAAGATATATCTACCAGTTTCTCCAATATCTGTCTACCAGTTTCTCCAGTATCTTGAGGAAAAAAGAGGCTAATAAGACTAAAAGATTTAGTCTAAAAATAAGTTGATTTTCCGGGCTTGTGGATAAAAACAATTTTTGTTTGTTTCCAACCTTCTGGAATATAACCTTGCACCAAGCATACTCTATAAACCATACAGACTAAGGGTGCAAGAATGCCAATTCCCTTCTGCAACAGAATTGGAACTACTTCATCTTTCCCGGGCGACTTAATGGAAATAACGGAAAAATACAACCTGGAAGCGCTTTTCGAGAGCAAAGCTCTCATCATTCGGCAGAACCAAGGAGAACACGTGGAAAACCCAAAGTGAACTGATTAGAAACCGA
>JAHWFO010012769.1:261813-281615 GCA_023313115.1 Rhysida immarginata
CGTAAACCGAGGCACGTTCTTGACATCAATTTTGAAGATATTAGCAATGTCTCTTTCCCAGACTACTGGAAGATGTGATAATCTTATTTCTCCTTGTATTTTTTATTTCGTTTGTTTTTTTTTGTTTCTGACAATCGTCAATCTTATTTTCTTTTTTGTATAATATGGATGACCGCTTGGGTTGGTTAGGCTTCTTGACTACCTCAGTGTATTTCCTTTGGAGTTTATTCTGGTTGGATGAGCTTTGTGAAAGCGCTGCTTTCGTCCCATCCTAACGAATGTACACTTCACTGTTCGATTGTCGATTCGATTGTCGTTTTTAACCAGTTCACTTTGGGTTTTCCACGTGTTCTCCTTGGTTCTGCCGAATGATGAGAGCTTCGCTCTCGAAAAGCGCTTCCAGGTTGTATTTTTCCGTTATTTTTGTTTTTGTTATATTCTTTATTACTTTTGTTGTAGTAAAAGAGCCCTTCTTTATACTTAATTACGAACATGTCATATGAACATGGGGTCCCCGCAGCTCCGTTTACTTACAATAGAGCATTGAACAATCAAATGACACCAGGACGCAGTGTGCGTTGGTAGGCCTAGATTATTTTATTTTTAACAATTAACACAAGCAATCTACTGTATGACTTTACAGTAATTGTTCGAAATGACCGCCATTTGCTTCATAGCACAATTCGCAACGCCTTATGATGGATTGATGTACGCGTGGAAACAGTTGATTAGCACGGTCGCTGATGTCACCTGCTGCCGCGACAACACGAGCCGCCTATTCTTCTTCGGTATTTACGGGTTCGGAGTACACCATTGATTTTATGCTTCCCCATAAAAAAAATCCATCGGTGTGAGATCTGCCGATCTCAGTGGCCAAGCAACTGGTCCGCAACGACCAATCCAACGACCAGGATATATCTCATTTAGGTAAGCTCTAACTGCTCTTCTGTAATGCGAAAGTGCGCCGTCCTGTTGAAACCACATCAAATGTCTGGTCATTAGTGGAACATCTTCAAAAAGAGCAGGGAGCTCCTCCTTCAGGAGACCAAGGTATGTTTGCCCGTTAAGACGGCATGATAGGAGATATGGCCCAATCAGGACATTGTGAATCATGCCAGCCCAAATATTCAACGAAAAACGATGCTGAAAACTGTTAACATGTGTTGCACATGGGTTGACATGAGACAACAGATGACTATTGTAGCTACTGAACATTCCCTCTCGCGTAAACGTTGCCTCATCTGTTCACAAACCATGGAAGGAAAGTCTGGAATCCTATTCTGTTGCTGCATAAACCATTCCGCGAAAACACGCCGGAGACCATGATCATTGGGACATAATTCCTGCACCTTTCGAAGTTTGAACGGATGTTGCAGGTTGTCATGTAAAATGTTCCATACATTGGTATGACTAGTATTCAGAGCAGCTCCGATTGCACGAGTACTTGTCGATGGAATTCGGTTAAACCTTTCCAAAACTTCATCCTCTAAGGCTTGGGTCACACTGGCGTAAAACGCCGCGTAAATACGCCGACGTAACGACGCCAGGGATGTCACCTCCGGTAAATAGCATGGTGCCGCTCTTGGCGACGTCGTTACGTCGGCGTATTTACGTGGCGTTTTACGCTAGTGTGACCCAAGCCTAATTCAGGGGAGCGTAACCACCGACGACGTCCACGCTGATGATTATCATGAGCTAATGCGCCTTGACGACGATCTACTGCGCCAAATGTTCGTGAATTGAGAAGAATTTTGTTGGGATAACGTTCAGCATACAAACGCCTTGCACTATCCATGGTACCAGCAGCACCGAGACACTGTTTGTTTAACTTTACACATGTAAAAAGTACATCAAGTGAACTTTTTAAAACAAATCTTTACCTACTGCTTTCCCAGACTGCGATTAGTTCATTTACATGTGGACTAATCGTATTTTACAAAGGGGTTGGATACCATGGAATCTCCTAAGTTTGTCCTAAGACTTTTCAACAAACAAGCACGTGCGCCTTGAAATTTCTTTGCAAACAATTATTTTAAAAGTTATTACGGTAGATTGCTTGTGTTAATTGTTAAAAATAAAATAATCTAGGCCTACAAACGCACACTGCGTCCCGGTGTCATTTGATTGTTCAATGCAGTATTGTAAGTAAACGGAGCTGCGGGGACCCCATGTTCATATAACAAAAAATACTTCTAAGGACCTCTTCTATCATCTCCCAAAAAATCTGTACTCAATTCAAAAACATCCTGTATATCCGTTCATCTTTTTAAATGAAGAACTCCCATGCTTCCAGATATTCGGAAGGATTCATATGTAATGCTGTAGTTCATGAATACCCCGCCCCCCTCTTTTCCGTTTTATTGAATACCCTCCTTTTGTATGCGATATAATCAAAAAAAATTTAAGATGGGTGCGAAGGAGCAGACGCTATGTGTCCCATCAGCTTTCGAATAAAAACGTCCCTTCCTCTAGCGAACCCTCAATTTCCGGTTGCAAGCACGTTGACGAATGGAACTCGCGCTATTTGAAGTATAGCGAATCCTCCCGCTACTGCTCGCAACATTTCGATGCCATAACTTTTGAAAGGATTGACCTAGAGGCTTGAAATTTTCTACACACGTAGACTCTATACAATGGACGGTGAGAAAAATATAGTGAGTCCTTTAGGGTGGCCCGGGCCCCCTCAGGAGCCATTTGTATGAATTTCATGGTTCCTTTTTTATCTTTTGAACAAAGAGGGCAAATATCCTGAAATTTCGTAAATTTGTAGTGAGGTTCTAAAAAAATAAAACCAATATACAAGAAAAGTGATATAAGCCTCTACGGCCCCGCCAGAGGTCTCGAGGCCCCAAATATAATTGAAGCTATAACATTTGAACGGAACGACCTAGGAACCTGAAATTTTGTATATTCATAGTGGGGTACTAAAAAATTATTGCAAATATACAAGAAATGTGATGTAGGCCTATCGGCCCCGCCAGAGGTCCCGAGGCCCCAAATACAATTGAAGCTATAATTTTTGAACCGAAAGATCTAGAAACCTGAAATTTTGTATATTTTTAGCTTGGTACTAAAAATATATAGCCAATATAGAAGGAAGCTGATATAAGCCTCTAGAACCCCGCCAGGGGCCTCGAGGCACCAAATACAATTGAAGCTATAACATTGGAACGGAAAGGCCTAGGAACCTGAAATTTTGTATATTCATAGTGGGGTACTAAAAAATTATTACAAATATACAAAAAGGTAATATATGCCCCACCAGATCCCCACAGGCCCCAACCACAAGCAAAGCTACAAGTTTTAAACGGACAAGTCTAGAAATCTGAAATTTTGTTTACTTATAAAAAATTACTTAAAAATTTAGCTAATATACACTAAAAACTGGTATAAGGCACCTGGGTCTCGACAGGGGCCTTGAAGCCCAAATTACAAATAAGCTCTAACATTTGAATAATAAAAAGTTCTAAGAACTTGAAGTTATATATTTTTACAATGCGTTACTTAAAAATTATAGACAATATACAAGGAGACTGGTATAGGCCTCGGGGCCCGTGGCGACCTCAAAAAACACAATTGAAGCTATAACATTTGAACGGAAAGGTCTAGGGACCTGAAATTTTGTTTTATCATAGTCTGGTATTTAAAAATTTAGCTAATCTATATTAAAAATTTTATAAGTCTTTTGGCAGGGGAGTTGCGGCCTCAATCTCAAATCAAGCTATAAATTTAAAACCAGAAGTCCAGAAACCTGAAATGTTTTATATTTATAATGTGTTACTTAAAATTTTAGCTATTACACACTAAAATTGATATAGTCCTCTGAGGCCTCGGCAGGGGACGCCAGCCTCCATATACAAATTAAGCTATAACTTTTGTACGAAAAGGCCTAAGAGGCTGAAATTTTGTATTTGTGCCCCTCCACTTAATATAGTCACGAGCCCTTTTGATGCTAAAACCCTTTTATCGTTGGATAACGATGCCTTAACTAATTTTTTGGTCTTATTGAAGTGTTTCCTGCTATTTCTGCGAAGAAAAATAAGATCTTTATTCCACCAAGAAACCTGTCTTGGTAAGCTAGATTTCATCGCTGTATAATTTTGATGATAAGATTGGATAATAGCACGTTGCAACTGGGTAACAGCTAGTTCCAAATCAGCAATCGAAGACAGTTTATCATACATACCTTCCGTTGCAATCTTCAGGTCTTCAAGTTATGAATCCCAGTCTGTATTTCTGGGATTCTGCCTCCTTTCCGTCCTGTCTAAAAGCCTGAAGCCTGTAATAGAAAAACAAATAAATCTACGAGGGCATATTGAAAAGTAATGCCTCCATGGCTGTGACTTTTTTATTTTTTAACCGATTTTCAAAATTCTTTTTGTATCTGATACTTACATTTGTCCTCTATGTAATGCAGTATTCACTTTTCGACATAGTCCCCATCCCTTTCCACGCATTGCGCCAACGCGTGACTAGTCGGGGTTGTTGTCGACACCAGTACCGAACGGCAGGTTTCACCTCGTCGTCAGAACGCAACTCATGCCCCTTAAGGTGCTCTTTCCTCTTTGGGAAGTGGTGAAAGTCGCAAGGTGCAAAGTCTTTCATTTTTGAACTGCAGTTTTTCATCTTTGAACTGTAGGCGCTGTAATCCCCTCTGATGTGTGGCGATCGTGTGCGGACGGGCGTTATCGTGCTGCAGAAGATGATCCGAAGCTGCCATTCAATCCTCGTGTCGACGACAACCCCGGAATTCCTCTCCGACGGGTTCACCTAACTAGTCCACGCGTTGGTGTAATACGTGGAAAGGAATGGGGACTATGTCGAAAAGTGAATAGTGCATTTTATAGAGGACAAATGTAAGTATCGATACAAAAATAATTTTGAAAATCGGTTAAAAAATTAAAAAAATTACAGCCATGGAGGTATTACTTTTCAATATGCCCTCGTATGAACAGATAGAGATTCCTCGTCTGTTACAAGCCAATTACTGATAAAATCCGTAGTATTGTCAAGACATGATGTGAGGTCAATGACCTTCTTCGTCTATTACAAGTCAAAAAAGTGGGTTCATTACCTCTATTTATGATTTGCAAGTTCTTTTGAAGGATGAATTCCAATATTCATCTATTTGATTAGAATCACTGCTTCCCCAAACGACGTGGTGTGCATTGGCATCACAACCAATGATGAGCTTGTGATTTAACTTTATCAACGGTTTCTTCAACATTCTTCAATGGGACATAACTGCCATCATAAGAAAAGTATGAAGACATTATAAGAATTTCAATCTTATTCTTACCAGACATGGTCAAATTAATTGTTGTATTGTCACCATCAGAATTATTGACCATGAACATAGCATGCAGATAATTTCCAGCAGAAATGCATGCCCTAGGTTTGTTGGAGGATGTGTCAAAAATACATTTCCACAGCTTTTTTGTAGCCCAACTACACTACCATACCATATCTGGATTACAAGGTTCAACCTCAACACAGGCCATCTTGTTTTAAAGCAACGCAGAGGCCGATCGACAGTGGTGAAGGTTTGTTTAGATAATCTTGATCGCAGCCACAGTAACAGGCAGAGGAAGAAAATTAAGTCCCCTTACCACCACTGGGACTGGCAGAAATGTTTACCTGTGTCTGAGTGGTTGCTTTCAAATTTGCAAGCTTCTTAGTTTCAGGAACAGATCCTTTCATTGGATCAGTCAGGATCTAAAGACTCCCTGATCGATTCCGGTGTTTGCAACGAAATTGGCCTTTTTGATGGCTTCTAACGAGCTCTCGTAGACCTCGAAAATCCATCTAATTGAATGAGGATCAACCAGTCTATTGACGGTTCTCCATTCACTAGTGTTCAGTTCGGGGTTGAAGTGATTCATCCTCCGAAGAAGAACATTTGCATCCTTCGTGATATTGTCCTTGGTATTAAAGGCGACTTTAATTGGCTTTGGCAAGAGAGTTCCTTCCTCAAGACCTTATCGGTGTTATCAAAAGAAATATCAACCAGGTTGTTGTCTCCTCGTCTTAACAGACGACCAAAAACGCGCTGGCTAATAAACTCTGCTGATTATTCCTTGGTAGAAATTACCCTCAGGAATTGCATCTATTCTGTGAAGGATCTCCAGTTGAAAAAGGGAGACCTCTTCAGCAGATAGCTTCTCTGTAGGGAATGATCTTTTGATTATGGCCATTTTAATGCTAACAGCCTGCTTATAGGATTTCACTCGAACCTCTTTTGATCTTTTGCTAGCTGCAAAAGCAGATGGAGAAGGGGTTGTATCCTTAGGTTTTTCTCTCTTCTTTCCCATAGTTGTCAAAGCAGACGTTTCTTTCTGAAGCCTCAGTTTCTTGGCTTTTCTGCGATTTCCCTTATGATTTGTGGTGAGTCCTCACTGCCCCAGGAGTGGCATAGCAATGCCACCTTCCGCTCACATAGCTACAGGGACCTCGACGTCAACTCCTCCTTTTTGTACGTTTAATAGACGCTCGTTTAATTTTTGAGAGTTGGAAATGCCATGATCCATATTTCTTAACTTCACCTGACATAGCGTCTTTAAAGTCGTAAACTTTGCTATCATTGCCAACTTCTTTAATTGTTGAATGGCTTGAAATCATCTCTTTGACTTCTCTGACCTCCTTCTTTTTCATTTCCTTTTCAATTAATCCAAAGACTTTATCAGGTGGTATGCAGCTGTGCCTGTGACTAGGAAAATAAGTTCAATACTTTCAATGGTTTTTGGTGCAAAGTCTCCAAACCACTTTAACAACATGCAAACCATAATGGGGTTCGTATTTTGGCTTCCTAACCATTAAGCGACGTTTAGTACACTGATTTAGCAAAACTCATGGGATAGCAAGCACATTGATTGATGGGCATGGCTCACGAATTCACAGGGGTAACGGATTCTGGGAATGGACCATTAGACGTTGTGGGAAGAGCTTGGATAAGTGATTAATCAGAAATGGCGAGTTGACGTCTTTTGAACGGGGTATGATAGTAGGTGCCTGACGCATGGGATGTTCCATTTCGGCAGTGGTGCAGGAATTTGGCTTTCCCCGCTCAACTGTCTCCAGGGTGTATCGGGAATGGCTGGATGAAGGCATCACAGTCCACAACAGGCACCATAGCGGGCGTCCAGCTGCCCTGAATGATCGTGACCGGCGACACCTGTGACGAATGATTCAGAGAGACAGGAGCGCAACAGTGAAGCAAATCACAGACCAGTTCAATACTGGCCGCACTAGAAACGTCTCTCGGTGGACAATCCGTCGTAATCTGCATGCCCTCGGGTTTGGCAGCCGTCGCCCTACACGGGTGTCAATGCTTACCCAGCGTCATCGGACACTCCGGCGTGCATTTGCCACCAACCATCTTGGCTGGACTCTGCAACAGTGGCGTAACGTCATATGGTCAGATGAGTCACGATATCAACTGTACCACGCTGATGGGAGGCACTGTGTGTGGCGCACACCTCACGAAACGATGGATCCCGCATGCCAACAGGTGGTGGTGCAGGGTGGTGGGGCGTCAGTGATGGTCTGGGGTGCATTTTCCTGGTTTGGAATGGGCCCTCTGGTTATCGTAGACCAAACGTTGAATGGTCCACGGTATCGTCAACTCATCGGAGACCATCTGCACCCGTTTTTGACATTTCAACACTCTGACGACGTAGCAGTCTTTCAAGATGACAATGCTCCACCACATCGCTCCAATGTCGTCCGCGAATGGTTCGAGGAGCATGCAGGAGAGGTCCAACGACTGAGCTGGACAGCCCGGAGCCCTGACATGAATCTCATCGAGCATATCTGGGATGCTGTTGAAGTCAGGCTCCGGGGACTGGATCATCCGCCCACGAACGGCCAGCAACTATCTTCGGTTCTGCAGACTATCTGGTGTCAACTGCCTCCAGAAGTGTACCAGGGACTTGCAGACTCACTACCACGCCGTATTGCTGCACTCCACAGGGCCAGAGGTGGCCCGACCAGATATTAAGTAACTATCCCATGAGTTTTGCTAACTCAGTGTACGAGGTCTGTTCAAAAAATACGTAAACTGTTTGAATTGCGCGGGCCCTGTTGGTCCCAATCAAAATCGCTTGGTGTCGCCATCTTCTGACTAATCCGCTGATTACAAGGCAGTTTTTTGATTGCAAATATCAGTATTGGTTGATTAGCTACGCGGTTGTTTGTGAAGTGTGTTTTTTTCGTTTGGCGGATTTTTAGAATTTGGCGGAATTTTAGAAGGCTCCACAGAGAACCAGATTTACTACATCGAAGTTCTCAAACGTCTGCGGGATGCAATCCGGCGGAAAAGGCCAGAAATGTGGACGAGTGGTGACTGGTTGTTTCATCACGACAACGCTTCAGCCCTCAGAACTCGAGAGTTTTTGGCCAAACACTCGATCACTGTTCTTCCTCACCCACCCTACTCACCTGACCTCGCTCCTTGTGACTTCTTCTTGTTTCCCAAAAGATCTTTGAAAGGAAGGAGATTTGAGACGATTTCCGACATAAAGGCAAATGCGACGAAGGCGCTGAAGGACATCACAAAAGAAGCGTTCCAGGACTGTTTCCAAAAGTGGAAACACCGTTGGGATAAGTGTGTGCGTCGGGGAGGAGAGTACTTTGAAGGGGACCCAGATGTGTAACTTCTGAATAAAGTATATTTTGTTTTATGACGTCAGTCTACGTATTTTTTGAACAGACCTCGTATACTGCTCCATATTAATGCTGTTCAAGTGATCAAATACATACGGAAAATGTTCTTTCAGGAGTTGATATTTTTCAAAACTCATTTTTGGTCCAAACGTTTGAGGATGTCACATTGCTTGCAGTTAGAGCTGTCTTACTCGTCCCTGTTACAACTGTACAATTGTACCTGTACAAATAAAACTGGCGAAAATAATAGACACAAACTTATTTACTTTTCAAACATGCTTATCCGTTAGGGTCGCGGGGGCAGCAGCCCTATGGAGGATCTCCAGCCATCGCGATTTTCCCCCATCAGGTGCATGTCCTCCCTGGTAATATCCAACCGACTCGAACCCAGATTTTCCATGCGGTCTAGCCACCTGGTTCTATGCTGAACCCTTGGTCTCTAACCCACCAGCTTGAAAAATAACAACTGCCTAGGAAGACCAGATTATAGAATCCGTGTCACGTGGCCATACCAGCGAAACTGAGATCTATCGATGCAGAGAAATAGCGGTTCAACACCTATAGACTCCCTTATTGTGCTGCTGTGCACTCTATCTAGTAGGGTAACGCCTGCTGCACCTCTCAGAAATCTCATTTCAGCCTATGTACACGCGATCGCCCTCTTTCGGTCATTACCCAAGACTCATGACTATAGGTGAGAATGGGGACAAAGATAGATTTGAAGATGGAGAGCTTGGCTTCGTTTCCCAGCTCGCGTTTCATTACCATGGATCGCCACAGTTCACGTCTGACATAGCTTGCTCACCGATCCGATCATCCAATTATTTTTCCTGTCGCTCATCACTTCACAATGCAATACCGAGATACTTGAACTTCTCCACGTGTCTCAATGAGGCTCCCCTAATATGGAGAGCAAATTGAGCAGGCTGTCTTGAAAGGACCAGAACCCCAGTCTTAGCCACACGGATTTTCATCCCAGGCTCTTCACATTTGGCTGCAAACTGGTCTAGCACATGCTAAAGACCCAAAGAGGACAAGGTCGTCAGCAAAGAGCAACCTCTCCACCAAGCAGTCGCCCACACGAACACGCTCATCGCCTCGGCTGCCCCTGACTATCCAGTTCATAAACATAAAGAACAAGAGGGGCAACACTACGCACCCTTGGCGGAGTCCAACGCCCACAGTGAACGGTCTTGACTTAATGTCATTTATCCGGACACACATCTCAGAGCTTTCATTCAGAGACAGGATAGCAACCAATAATTGCCCATCCACACCATACTCTTGCAACACTTGCCAGAGTTTCTCCCGAGGAACTCTGTCATTTACTTTATTAAGGCCCATAAAGCAAGCGCAGACCTCTTGCATTCTCCCAGGATTTCTCAAGGATTTGCCTTATAGCAAAGAAATGATCCGTCGTGCTTCAGCCAGGTTGGAGACCACACTCCTCCCCCGATAGTTTGGAGTCAACTATTTCCCGACTTCTCTTCTCCAGACAAAGAGCGTACACTTTCCCAGGTATGCTAAGCAAAGAGATGCGTCGATACTTGTCGCAATCTCTCTGATCTTTCTTTTTGAAGATAGGGATCACAATTCCTGTCTGCCATTGCTTAGGGGCCTGGCCAGATATCCAAGCAACCTGACACACACGAGTCAGCCAGAGGATACCATCCTCATTTATGGCCTTTAACATCTCAGACCGGATTTTATCATCACCTGCAGCTTTTCCAGTCTTCAAGGACTTAATTGCCCATCTGACTTCTACTTCGGTGATACTACAGTGACTATTCTTCGCACCAAGGTCCACCTCAATGCCTCAGTTGTTGCTGTCACCGGATTAACAAGCGATGCAAAGTTTTTTCCTTCCACCAATGCAATTCGCTCTCCTCCGTTTTCAGAAGCCTTCTATCAGAACTCTTTAATAGTTTGTGATGAAAGAGAATTGTTTTCATGGAAACGGCGCACAGTCTGCCATAATACCTTGTTTGCAGAACCATAGTCTGCTTCCACTTTCTCCCCGAACTTTTCCCAGGCCTTGGCTTTACATGTTGATACTGTCTTTTCTGCTGCTTTTCGCGCCTCAGTGTATCGCACCCAACTGGAAGGCGACCTATTTGCAAGCCATAGCAAATAGACTTCCATCTTTGCCTTGACAACTTCTTCGACTTCACCGTTCCACCACGGAGTCCTTTTCTCACCGCCCTGTGCCACACTCAGCCGCTTACGACCACAGCACAATGCAACCGAAGCAATTACAGCAGTTTTAAACAACTGCCACGCCTCTTCAACAGTGCCACGATTACTGGAGAGTTATTTGAAGTCTGAAGATATGTTATCTGTAAAGGTCTTCCACACAGCTCTATCCTCCAATGCTTCCCATTGGATGTGCTAAGTCTGCCTGGACCGGGTATTTCGCTTGGTTGCCATGGTTTCAGGGAACCGCAAAGTGCAGACAACAACGTGGCAATCAGTTGATAGTTCTGCCCCTCTCCTCAAACGAGTATCCAACACTGATCGGAATAAGCCAGCTGAAACGATTACAAAATCGCTCAGTGACTTCTGATCCATTGCATCTCTGTCCTAGGTATACTTATGGACATCCCTGTACTGGAAGAAGGTGTTTGCGATGAAAAGTCGATTGTTGAAACAGAGATCCAACAAGCACCTCCGATTCGATGTAAATTGAGATCACATTCCTCCCAATCACGCCTTTAAACGTTTGGTCATCATTCCCTGCGTGTGCAATAACGTCGCCCACCAGGATGACAGAATCTGCACTCAGTCTCCTGCTAAGAGCAGCATCAACTTCATCTAGAAAGAGTGGGTACTGTTACTGCATTCGGAGCGTATGCAACGAATAGTGAGAGAGAGAGAGACTGTTTCCTTCTATAAAGCCTCAGGAGACACAGTCTTCCACCTAAGGGGTTGCAATCTGTAACATAATCTGCCAGCTGGGGACTTGTCAGTATCCTCACTCCCGCCTGGGCAGTTATGTTAGGGTCGACACCTGAGTAGAGGAGCTACCACCCTCCTAAGTCCACAGTTCCAGAACCCGGACATTTCATAGAAGTAATACCTATGATATCCAGTCGATATCGTTTGGCTTCCTCCAAACTCCACTAACTCTGATTCATTTCCTGTCATGGAGAATACTTTCCAAGTGCCGACTGACATCATCCGTTCCCGTTGTAGCTTTACCCGTTCCTCTCCTGGGTAAAGGCATGCGCTGCCGCCGACCGTTTCCCCAAGCGCATAGCGGGTACACTGGCGGGGCTTCTCGGAGGCATTGCTCCGAGATAATAGCCGGGAGACTGTCGACTATTTTTCGAACGAGAGCCTCCGCCTAACTTCCAATCGCGGGTGACTTTAACATGCGCCACAACCGATGCAGTATGAATTCCCTCAGTCGTCGACATCATGGAATATATGTTTGTTTGGACACTCTTCGTCTCACTTCTCAACCATGACCTTTCTGGTAAGGGCGACCCTAAAGTAGCAGTGCTACAACCAGCACAGCTCACAGAATCCCTGAAGCACCCAAACCCCTGACCCACGGTAAGGGGGCATCCACTCAGGGGCAATTTGTAACAGACACATTGATCTGGCAATTTGGGTAACGCAACATTCTTCTGACAGTCATAAGGCAGTATTAGTTTTTTTGCGTCTTCTTCATGTAGCAGTTCATAAAAAGCTTTTGGTCGAGACTTGTGCTCCTGTTGTTCAGTTGTCATGAGTGCTTCATCTGTAGTAGTTCCGGCACTCAAATGTGTGGTAGTTGTGTGTTTGGTATTTACCCAATAGACTCAAACGTGTAGTGCCATTGGATTCCTCAGGATTTCTATTATAGGAATCGATAATAATATCGATTTTGAAAATTTTGGGGTTAGTGCAGTTTGATTCTAGGGGTCTCATTTATCAATTGCTTTTATTAATTTATTTTTATGTACAGGGCTTGGACAAAAATATGGAAACACCTCAGAAAATGCACGTCTGAAATAAAATGCAAATTTTATGCAAATTTGAGTGATGTGCTGCTCTCACCCGTATTTAGTATTGGCAATAAACCTTCAGCAAGTAGATAAAAAGCTTCGTTTGTTTCTATGCTGTATTCTGTTGAGTTTTTAGTGCAATATGGCTGAACTAACAGAATTCGAACGTGGGCAAATTGTTGTAGCCCGTATGGTGGGAAAACTAGTCTGATAAACATCAGCGTGGACGGAAAAATGTGTTGGATGATCGAGACAAACGAACACTGCGTAGGATTGTGGTACGTAATAAGAAGACTACAGCTGCAAAAGTTACTGCAGAACTGAATGCCACCGTCACACACCCTGTCAGCACCAAAACAGTTCGAAGGGAACTCCACAAACAGGGTATTTCTGGACGTGCTGCAATCCCAAAGCCACTGATCACTGATCGCAATGCTAAAATCCGAAGAGAGTGGTGCCGTGTTCATAAAACCTGGTCTTTGGAGCAATGGAAAAAGGTCATATGGTCGGATGAGTCTTCGTTCACACTATTTCCAACTGCTGGCCGAGAAACACCAAAGCAAGCTTATGATCAAGATTGTTTGCAGCCAACAGTAAAACTTGGTGGAGGTTCAGTCATGCTTTGGGCAGCAATATCGTGGTATTCTGTCGGCCCTATCGTTACCCTGCAAGGCCACATCACTGCCAAGGACTACTCAACGTTTTGTGTGAGCAGGTTCATCCGATGGTCCAAACTTTGTTCCCCAAAGGTGATGCCTTTTACCAAGATGATAAGGCGCCGGTTCACACAGCTCGCATTGTCCAGGACTGGTTTTCTCAGCATGAGGGTGTCACATCTGCCATGGCCCCCACAATCACCAGATATTAATATTATTGAGCCTTTGTGGTCTGTTTTGGAAAGAAACTTGCGAGCACGCTATCCACCTCCATCATGATTGAAGGACTTGCCATTGTTTTGCATGGAGAATGGTACAAGATTCTCTTACAAATCATACAGGATCTCTATTTGTCTATTCTAAGGAGGCTCCAAGCTGTTCTACAAGCCAAGGGTTATCCAACTCCATATTAAAGGTGATAATAAGTTTTTTGTTAGGTGTTTCTATATTTTTGTCCAACCCCTATATATTTCTTCCATTAAAAAGGATTGGCCTCGGTGGCTCAGGCGTTGCGTGATCGCCTCTGATACCCGAGGACGCGGGTTCGACCCCGGCCGAGGACGACGAGGACTTTTTCAGGGGGGAAATCCTAAGATGACGCACTTCCTTCGGAAGGGAAGTAAAGCCGTTAGTCCCGTGTAGTCGTTTGCCGGCTGCACGTTAAAGAACCCTTGCGAGGCAAAATTTGCGGCCCCTATAACGCCGTCCTGAAATGACCATGGCAGTTGAAAAGGACGTTAATACCAAACAAACCAACCAAACCAAACCATTAAAAAGGAGTTCACATTTTAAATAATTTATATTTGCGAAGTCTGTTTCTATTGCCAATTTTTACGAATTATTTGAAATGTATGGATAATTTCCAGAAATTTAATCGTTTAATCAAATAGAAAATAAAAATCCATGAAAATTTTTGAATCGCACTACATAAAAAAGTTACGTGACGGATATTGATATTGCTTACGCCAATCTCACCAAGTACTTTTTAGGCTCATTGCCAGAATGAAATCAGAACGCACATCCGTGGCAAACAATGCCACGATTTTGGATACGACGTAAACATAAGGAAGATGACGCGTTAACGCCAATCCTTTGTGTTAAGATTTGTTATAGACACATTCTTCACAAGAATAAGTCCCATGAGCCCAATTAAGGCCGCACACAAAGCCTCATCTTTCTGATGTGTGCGTCCTATCCAACATCGTGGCTCATGTTCATTGAGTTATCCCCGCATTTCATTCTGGTAATGATCATAAAAAACGTTGCAGATTTTGTTGTGCTAAGTTATAGAAAAATTATTTCAACGTGTTCTTTTATTAATATTGTCTGATATTTTAAAGAAATAATTTTATTTCAATTTTATTTTTAAAAATATTTTCAGATACGGTGTCCATATTATCCTCTTACTAAAAGGTCGAAAAAACGCAGTTAATGTAAGTATTGTTTTTTTAATGCGTGTTTTCTGTTTTCTATGCGGAAAAAAAATAAAAAAAATTCATTTGCATTTCATTAAATCGGTATAACATGAAAAATAAAACTTTAATAGAAATAAATTAAACAGAAATTAAATAAGCATACTAGTTGATTATATTTGAATTAACTAGGGCTTTCCAATTATTCTAGTTAACTTTAGAATTCCTTAATTTAGGAGTTACATTTATAATAATATTGCCAGCCAGAGCTTCTAAGGTATTTCCTAATCTCTCCTTTAACTCAACTGAACATAATCTATTTATACTTAAAAAACTCAAAACTCTTTCTTACTCTGAATTAATCTACGTTATTAAAAGAGAGATTCTTCAAAATTGATCAGTTGGGATTGTTCACCTATATCAAGTAATCGGTTAATATACTTCCGGTACCGTAAACCGGGATTTCTTTGCACACACGTGGGTAACTTCTGACAAGGGAACGCAAACATTTGCTGTTCTCAAAGAACTTATTTTTTCCATTTTACACACAAAGTTAATCACGTGTGTGCAAAGTAGCACAGTTTTACTGTATCGGAAAATATAAGTTGCCCATGATAACCATTATACAGGAGCGTTTTTTCGAATTTTATGCCGCACGATGACACACAAATGTGGCACTGGTCACATTTCATCGTATCTGTTAACTCTCGAGTTCACTTAATCATCATGCATTAAAGTCTGATGGTCTTCCTGAACGTGGAGAATTACTCAAGTCAAAGTGGACATGATTGAAACCACAGACCATTTTTTTGCAGAACTTACTTTCATGGCATTTCAAATGTTTCGTGCTGGCTCCGCTGTCTTTTTTATTAAGAAGAATACTTTTTATTGGAAGTTTATTTTTCCACTTTACAGTTCATCTTATTTAGTCCAAAAATATCCCACACTTTTCTCAAATCTGCAAATTTAACGTGTTCCTGAAAATGGAAAATGACAAATAATAAGTAAACCGCAATGGCCCGACACAATAATGAAATCGCTACGAACATATTCATCAAAGCAAATATTCAAATATTCATAAATATGTTGAGGATATAGAATTATTCAAAAAGATGTAGCATATTTCAATATTAGCAGAGACACCCGATGTTACATGGGATAATTAAAGTTTTAGGTAAGCAGAATAACCTCAAGTAGTTAAATAATAACTCAAATTGATTTTCAGAAATTCTACCAATTCCTGCTGTTGAGGAAGTTCTCGTTGTTCCGATGTTTCTGACGCCTGGATAACTTTTTATCTTCTCTGACCAATACTCATTCATCTCTTCGGTGGTATTTTGATAGATATGAATTACCATGTATCCTTCGAATATTATAAAGCACTAGCAGAGGTGCATGGCGTTGCCCGGGGTAATTACATTTGT
Source organism: Rhysida immarginata (assembly GCA_023313115.1). NCBI lineage: Eukaryota > Metazoa > Arthropoda > Chilopoda > Scolopendromorpha > Scolopendridae > Rhysida > Rhysida immarginata. The sequence continues at coordinate 277,956 of JAHWFO010012769.1, forward strand.
AGGTAAACTGAACAATCTCAAAAAATTAAGTTATAACTCCCAATTGGAGTAAATAATAACTCAATCAATACAACACAGAGCAAAGGGACTATCCATTCTACGAAAAATGCGAAAAACAGGAATTCTAGGTGATATATCGGAACTTTATCTGAACTCTTCTTGACTTGCCTCACCACTGCGGAGCATCACCAGATACTTTAGACTCAAGTTTTTCTTGCCCTTGCGTGACTCCTTTGCCTCATCAATAGACGCTGTGTTATTAATGTTCTGTCACTGCAACATCATTTTATGCTCATTATTAATAATTCTGGGAAACGAACGTTTAATCATCGCATTATCAGGGTCTCAGTTTCCAAAATATACACATTGCCACAGTTTATAGTCAAAATGTATTTTTATGAAATGTTTGGATCTGATGTGTTACCAAATAAGATAGATGGATGGACCTCTCCAAGGATGCCACAGCCAGTCTAAATAATTTCTTACTCACGTAATCTTATTTTAGATTTAAACACGATGTTGTTGCAATTCCCACTCTTCTCTCGATGTCTTGAAGCAAAACTTGGCTATTCATCACTTTGTGTAGTCTAGCAGTTACCGATTCTTCTATTTATTTTGTTTACCATTTGCTCAATACAGCACGGACCTAAAGGAGTGCTTCCTCTGTCCTCTTTCCACTCTTTCTCAATAGTCTGCTAACTCTCCATTATCTCCAATTACTGATCATTTTTAAAGTTTTTCAAGAAATTGTTAAGTAAAGAACTCTGACAGAGTTGGGTCCGTTATTGCTTTGCATAATGTGAAATAATGATTGGTCGGGTTATGCAATAACTGTTTATTATGTTGTTCTAACATAATAAACAGTTATTGTAACATAATAAACAGTTATTGCAACATAATAAACAATTATTGCAACATAATAAACAGTTATTGCATAACCGGACCAATCATTATTTCGTACTAAGAAATTTTTCTTAGAAAAACCTGAATAACAGGAATTCTATGCATTGTTACAAATTTAACCTTTTTTACATAGGACAAACATTGCCTTGCATTGTCATAAGATATATAATGTTGATCCTTGCATAGTGTTCGTGCATTGCGTGTTGACACCATTGTTGATAACTATTGTTGCACAAACTTTTCCTTGCATTGTTGACCATGAGATATATCGAAGCCGACGCGATCTATACAAAGCCTTGGCACTATGTCACTTGGCAATGTTGAAATCCCATCGGTTTTCGTGACATATTTTAAATATGAATTTTGTATTTTAGATAACTAAGTAAATACAGTAGAATAAAATGTATTAATGCCAAATATGGGTCATTTACTTTTTTAATAAATCAATTTACTTTAAATTTGAAATATCCTTATTTTGTTCCTAAATTTATTTTTGCAAGAGATCACAAAATCCATCTGTTTGCATGATGTCACAAAATCAGTGCCACGGCTTGATTATATTGCGTCGCCTTCGGATATATATTTTTGGTCCGTGCAGTGTTCGTGAATTGTGTGTTGACACCATTGTTGATAACTATTGTTGCGCAAACTTTGCCTTGCATTATTGGTCACGAGATATTTCTCATAATTATGCCTTGCCATAACAATCAGTATCGATTTTTTATCAATAATTATTATTTTTTCGAAATTTGAGGTAGACAGTGACCTTCCTCATGCTTTGAAGGTCAAGTATGCAAAATTTCATCAAGATCGGAATAAAACTGTAGATTTGTATAAGAAACAAACATACAAACCCACAAACACACAAACACCCTTCTTTATATATAAAGAAAGAATCGCAGAAGACCCGGCGTTGCCCGGGATAATTACACTTGTATGTAAACAGAACAATCTCTAGAAGTTAAACTATAACTCCAAATTGATTAAATAATAACTCAATCAATAAAACTTCCATTCTAAGGGATTATCCATTCTAAGATAAATCCGAAAAAAAAGTTCCAGGTGATCTACCGGGAGTTTAATTAGCTTCTTTTTGACTTGGGCCAAGTTTTCATTGCACTTGACGTAGACGCTCTTATACCGTTTTGCTTTATTCGAAACTCTCGTTGTTCAGATTTTTCCAATGCCTTTTTTTTTCACTCTTTCTCAATAGTCTGCTAACTCTCCATTATCTCCAGTTACTGATCATCTTTAAATATTTTCAAGAAATTGTTAAGTACTAAGAACTCTATAGAAGGAGATGAAGCCAGAAACTGTGGACACAGATTAACAAGAACAACAGGAAACCACTATTCCACATCAGAAGTTTTTTGCAACGTGGAATAAACTCGTTGCAATAAACTTCTGATGTGGAATAGTGGTTTCCTGTTGTTCTTGTTACTAAGAACTCTCTTTTCTAAGAAAAGCCTGAATAACAGGAATTCTATGCATTGTTACAAATTGAAACTTATCTACATTGCACAAATTTTGCCTTGCATTTTTGGTCATGAGATATATATTGTTGGCCCGTGCAGAGTGTTTGTGAATTGCGTGTTGATACCATTGTTGATAAGTATTGTTGCACAAACTTTGCCTTGCATTATTGGTCATGAGATATTTCTCATTAATATGTCTTTCCATAACCATAAAAATCGATTTTTTATCAATAATTATTATTTTTTTGAAATCTGAGGTAGACAGTGACCTTCCTCATGCTTTGAAGGTCAAGTATGCAAATTTTCATCAGGATCGGAATTAAACTGGTGATATGTTTAAGAAAGAAAAAAACAAATGCCTAGCGATTCCAAACAATATGTTTAACACATACACAATATTGCCAAAATGACCGGACACTTTCGATTTTAGACGTTTTGTCGAATATCTAGAAAAATACTTCATAATTATCCTGAAATTTTAGGGGTGTAAAGAGCGTTATGGGACATATGAGCGGAGGACAGTTCCGCGAAACTGGAAAGCCAGGTACCGTTCAGCGGAATTGAGGACAGATTGGCGGAAGGCGGAAACAAAAAAAACATAATCCAGCATTTCTCACTTGCAAAAAAAATGCTTAAAAAATGCTTACGTAAAAAATATGTATATCGTAAGCCTACGTTATAAATTAAGATGTGAAATACGTTTTAGATAAATAGGTCTAATCATTGTAACAATTGTGTGCCATGGTAACAGTTTTGTTCCGGTTCCATATTGTCATCGTAATTTGGATGTCCGTCATCTTCTGATTCATGTCTTTCTTCTAATAAATTGGAATTATCTTCTTGAATTCCTGCAGCACGGAATCCTGAGACAATTGATGAAATTTTAACAGCTCTCCAAGTGGCTTCTCGGATGTAGGACAAAATGCAAAAAAATAATTTATTTCTGGCCACCACTATTTCTGAACAATATACAGGGTGTAAATTTTAAGTTGACAAAGCAGAATAACTCGAAAAATAAGCTTCACACGAAAAAATGCGTAGAATCCAAAGTTGATTATTTTCGAGGGGGCATCTGCTGGTGCTAAAATTAGCCCACCCCCCCCGGCCCCTGGGGGTGGGGCGGGGGGCAACTTTAAAATTTCAAATGGGAACCCCTATTTTTTATTGCAGATTCAGGTCCTACATAAAAAACTACGTACATTTTGTCTGAAACATTTTTTTTATTTTTGGTAGATGGCGCTGTAATTCAAGAAAATCCATTTTCTCATTTTTGCGTGGAAAT
>JAHWFO010012769.1:311615-361942 GCA_023313115.1 Rhysida immarginata
GTTGAAGTATAATCATAATAGTCGCATTCAATACCTTTTACTTACGGGAAAGTGACTTTGTCTTTGTTTTTGAAAAGCAAAGAAACTTGGTTTGCATTGTGAATGAAACCGGAAGTGAAAAGATCACATTTGCTGCTTTTGTTACTTTTGCATCTAAAACTGTGTCGGCCATAAATAGACATGAAGATATTGAATTTGTTTTAAAAATAGTAAGTGATTTATTGACTGCTGAAACTAGTTTTTATTGTTCTCCATGATTTTATTATTATTTAATTTATAACCTACAAAATTTACAACGTTAAATACGTTACTTACGCCGTTAAATTACAAGTTTTTTCGGTGGTCAATCGTGAAGCGGCGATTCAATTTGGCTACAACAAACCGGAAGTTAGCAGCTGTAAAGCCAGAAAAGTAACAAAAGCAGGGGCGGGGCCCAAGAGGATATTGACTCGCTTTCAGAAAATTCACTTTTGAGACTTTGCTTTCTCAAAATGACATCACTGAAAGTGACTTAAACAAGGTAAGTGAGAAAAATGAGAAATGTTTAGAGGTCGTGAATGCGATTATTACAACCTCCGTTTCAAAAGCTCGGGTAAATCTTATCATCGTGTGTAAAAATTTTCTTCATAAATCTAGATTTTAGTTCATACAAAATTGTTTAAAATTTCTAAGACAACTTTAGATTTAAGAAATATGCTTATTTCACGCATAATCAGCAGAAGTTTTTATAAAAAAAGCACTTATACGAAGCATCTAACCTCATTCAATAATTCGGCATTATTATTCGTGCAATAACACGGTCTGCATCCCGCGCAGAAGTGGAGAACTTTAATTATATCCACCCGATAGATACATGTTCCGGCACATGTTTTTACTTTTCAAATGTAAAAACTATGCTCTCAGTGACTGGACATTTCATTTTAATGAAGAAAAAAGGCTTTGCTATCTATAGGTTATGCAAAAATTTTTTCATATATTTGGAGCGACCGTCCAGCAGCATACGCCCACTGTGTGTGCCCGTTCGGGTTGTAGTGCTTTAGAATTTGTGCACCAGCGCCATCTCTCTGTATTAAAAATAAATTTGTGCTATAGAAAGTAACTTTGTTACAATCTTTGCTCAGCCGAAACCCCTGAAGCTAATTAGAATATCTTATCAAGGGGTAAATTTCCAAAAATCATGAAACACGTCTTTGTTATTTCTTACTAAAGTGCCAAATACCAATTTTCATGGATTTAATCATGGATTTAAATTAAAAATGACGGATTTTCATAAAAACTTACATCTACTATTTGACCCCTTAGGGGATGAATTTGGCAAAAGCCTTTCTTAATAAGTCTCTATAAGTAAAATAAGTAAGTAAGTAAAATAAAACTGCACACCAAATTTCATAATAATAGCTTTGGCGGTTTCGGCTCAGCAATGATGAATCAGTCAATCAGTCGGGACATGTTATTTTATATTCATAGAATTAGCAATAGCCAAGCAGTGCCGGGTACGCTAGTACTAAAGCAAACAAATGCTTAAGAAAATAAGAGGTTGTTACGTTGCTACAATAATAAAACCCGCGTGCTTTCCCATCGTTTCGGAGTTCTCCTAGGGTAATTTAACACCAAAACGATCATGGTAAAAGAAAAATATAATTACTCATCAGCCAGCACTGCATTAGAGTCACTAGCTGCAGTTTCAATTTTTGTCACCAGACGTCGCGATTTGGATGTAAAAATGCATTATGAACAGTACGCATTCTCTAAGAAATTGGTTTTTTAACAATAAAATGTACCTCTGATCCACCATTATACACTCAAATTTCAACATAAATTTATCCAAAAGCAACAAAACTTACTTAAGCGAGGAGTGAAGATCTAAAACGGGTTTCTTTTATTGAATATGAAAGAGTTTGTTGTATTGAGAACGAGTTTGTTTTATTGAGTAAAACCACAATTTAAAATATTTTGTTACATTGGAAGTGATTTCACTTTCACATTTCTATATGATATTCCAGCTGCCATGTTACACATGTATATGGTCTTAAATTTTTTTTCAGAATTATTTCAACAAATTTTTCTTTACATTCAATACTGGAATTGTTTTTCTTTTATTTCTCTCTAGGAATTTTTGGCGGCATATAAACAGGAAAATCGGGGAATTCAGAAGGCAAAGTGCCAGGCTTAAGTCGGCGATTTTTTGATAATGCATCAAAACCATTATCTTGAAAATGGTCGCTGCCTAGGCACTTGATTGCCAATCTGTATGTTATTATACAAATAACGTTATAATAATAATGTAACAACAACCGGTAGACTGGAAGGTCAAACCCCATGATGTTCCCTAACAGGCACGAGCCTAAAACGGGGTTAATGAAAATACATAAAAGAGAAAATAAAGTAGTAAACAAATAATAATAATAATAATATGTAGTAGTAATCTTTAGAAAATATGTAGTTGTATAAAGCATCTCAAGAAATTTGTCAAATTTGTAAAGAAAGAGGCAAAGAATACCAACATGTTCCCCAAAAGGCATATTAAAATAAAAATAAAACAGGCATATAAAATAAAAAATAAATAAATAAAAAAAAAAGAGACACACCTATCAGTAAAAATATCACACTCAACATTATAACAGCAATTAAGATACGCGTTAATTTAAAAGCTGGATCATGCTTGGCAATTTTAGTATACCATTTGTCAATTTTAAAAGAAATATTGTTAATCTTATAGTGTCTTGGAACCCGTATAGAGATCCTCTCCAGTGTTCCCGGGGCGAACATTTGTCCGTGAAGATTTTTTTTTCAGATTATTAACAAGGCAGATATCAAGAATCCGCGGCAAACTAAAACAGTTATCCAAAACACGTTTAGGAAAACAGCTATAGTTGAAAATTATTTAAAAGAAATTGATAAATCTAGTAATTTTATGCTGTATGAGTAAAAAATCTTGAGAACAGGCCGAAAACCAAATAAGCGAACAGTAAGTTACTTTGGGAATAATAATAGACTCATAAAGGCTGAAAAATGTATTAAGGTCCTTAAAGAAATTCATACACCGTTTAATTATCCCAATTCTAGAGCACATCTGTGAGATTAAGTGCCCTAAATAAAGGGGATGTTATTTATGATTTTAAAATGGTTACAAAATAAAGAAATAATTAAAGCTCATTTTATTACACTTCAAAATGTTTTTATCGTTGTTGAAGTTTATTGATTAAATTTTTTTGTTTTTAAAATACATTTTCTGCTAATCACTTTCAACCAAGCTTTCTTTAATTCTGGGTCTGAAGGAAATTGGTGAAACGATTTATTTTTTCTCGAATGTGATTTACAACGTGGTGCAGAAAAATACTTCATCTCTTTAAAAAAAAACGCACCCTTTCTTAATATGAATATACAAAGTTTTACATCCAAATCGCGACCTCTAGTGATGAAAAATTGAAACAGCAGCTAGTGAAGGTTTTGAGGCCGATGATTAGGCCTCTATATATTACGTAGGCCACGCTAGAGCATTAGAGGGGAACTATGACAACTCCATTGTTCGACCGTTCCTCTGCTAGATGGCGAAAATATTTGGTTGTTCTTCAGTAAACATTGTTATGAAAATGATTGTGTTTCTGTATTTCTAAACAAGGAAGTGGTAGAAATAGGTTCAGACATAATTTGGAAGCTGTATTTTTATTTTAGCATTAGCAAATATTTTTACTGTTAGTAATTTTATTAATTTTTTACATCTAATCCTCCCCTCCCCCCTCAAACTATTTACAACTCTATATCCCCATACTAAAATATCTAAATTTAGACAAAAATCCTTTAAAAACTTAAATTTCGATTTTTTAATACAGTATTTTTTTACAAGAATTATTTCAATATATTTGCAATTGGATTATCTATGAATATTAATACTGTTTGGCTTCTTATCCAGCTGTTGCATTTTCGATCTCTTCTTGTAATTCCCAGCATACATCTTCCCATGCTTCTCTGTGTTGTCTGTAGTCTTTGTGGTGTCCTCCTTGATAAAGTCCATGTTTCAGCTCCATAGGTGAGTGCTGGTAAAACACACTGGTTGAAAGTGATTGACGTCATCGAACGGAGGTGATTGATGTCATCCAATGGATCAAACATTCTAAATGGCAATGGGCTGGTCATATCACTAGAAGACAAGACGTGAGATGGACCGCAGTCATTCTGGATTGGTACCCTCGAGGCCTTAAACGCCCAAGAGGACGACCCCATGCAAGGTGGATCGACGAAATAAGGAAGGTGGCTGGCGTCAACTGGAAATCCAAAGCTTCAAACAGAGAAGATTGGAAGCGTTTAGAGAAGACCTTCATCCAGCAGTGGATTGCAAATGGTTGACTGTGATGATGACGATGATTAATACTGTAAGCATGTTTTCATGATTCAGAGGTTCACGAATGTAAAATCTGAACAGATATCATCTACTCATTAATGGTTGTAGTGACTTTCAGCACAACAAAGCCACAGAATTTGATGTCAGGAGTTTTTGATCATAAGTGATTCAATATTTTAAGATGATAATTTAGCTCTTTTTCTAAAATTCTTTATTACATTTTTCATCTTTTTTCGTTGTTTTTAGTTAAATTAATTCTTAATAATAAAATAACCCAAGTTGCAAATAATAAAATATAATTTTCATATAGTTTTCTGCATGATCCTGGCAAGTAGTGATCTGTAAATTGGGCAAGATATTCACAAATTCCTCAAAGAAATCACTAAAAATTTCAACTCTTTGGAACTGATATTCAATTACTTTCTCAATTCTCGATAATAAATGGAAAACACTAGTCGCATTCACATCCTTTCACTTAACGGAAAGTGACTTTGTCTTTGCTTTTGAAAAGCAAAGAAAATAGGTTTTCACTGTGAATGAAACCGGAAGTGAAAAGATCACTTTTGCTGCTTTTGTTACTTTTGCATCTAAAACTGCGTCGGCCATAAATAGAAATGATGAGCATATTGAAATTGTTTGAAAAATAGTAAGTGATTTATTGATTGTGGAAAATGTTTTTTTATTGTTCTCCATGGTTTTATTATTCCTTAATTTATAACTAACAAAATTTACAACGTTAAATACGTTAGTTACGCCATTAAATTTCAAGTTTCATCGGTGGGCAATCACCAAAACGAGCGAAGCGACGATTCAATATGGCTACCACTAAACCGGAAGTTAGTAGCTACAAAGCCAGAAAAGTAACAAAAGCAAGGGGAAAAGTGGGCACTGACTCGCTTTCAGAAAAGTCACTTTTGAGACTTTGTTTTCCTTAAAATGACGTCACTGAAAGTGACTGAAGCAAGATAAGTGAGAAAAGTGAAGAGGTTGTGAACGCGACTACTATCCTTTGGTTAAAAGTTTCCTTTATCTTTTAATTGTGTTAAAATAGAATTTCCATTAACATTTATATTTATTTACTGTTAATGATTGAATATATTCAACATGACCCGTGAATGCTTTAATTTTATTCGGAACAAATCCGTTGATATCGTACGTCAGGCAATTATATACTCCTGAAGACGGGTAAGGCACATTTAAGGGACATGTTTAGTTTGAACGGCAATTTTGACGTATATCACTTGAACTATTATTCTCAAGAACTGGATCTGAAACTTCTTCAATACAATGTGCTTGCGTTTTCAGTGGGATAAAGTTAGACAATCTGTTAATCCGCCTGAAATGCTGTGGAACTACGGGCATCTTGCAAGTAAATGAGGATTTGCATTTACAGCTAATTTCCAACGATATATTGGAATATTGATCACAAATTTGTCCTCCTTATAAGCAGTGTTATCAAAATTGACTTTTGAAAACAGTGACTTATAGAGACGTTCTCATTTCCGGTTTGCGCTAAGGATTGTAGGATATTGGGGTGAAAACATACAATGTACTGAGAATTTCATGGTATTCTATGCTAATTCTTTGCTGTTTACGATATGTTTTCAGGCCGTTTAAATATTTTAAAAGTCTTTTTAGACCTTTCATGATTAAGAGGACGTATATAAGGATAAGTTAATTCATCTTAGTTGATCATATCGTATTTTTGTTAATTATAGTGACCGACCTAAAAGTATATTTCTGTACAGCAGTATATTTCTGCTCAATCTTACGCCAACAAACCAGAGCACAATATGTTAGGATATGTCTAATGGCTGTTACATACAGCCAGTATGTCATTTTTGGGTTAAGAGCCCAACATTTGCCTAGGACACGGCCACATCGATAGAGTGGCATTTTAACCTGATTTATTCTTTTATCAAGATGTTGATTCCAGGTCAATTTACTATCGAGGATAACGCCTAAGTATTTGATCTCTTTCCTTACTATAATCTTTTCGCCAAACAAGGTGGGTGTTCGATTACAAGTAGAAGAATAATTATTTTCCGACAAGTAAAAGGTACAACAGTGGTTTTCAAAGGATTAACCCTTAAATTACGCTCAATAGACCATGTTTGAACCTCATCCAGAGCAGATTGCTTCAGTTCCAATAGTGTAAGTTTATCAATCCCGGATACGTAGATGACAATGTCATTCGCATACCCTTGGGCACATATGCCATAGTTGTTTAACTTAAAAATAAGATCGTCCACCACCAGGTTCCATAGCAGGGGGGAAAGAATACCACCCTGCGGACAACCCCTGGAGAGTCGGATCTCTCTTTTCTTCTCCAAAAAATGGGAGACAATAATCGTGTCCGCCAAAAGTGTTTGAATCCATTTCCGGAGCAGTGGAACAATTGCTTTAGAACATAAAGCATTGGGAATTGAAGCATAAGAGGTGTCATCGAAAGCTCCCCTGATATCGAGAAAAGCTGCAAGAGCAAATTCCCTATACTCAAGGGTTCTCTTTATTTTAACCACTAACTGGTGCATGGCAACCTCTGTAGATTTTCCCGGTTGATAGGCAAATTGATTAACATGAAAGGGACACTGCATCCCAATAGTTTCTCCAACCTGCCTATCAATAACCTTTTCAAAACATTTAAGTATGAAAGAAGATAAACTAATCGGCCGAAAACTTTTGGGCAAGTCATAATGGCCTTTACCAGGTTTCGGAATAAAGACCACTTTGACAAACCTCCACAGATTAGGAATATAACTTAGAACTAAACTGGCCCTAAAGATAACACAAGGGGTTGCTGAAGCAAGATTGGCGTAATCTCATCCGGTCCAGGAGATTTATATGGTTCAAAAGATTTAATTGCCCATATAACTTTATTACGTGTAATCACTTCCTTAGCCATAGCCCAGCTATACCTGGAGATATTGCTGGAAGAATCCAAACAATTAATATCCAAGGGTTTGCAGGGCATGGCACCTGGGAAATAAGTGGACTTCTTTGGCATCCTTGGTAAATTTACCATCCGTTTTTTGGAGAGTACCAACAAAAATTGGATTATCTCTTTTTAAAAATTGTTGAGTCTAACTCCTCCTTCAGCCTTTTGGACTGATTCGCAGAACTTCCTCCACAAAATACGTTTAGCCATTCTAACGGCTCTATTATACTCAGGGAGAGCAAGCTTATAGCTTTGCCAATCGTTGGTCTTTTTAGCTTTCCTAAAAAGCTTCATAACAGCTCGTCTACGCTGAGAAAGATCCTGATTCCACCAAACGCGGCAGGGTGTACTTCTCTTTTTCAGCAAGGGGCAATTTTCGTGATACGACTGAATCGGGCCTGTTGCAATCCGTTCACACACAGTTCCAGGTCAGTCGTATCACGAATTTTAGTCGAAGACTGGAGATCGCTGAACGAACGTCCTCACGAAATCCTTAGAATCCCTAAAGATCCTATCCCAGTCCTCATCCGCTAAAAGAGAAAAACGTATATGTTGTTGGTCAGCCAAAGATGGCTTCTCATCAACATACCATTTTTTTTTATCCATCTGCTCATATTGGAAGAACCAATAGTGATATCGATTACCTCTCTTCTAACAGATGTGATGAAGGTTGGTTTATTACCTAGATTAAAAATTTAAGTAAGTTATTTTCTAAGATGAAGTCAAATAAAAACTTTCCTCTCAGATTAGTGTTGGAACTCCCCCACATAATGTGGTGAGCATTTGCATCGCAGCCAAAAATGATTTCCACATTATGGCTGATCGAAGTTTTCCATATTCTTCTAAAATCGTCATTTATGGGTGTAGTCTCTTCAAATGGAAGGCAACCTGAGACAAAAATAGTGTCTTGGTTTCTCCCTTCCATTTGAAGGGTGAGTTTTGCTACGGCCAAGTCCCTGGAACACAGCTGATACATAGGCAGATCATTAATATTATGTTTTATCAATAAACAAGCTCGGGGAAATGAGCATGAAAAATCATAAATCAGCTTACCTCCACAGTTGCTCAAACCTCTAATTCCATCTTTGGAAATCCAAGGTTCTTAAATTAGAGCAATAATTCAAGAACTGAACGCTAAAGATAAAGCTATTGAGTTCACTACAGAATTTACTCCGGAAGATTCATCTAGAACGCTAGGAATCTTATGGTATCCGAAAGAAAACGAATTTGGAGTTCGAGTTGGGATTATAGAACCCGAAGTGCTAACTAAGGATATCCTCGGCCAGAAAAGTCCCACTGAGGTTGACTGCCGCCAGTTTTTATGCTGCAGGTTAGCTTGAATGCACCTCAGCATCCGGCGGTGAAGATGAAGGTTTCCCTAAAACTTTAGCTTGGATCTGAGACAGCCCAATGTATAAAAACTATTGTCTATCTTTCAGAATCCTCGCATCCAGTTCGGGAAGGGCCAACACAATGGTGAGTACATGATCCTTAAAATTAAGATTCAGAATGCCCCATTGCGTTGAAGTCAAATCTTTTTTCTGGATTTCTATCCTTTTAAGGATATCTTTTCCAGAGTATATACTAAAAAGCTCAGGAGCTTTAATGCCCCGTTCACATTAGACCGGCAAAGCGGCGAAGCGTCTTTTTCTGCCTCCCCCAACTGCCGCCCGCGCGAGTTGTTCACACAGGACCGGGACGAGAGAAGCGGCAAGGGAAGAGAAATTATATAATACGGCGCCGTTCCGATCTTAAGTTATTGCAGTAAAACTTTGGACGAAGTTCACGGTTCATAGTAATTTGTAGTATCCGAAATTTACTGTATCTAAGACAATTCGGAATTTGTTATATCACTGTTGAAAGGCCAATTGGCACAGTTGAGAATTCCGAATTGTTTCCTTTATTTTTTTTTTTAATATCAGAGTTCGTTATAAAGAAGTTCAACTGTATTATATGTCGCTGAGAAAGCATAATTAAAACATAACAAAACAGAATATACAAATAAACTCTAGTTTTATTTATATTTATTCCGTGTGCATGTTTTTTCGTATTTATAGAAAGTCTTCAAGATTATTTTTAAATTTGATTGACGCCAACATCGATCGGCAATATTTTCAATCAAAGCGATCGAAAACCAAATTCGTGATCACGTTTCGGTTTTAAAACTTGCTAATTTTCAACTGAATTATCTAATTAAAATTTAACCAAACGTATCTATTTAACGATGTAAAAAGCTGAAGGAAAATAGCAATTTATAATTTCATATTTATAAATTAAAGTGCATTCTCTTTATTCTATTTCACTATAAAATTGTGATCCGCCATCATTCTTTTGATGACGTGCTCCAGTAGTCGAACGTGATTGGATGAGCCTGCAACCGGCAGAAGCGGCAACCGGCAAAAGTTGAACAAATTATTTGCCGGCCGCGACACTTGACTTGACCTATTTCTAGTTGGCCTTGGATGTAGTGCGCATGCGTCAACGATTGCCGCTTCGCTACTTTGCCGCCTTGCCGGTTCAATGTGAACCAGGGTTGCCAAGTTGGGGGTTTTGCCAACTTTTTTGGTGGTTTTTTTCCCTGACGGTGGGAAAAAAGTGGCAAAATATTTTTACTGGAAAAAATAGTGGAAAAAGTTTTTCCAAGTTGTTTTTTTGGTGTTTTTTTTTTTATTCAGCCAATCTGAAGTTTTATAAATAATTTTATACACGTTGCGACATCATGAGTCACCAGTTCAAAAGTTGCAATTTGAAAAGCACTTAAGCCAATGATCGCTTTAAGCCACGTCATATGGCTTTGATTGGTCAGTGACGATTGATAATGGCATATATAAACCCAGCAAGGTTTGCTGCATTTGACCTAGTGTTCAACGAAATGTTAGAAGCCCTCCGGGATGAAATAAACGCTAACTATAGTGCACTGGAGGAAAAAGTCGAATCCCTACACAAACGTTTTGAGGAGAAGTTCGAAGGTATCAATAAGGAAATTAAGGACTCTCGTAGAGATGTTATTGAAAAGATAAGCGAAATTAAGGAAGCCTTTGGAAAATGCTCCGGGACTCCGAAGGCAAGAAACTCCACGGAAGATAATCCAGTTGATAACAGCAAGGTAAGTAATGTCTTAAAAACTATTTCCTCTTCTAATAGTATGGAGTCTATGGATATAATAGAAAATAGTGACTGTTCGACAAACGGTGGCTGTAAGAGAAGTCAATCTGACGGAACTGATGAAGAAGTGGGTGACAGTCCCTGGATTGGTGTCACTAATAAGAAATTCAGAAAAGGCACCAGGATCGATAACCTAAAGACCGTCTCCAGAGTAAACGAAGAAGTCGTCAGCGCGTCTAGAATGAGGAATCTGAAGAATGGACAAGGTCGCTCAGCTAATGAAGACCATAGAATCACCAAGAGGTAGGTACCGCCGATTATCGTGCTGACTCATGGCGTCCCGTTTAAGACGATTTTAACTGAGCTCGAGAAGCATGATCCAGTGGAAAAGATCACCGTTCATACGGGCAGAGCTGAAACTGTCAAAGTTAAATGTGCAGACGAAGAAACGCACAACAGGTTAGTCTCTGGAATTAAGTCTGATAATATCTTAAAAATTCAGCATAATCAACTGAAGTCGGAGAAGGTCTTGAAATACGTGATACGTAATGTGGATATTACGTATGACCTCGATGACTTCCAAGAAGACCTAAAAAGAGCCAACTACTTCCCGGAAAAATTAATTCGCTTGAGGAAAGCCAAAGGATCGATTGATATGCCGATGGTTTTGGTTCTGCTCCCGAACACCGAACACAACCAATCATTGAAAAACATAACACGTATTGGGCCGCTTGCAGTAATAGTGGAGGCCTTTCGAGGGAACAAGAAGCCACTACAGTGCTACAAATGCCTGCGCTTCGGACACGTATCCATGGGCTGCACGGAAGATCCTCGTTGTAATAAATGTACTGAGGGGCACCAGTCAAGAGATTGCCCCAGGATCAAAGAACAAGTCCCTCCAAAGTGCATCAGATGTGGTAGACAGCACACTTCAAGTTACACGAAATGTCCAAAATACCCCCAGGTTCAAAGGATGCCTAGTTCTAAAGTGACAGTAGGCAAATCCTATGCTGCTGCTGTGTCTACGCCGGAAGATAAAGGCCTCAACATCAACGACCTACCAGGTATGTATAAGCAATTAGGACGTATCTTTCAACTGTTTTCTAATCTAGGCAAAAGTTACCCACAGTTGAGTGGGCTCCTTACGACCAACTAATTTTAGTATGGCTGCACAACGTTATACTGTAATTAACAAAGGTGAACTTCGGTGCGTGATATGGAACGCTAGGGGCATTCCCCGAAAGCGTATCGAGTTTCACAATTTTCCGTTAAAGAAAGACATCGACGTTGCTTTCCTTTGTGAAACTCATCTCAAAGCAAGCCAAGACTTCCAGCTACCTCGCTAATGTGTGTACCGTAAGGATCGAATGGCTTCAAATGCTGCAAGATGTGTTTCTGGGGGCGCTGCGATCATCATTAAGAAGGGAATTCAACACCAAGAATTAGTCTCCAAGTCTTATTCAGGTATGGAATCGGCCTCCATCATTATCAATGACGTCTCCTGTGGTGAAGTGAAGTTCGTGGCGCTCTACAATTCACCTGAACATTATCTTGATTTTTGCGAGCTTGATGTTCACCAGATGTATTAACAGTGCCATAGAAGCTAGTAAGTATCCATTAGAGAATACACCTCCTCATCGAATCGAACTCACTCCTGGAATCCAACGTCTAATTTCTGAAAGGAACAGGACTCGTAGACTATGGCAACGCTATCATGAACCTTGGCTCAAAACCAAGTATAACAGGCTAGTGCAAAGAGTCCAAGAGGATATAAAAGAGCTTCGCGACGCTAGATGGAATGAAAAACTCAAAAGCTTGTCGGCTCGCGACAATTCCATTTGGAGTATGGTCAGAGCTTTACAGAAGAGGAAGAATGATACGCTTCCTCCACTACGTACTCCACAAGGTGACTATGTCAAAACTGATCAGGACAAGGCCCACGTCATTGCAGATTCGCTGGAAATGCAGTTTGTTACTCCTACCAACGATAAGCCCGAGAGCCAAATCATGTCTCGGCGTGTGGAAGAAGGTATTGTCAACTTTGATGAAGTCCCACAGCATTTAACGAAGTACAACATCGAGGCTGGAGAGATCGCCATCATCATAAGTAAACTGAAAAAGAAGAAGGCTCCAGGAAAAGACAAGGTGAGTAATAACGCCCTTATGAATCTCCTAAAGAACTTTATTGACTTTCTCACCAATATCATTAGCGACTGCTGGAAATTTTCTTATTTCCCTGTGGCTTGGAAGAAATCTATTGTGTTGAGTATCCCCAAGCAGGGGCAAAATCCTGCAATTCCGGCGAGTTACCGACCTATTAGCTTGCTACCCACGATGTCCAAGGTGTTGGAGAGAACGATCCTCGTCAGATTGCAAGATCACTGTCTAGCAAATGACCTTTTTCGGGAACAGCAGTTTGGCTTTCGTGCTGCCCACTCTTGTCCGATGCAGATATGGAGGCTGGTTGAAGACCTGAGCACCCCCCTGAACCTATCCAGGTACTGTGGGGTGGTATTTCTCGATGTCAGTAAAGCTTTTGACCAAATGTGGCATGAGGGCCTTGTCTACAAAATGATCAGAGACGGGTTCCCTGCCGATTTGATTTTGATGGTGAAATCCTTTCTTGACGGCAGATCCTATCAAGCCAAAGATGGAGAAGATCTTTCCACACCCCATGTTGTAAAGGCCGGTGTCCCTCAGGGTTCTGTCCTCGGGCCTGTGCTATTTAATTACTTTGTGCATGATTTCCCGAAACCCGATAATTGTAATCTGTATTTTTATGCGGATGACACTGCCATTATGACATGGGCACACCAGCCGGCTCACGTTATCACTCGGCTGCCGTGCGCCTTGAAGCAGTTCGAAGACTGGTTTAATTGCTGGAAGTTGAACCTTAACGTCGGAAAGTGCAAGGCTTTGTACCTCAATAGGAAGCTCAAGCATCCCCCAGGTTCTCTTGTTCTGTTCAATAAGAAACTGGACTGGGTGGACAACTACAAGTATCTGGGAGTTATCATTGACTCAAGACTCTCATGGAACCAGCATATATCCTATGCTCTGAATAAAGCGAAGAGGGCTAAGTACAGTATAATAGCTCTCATGGGTCGCAACAGCGCCCTCAGCATTGACAACAAGCTACTTCTGTACAAATCGATTATCCGGACCATACTCCTCTATGGCATGCCTGCGTGGGCGACTATCTGTAAAACCAGATGGAGTGAACTACAGTCATTCCAGAATGTTACCCTGAGGACCATTGCCCAGCTGGACAGAAGGACGGTGAAAAACCAATCCATCCCCTTGGATTTAAACATGGCCCATATTGGAAAGTTTATACAGGATCTCCTTTTGATTATGATACAGAAGATGAAGACTCACGACAATAAGCTTGTGAAAGGGATACTGAAGAACTCAATGAATATGAACTGGCATACGAAGTATCGTAAACCGAGGCACGTTCTTGACATCAATTTTGAAGGTATTAGCAACGTCTCTTTCCCAGACTACTGGAAGATGTGATAATCTTATTTCTCCTTGTATTTATTATTTCGTTTGTTTTTTTTGTTTCTGACAATCGTCAATCTTATTTTCTTTTTTGTATAATATGGAAGACCGCTTGGGTTGGTTAGGCTTTTTGACTACCTCACTGTATTTCATTTGGAGTTTATTCTGGTTGGATGAGCTTTGTGAAAGCGCTGCTCTCGTCCCATCCTAACAAATGTACACTTCACTGTTCGATTGTCGATTGTCGGTGTCCCATACTGACTGACTCAGAGCTGGACTGACTGTATAGCAACGACACGAGAAGGTTTTACTCGACGGACGATCCATCAGCAATTATTAAGGTAATTCACAATGTGTTTCTTTATTGGTTTTCACCAATCGTGCTCTCATTTATTTATTTGTTTAGATATCTGTTTAGATCATCCTAATTTCAGATTTTCGGCTAAAATGAAATAGTACTGCTAATGATAATTAAGTTTTAAGTATGAGGTTTTTAATGTATATACTGTATAATTAATGTATATTATACGGTAAGATCGTCTGAATTTCATCCGAATTATATTTGTAGAAAGTAGAAAATCATCCATCATGGGAAAAGATAAAGAGAAAAAACATACGCAAAAGTACTGCAAGAAATGGGAGGCGGATAACAACTTAAAAGGCAAGCTGTTACTGGCAACATTGATTAGAGTAAAAAGGAGCCAAGGCATTTATGACAGTATATTATTTCAGGAAGGATATCGCCGGACCCATGTGGAGATGTTCATTCAGCTTATTGCAAATATTGTAAGGTGAATTTGTTAGCACACAAGGCTGACTTGATTAAGCACTCCAAATGCACTAAACATATGAACCGAGTAAAGTTTGAGCAAGCCGGAAAATCGTGTCACCATATTCCATTTCAACCAGATCCAGCACTTTCCCAAAAACAGAAAAGAGCTGAGTTGAAATTGAGTGTTTTTATCGCAGAACATACCTCTATCAAGTGCATAGATCACTTAGGGGAACTTATACAAAACATTCAACCAGACACTTCAACTCCACTGAAGATTCATCGTACGAAATGTACAATGCTTCTGAAAAATGTGATCGGACCTATATTGTTAGAAGAATTAATCAAAGATTTAGGTGGCATGCCATTCTCCTTGATAGTTGACGAAAGTACAGACATTTCAAGTTGCAAAGTCCTTTGCGTGATGTTAAAATTTTTCTCAACAAAGTGCAGAAGATTAATTACTACATTTTACAGACTAATTCAAGTTGTTCATGCTACTGCTAATGGAATCTATGATGCTTTAACATTAACAGTGAAAGCAGATGGATTAAAAATTGAAAACGTAATAGGCATCGGTGTAGATGGGGCTAATGTTATGATTGGTGCCCATCATTCCTTAACTTCACTCTTGAAGCAGCAGGTATCTTGATCTTGTAATCATCAAGTGCATTTGCCATTCTTTACATCTATGTGCAGAGAAAGCATGCGAGTCGTTGCCTAGGCAGTTGGAGTATTTGGTGCGTGAAGCACATAATTTTTTTTCTCATAGTCCCAAAAGAATCAGTGAATATAATGATCTATACCAGGCATTGAACAACAACCAAGTTCCAGTAAAAATCCAAAAAAATGAGTGGCACGAGATGGTTGGCCAGAATAGCTGCTGTTAACACAATTTTGAACCATTGGGATGAATTAAAGTTGCTGTTTAGATTGTCAGTAGAAGAAGATAAAAATTTTGCAGCTGAAGAGTTATTTAACATTATGAACACTCCTGCCTATAAGGCTTATTTACTTGTTTTGAAATTTGCTCTTAAACAAGTTTGTGAAGTGAATGCTTTGTTTCAGGGCAACTACATAGATCCTGCAAAACAATTTGACGACATGCTGATGATGTTTAAATCTTTGGTTGAAGTAATAGTTGTTCCTACGCATCTTGAGCGAGTTTGTGACAAAGATTTGATTAGTTTTGAATTTCAGTCAAAACTGAAGCATGCCGAATCAATCTATCTAGGATATAGCTGTGAACACATCTTAAAGACATCATTCCCGGAGAAGTAAACACATATGGGAGAGAAGCAAGATTTTTCTTGTGAAGCTAGTAGAAGAAATTCGTTCTCGTTTACCGACAAACATTTCCCTTTTGCAGAAAATCTCTGTCTTTCACCCTAAAGCAGCTACATCTCAATCAAAATCAGAAGTTGGTCCCTTGGTTTGTGACCTGTTTGGTCGTTTCAGTAACGATGTGGACGAAATTGAAGCTCAATGGAGAAATCTATCACACAAAAGCTGGTCTTGCATCAGAGAAACGACTGCTTTTTGGAGTAAAGTAAGGGAAGATTTAGATGCTGCTGGCAACAACCGTTTTGACAAAATAGCTCTTGTTGGACTGTGTGCATTGAGTTTGCCCATTTCAAATGCAACTGTCGAGAGAGCGTTCTCTGTATACAATGTCGTAAAAATAAACTGACAAACAAGTTAGCACTTGATACTGTGCAGTCTATAATGATGGTAAGGAGTTACCTGAATTCTTATAATATGTCATGTGTAACGTTTGAGCCAACAAATGAGATGTTTGTAAAATTTAATGTATCTATGTACACTTTTCTACAACAAAATCATGATAGTGATCATGATATTGACGAAATCTTGACAAAATTCTCTGAATTGTAAAAAAATCAGTAAAGTAGACAAGCTTTAAAGTTTTCTGCATTTAAATGTGTTTTTAGTCAATAAATTTTGTATCAGATTTTTAAAGACTTTTTGTGTGGTTATTGCATTATATTATTCACATTCGTTAATGATTAGCATCTTAATTATACTGTATAACCAAATTCATAAATGGTGGAATTTTTGGTGGTATTTTTGTTAGCATCGTGGAAAATTGGTGGTTTTGATTGGCTGGAATGGTAGAGAACCTGGTGACCGACTTGGCAACCCTGATGTGAACCGAGCATAAGATTATCTTGGTGGTTTTGACGAGTATCTCCGCCTCACCCACCGAGAGCCCCCCCCCCCTCCCAAGGATTAAACTTCTTGACTGTTGTAATCAGCCAGCCAGAAGTCGCTTGGTCCGCACAGAGCAAAATAAATGCTCCAGGTTCCAAGCGACAGTACTTAAATTGAGGTCTAGTGCCTGAAGGCATGTCCCCCATAACGTCCATCAGTTTCTCCTGGAAAGCTTCCAACTGCTGCTCACTGAGCTGCTTGTCTGGATAGCCGTCCAGGACAATTGCCATTTTTATAGTTGTTAAAGCCTCGCGAAAACTCCCAGATTTGAGTTTCTTCATGGGCTTCTTGCACCTCCTTTTCAGTGGGCATCAGGCCGACCCTAGGTTTTCCAATCTTGGTGCATTTCGCTGTTTTCTTCCTAGATTTACGGCGTTTAGCCGGCCCAGGAGGAGTTTGCTTACCAATCATGCTACTAACCTCACCAGAGGCCGCACTCTATGAAGAATGCAGCGCCTCAGATTCAGAAGCAGCCAGCTGATTGGAATCAGTTGATATAACAGAGGGCATTTCTGCCATGTCAATATCAACTGTCAGCTTCTGGTGCCCCGCAGGATTGCCAGATGAAATTGGGGTATATTACTATCCATAAACTAGAGTAATAAATGCAGGATTGACGGTCCATCCCTGGAGTGCCTACATACCAGGATAAGGCTAATTACTCCCGAGTGTCGCCAGGTAGACAGGAGGCTCCGTTAAAGACACTTTAACCGAAGTGCCATCTACCCTTCAGCACGGGTCGCATAACACCTTGGAATCGGATGTTGATCTGCGCCCCCTTATTGGATATTCGGGGATGTCCTAAGTTGTAAACAATTTAGGATATTCGGCTATCCGCCACCTGCTGCTCAAGCCTTGGGGCCCGTTGCCTCTACCAATCTGAACATAATACAGCAAAGCTGCCACCAGGTGTTCTTAAAGACTACCAAGTAGTCAAGATGGAAGGCCAATTATAGGACAGGTACCCAGCTCGCATTGTACCTTATTCAAGATGGCCCAATTGGTAGTATCAACTCGTGGTTCTTGGTTCGAATCCAGGTCGTGGAATTTTTCCTTCATTTGTTCTGATAATACCACGGCATATGTTAAATAAACATATTATATTTTCTTGCTGTTATGGTAGTCATTATGCATATTCACTAGGTAATTTACCGTAAAATTTTGAATAGGCCCGGGCGTCTACGTCTCAGTGGTCCGGACCCCCCCCCCCCCCCGGCGATTGATCGAGGGCCAGCATTTATTTAAGACCCGGCGTTAAAAGCTATTCCCAATAACAGGGTGTCTAGCAAAACGATTTCGTAAAATTCCCTGACCTTTCCCATTGATCACGTAATGTTCCCTGACCACCAGTACCAAAAAAAAATCTATTTTGATAGAATATTAAAGACATTTTTCAAATATTTTGTTCCAATTTCGCTGATTTTGTAAAATTCTCTGATATTTTGTAAAATTCCCTGACCTTTCCCGTTTTCCCGGTCGCTAGTTACCTAGCAATAAATCCGGTACTTAAAATAAAGTAAAATAAATGAAGTAACAAAAAAACTAACCTGAATAGAGAAGAATAATAATCTGAAAATGAGGAAAAACGCCGGAATTTATATCGATGACCCGAAAAGACCCGGCGTTTACTTGAGACCCGGCGTTTAATCTATTTTTAACACCCCAGCCGGCTTTTATTAGAGACCGGTGTGTATTTGAATATCCGGTCTGTATTTTACCTAAACAATGTTTTGCCTTGTTGGTACATTGCACAAAGCGGGTACATGTACTTTGAGAGTGTAACACATCATTCACATAACGACAGCATTCATTATTTGAAGCTCAGTATCAAATGTTACATGTTTTACAATACATTTACATTATTCCTGGGACTGTGAATCTAAGCTCTTTTATAAAGAATTTCACTTTAGAAGTGGTCAAATAAAATATCAAATTACGAGGGTTGGGGCATAAGTCATGGCAACTATTTTTTTTCTCATAGCTAAGGGATGGTATCACAAGATGTCATATGTCTCGAGGAAACCGTTCATTCATAGTATATTTCCACAACACCAGATGGCTCTGCGATTTCCTTTTGTTGCATTGAGAACAATGTTAAACCAGTTCTTAGTCAACCGCCGTGCAGGATGGATGTAACCCGAGTTGAACAACGCTCGTATATCAATATAGCCGGTCTCCGCTGGCTTTGGTAAGAATTGGAGCACCCACTATACTCTCCGGACTTTTCTCGATGTGATTTTGACCTTATACGGACGGTAAGGAACCATTACGTGGTAGACAGCTTCGGACACGAATGGACATTGCAAATACGCGTATTGTGCAACAGGAGAAGACCAGATTTCCACTTGGTGAGAGAAATGGTGAAGCAAATGATATGGGCGCCTGTCACATCGTTGGCAGCGTACTGTGAACGCTCAGGGGACTACTTTGAGGCCTTTTAGAACGGGTATGTGTGCTGTAATGATTCTGGAACATGAAAGTTGTAATGTTATATCAACTACCTTAATAATGATGAAGAGCAAAATATTTCCGTGTTGCTAAATGTCCGTACATTTCCTCCATTCCTTGTCCTTTCATCTATATATTTCGCATTTTCCACCCACGGTCGAATTCTCACAAAAAAATATAGTTGCCATGACTTATGCCCCAACCCTCGTATTATAAATGTTTTCTTTAATATTTCTAAAACGTTTATCATCACATAAAAATTTAAGATCTTAACATTAGTTTTTCAAATTATTTATCTGGTTCTGGTGCAATTATGAGGTGTGAAATGATCATTGCATACTGCCATGCTGTTGGAAGTTTTTTATCGGTCCGTATCTTTATAGACAAGTGTCGTTTTTAGTTCATGTAAAATTTCGCGTGATGGCGCCGCCAGTCCGAGAGTGTTGAAAGCATGTGTAAGTGCTTGTTTTTGTCCAACATTTAAGAAGAAAATTGAAAACGACTGGAAAGAAAAACTTTAATAAGTTGCACATTTTATTAAATAAAACTTAAAGAAGAAGTTAGTGCAAGCATTTAAAATAAATATAATAGTCCTGAATTTATATTTTCATTTTTTTCATTAAAAACTGCAATCCTTAGATGAAATAACACAACGATAAAAAAGATAATGTATGCTTAAAAATAAAAAATCGATTAATAATAAAAACCAAGTTGAAGTTGTGAAGAAGGATTTCCTTCAGTAGCCATTCCATTAATGAAGTAATGTGAGCTAACTTTTATCTGGAAGTTATAAATTTTCTGATATTTATTCAGCACAGGAAAAAGATTTTTATCGTTTACTTTTCAAAAAGACGTGAAATGTACTTAAAAATCATTCCAGCCAAAGAAAAAAAAATAATAAAAGGGCCCAGGAAACAAATTTACCGATAAATTCATCATTGAATCAATGTTTTTCCTATTTAATTTGGATAAACAGGGTCTTCTGCTTTCGGTAAAAATTTAAATTTACGATTACTCTTTCTAAAAGTTTAAAGTAGAAAAGTACCGAACCTCGCAGAACCTAAGTGTACCGAGAACCTCCCACAGTTCATCTATCTTCTATCTATTTTCTATCTATATAGAAAAATAAAATTCTCTCTAGGCTATGTCTGTTTGATAGTGAAAGGAGTTTTTACTTCCTTTCTCTATGGTCTGTTCGCTATGCTTTCCAAAATGGCTGGACCGATCTTGATGAAATATTGCATGGTAATTCAGTTTGACCCTGGGAAGGTTTTGGCTGGTCAAATTGATCCAAGGTCAAGGTTAAGTTGGAAATATAACGCTAAACTAACGATGCCAGGACCTGTCTTTATCGTTAGCTACGATGCTTGCTTTAATAATTCATGTTTTAAGGAGGATAATTATAAATAAATAAATAAATAAAAATCATTATTATTTCTTTTCTCATTAAAATCTTTGAAGAAATTATTCTAAAACAAATAAGAGAATATTCAACTTCTAGGGCGTGCAGCTGTTCAAGCTTTTGCTGAAAAAGTGATGGTACTTTCATAAGTGAAGGCACTGAAATAAATACAGAAAATTCATTTTTCATATGGTTTTTGTAATGTACTAACTTCCTTTTTGTAATTTAGCAACATCCTAAAAAATTATAAAGATCTCAAATGATTGTGTGAGAGGGCAATTCTTGCTGCTGAAACTGATAATATATGTATATGTCTGTATGAACAACCACATTCAGGACATGATTCCACGCTCTGTGACTGAATACAACTGTAATGAAACGGTTACTATTAATGAGGGATGTTCCCCTACTCTCTCAATCCATCTATGAAGTATTTTTAATATAGACAGAAATAATTCAATATTCATAGCCTTTCTTGATATTCTAAGACGTTAGGGATGCAATGTCGAATTTTCCAGGGCAAATCCAAACGGACAGAAAATTCCAGTGCAAGAATTTCAAAGAATTTTTTTCGTTTTTTATTAACTCTAAGGATTTTTCATATATTCGTATTCATATTCAAATTAAGATATTGCAAAATTTCATTAAACAAACAGACCGAGCAATGCCGAGCATATCAGCTAGTATGTTCTAAAACACTCATATTGGCGGCGAACCTGAAGCCATCTAGCGGCTAGTTTCGAAAACAGCGAAAAAGAAACTTGCTATAGTCCATTCCTTTCTTCTGGATTTGAACTTAGGAAAGCAATGACAGCTTAAATGAGGCTTTTTTGTAGTTGATAGAGCATGAAGATAACGTAAGCCGCGGCAGTGGCACCACAATATTAACAGCTTCTGTTATTACAGGGTGATTTCAAAGTTACTGTGAATGGAAACGTGTACAGTGGGCGGTAGTAGCATAATGGTGCTGACAACGGAACAGCGGTTGTTCCTAGCGGAGAATGTGTTCCGGAACGCTGGCAAATACAGAGAAGAGGTTCGGCAGCTGTTTCAAGAGTCATTGCCTTATGTACTTGTGCCTCATCGGAATGCAATACGGAGCTTAATACAGCGCGCACGTCAATGCACTTTCTGCAGTACGTCTTTGTTGATGGAATCATCTTGCCTGACATCTGGCGTGGACGTTTACCGGACCTCACATTTTTCGATTTCTTTCTTTGGGGTGCCTTGAAAGGTAAAATGTATGCAAACAATCCGCACACTTTGCCTGAGCTGAAGTACCAAATCTTATCAGCCATATTGAGCAGTGTTTCACAACATGCGTGCTAACCGATATCATGAGTCCAGTGGCAGGCATTTCCAACATCTATTTGGAGTGGATGCTAACTCCGACCAGGCACTACACGGTAACTTTTGAATCACCATATATTTTGTTCCCATGCCCTATTATCGTCTAGCTGGTTTCTAACAACCGTGCATAATGTGGAGGTCCGCCATCCTGTTGGAACCATATTTATAATCTAGAGTGTCGATTTACTGTACGTCTTCGAGCAAAAAGGGAATGCTTTTACAGAAAATCCAAATAAATTGCATCACCTTTGCAGCTCTCTGATAACTTTGATGGCATTTTCCCAGAACTAAAATAATGTCCACTATTCATTTGGAACAAGATGTCGACTCTATTGGATGCAAATGAGGGTGCTTTTGAACGTCTTATGCAATATCTTTTGTTACTTAAAATAAAAATTAATGGAAATATAATTCGTTTGATTTAATTTTCCAAGAAAATAAACCTTCTTTTGGAGAATTCCTTGCCCATAATATCCAGAAAAGTCTGCTGAATGAGATTCTGAAATAAAAAGTATATCATAAAAGCTTAAATAAACACCGCGGTGCTAATTCTGGTGCAAATTCAGTGCCACGTGTATAAAGGTGTATTTATTAGGTATAAACATGAAGCGGTGGAAAACATCGCGAAATTTTAAAATAATATACACTGAACAAACGACACAATCATGAATTATTAGAAGGTCTATTTACAATTCTTTACATACATTAAATGCCCGTAGTATGTGGACATGGGATTCCGAGTGGTCGAATACACGCGAATTCACGTGCCACTGAATTCACGCTCAGCTGCTCACACTCACTCACGATTATAGGCTTAGCCTGCTACGGTATCTTGTTTTGGTACTTGGTGGCACTATCGACAATTTTTATAATCGCCGCAGCGTTTAATTGAGCACCGCGCTTATATGCAACGCGGCACTTGCTTGCGCTTTTACGGGACTTTGCCATTTAAAAAAAATCAAGAGTTTACCTGCAAATGATCTCGAAAGCTCATGTCTCAAAAAATGCAAACATGTGTCTAATTGCCTCCTTGAAATGCTTCAACTTTTATCTGAAATTTTTTTTAGCGTTTTTCGTTTTCGAGATATTTAGCTATGTAAATTAAATTTGAACACCTTATATATGCATGAATGTAGCTATGTATAATTCATTAGAAATCCGTCCTTTTATAATATTCCTGTGCGAATTCCAAATGTTACACCACCGATAGATAGGTCCAAGAGGCTTCACCAGATCTACGTATTATTTTAGTGAACTTTGCTATTTTCAGTGGAAGAGTAGCTCCTCATTTAATGTGCTTGTTTGGAGTATCAAATTCTTAGATATTTGCTGACACAAACAAATAGAAAGGAAAATAAATTGAAATGGTGGAATGGTACAGTCTATTCCAAAAGCATTGTCACTTAGCCGAATGATGTTCGGCTTCCTTGAAATACATTAAACCAGTGAGATTAATTGATCCAGGCAAGAAGTCGAGTTCTAATCACGTTGGACGATGCCATTATTGTTTCTTAGCAACAGGGATAGGTAGGAATAATGAGTGACGTCAAACTGTTATAATTGAAATCTGATTTTGAGCCTTTGTTATTAAAGTTTTTCTTTATTATTAATACATATCAATGTATATTATTATTATTTTAGCAGAACTACAGCATGGCAACGTGAAAATACACGAGGAAAAAAGCTATAAGTTACCAAAGCACGCTCATTAATATAATGGCGAATACACGAATTAAATCATTATATGTTTTTCATGAAATAATCAGTAGTAGAAAATTAATTTGTTGCACATTTAACAAAAAATAATTTCTAATATATAAATCTATTATGGCATTTCATAGGGAGTAGATACCAATCTTTCAAAATGAAATACAGTATCTTCTGGGTTTATGCTTAAAAAATATAACGTATTAGCAAAAAAAGTTGTATTCTCACTCATGATGGGAAAAATAATGTATAACAATACAGTTTCTATACATATAATAAATCTGTTGTCTGTCTGTTTGTTTGTACGCGCATTACACAAAAACTACTGGACGGATTTTTGATGAAACTTAGTATGGTTATAGCGTATAGTTTGGTTCAACATTTATGGTACCTTTGATCCAGATCAATCGCGACGTTCCCGAGGAATTATATTTTTCTTTTACCATGAATTTTGGTGATGAGGGGAACTCCGAAACGATGGGAAAGCACACGGGTTTTGTTATTGTAGCAACGTAATAACCTCTGATTTTCTTAAGTTTTTGTTTACTTTAGTACTAGCGTACCCGGCAATGCTTCGCTATTGTTAAATCTATAAATATAAAATAACATGTCCTGATTGATTGACTGATTCATCATCGACGAGCCGAAACCGCCGACGGTATTAATATGAAATTTGGTGTGTAGTTTTGATGTAGAGACTCACTAAGAAAGGCTTTTAAGAAATTCATCCCTTAAGGAGTCAAACAGATGTAAGTTTTTATGAAAATCCGTAATTTTAAATTTAAATTCATGAATAAATCCATTAAAATATGTATTTGGCAGTTTGGTAAGAAATAAGTAAGACGTGTGCCATGATTTTTGGAAATTTACCCCTTGATAGGATATACTAATTAGCTTCAGGGGTTTTGGCTGAGCAATGATTGTAAAAACATGCTTTCTATAGCACAAATTTATTTTTAATACCGAGAGATGGCGCTCGCTGTATTTGAAATTGCGGTATCGTTTTAATTGTTGGCAAAACACTACAACCCGAACAGGCACACACAATCGGGCGAGTGCTTCTGGACGGTCGCTCCAAATATATGAAAAAATTTTGCATAACCTATAGATAGCAAAGATTTTTTTCTTCATTAAAATGTAATGTCCAGTCACTGAGAGCATGGTTTTTACATTTGAAAAGTAAAAACATGTGCCGGAACATGTATATATCGGGTGGATATAATTAAAGTTCTCCACTTCTGCGCCGGATGCAGACCACGTTATTGCACGGATAATAATGAAACGTATAGGCTATGCAGAACAATGCGAAGAGAATTCCAACGGAAATTTTTTTGTGCATACGGTTGCCATAAGGAGAAAAAGGGACGCTACAAGATTTTACACAGACTGTTAAGGCTCGTTCGCACTAGCCAAAAGAAACTAGTTCTATCAGAGGTACTAGTTTTATCAGTGAAGTGCGAACAAAACTGGGTGTAAGAAGAACTAGTTCTTTCGGCTCTGGAACTGGGGTTTCCAACCCCAGTTTCTCAAACTGGATCTAGGGCTGGAGAGTGCATGTTCATGCAAAGACTTCTGGGTAGTTTTCCCATAAGTCTTCACGAATAGCGATACGATCACGGATTAAAAATACACAATGGCTACCGAACAACAGTGTTCTCAATCTCAAACAAATCAAGAAAAGTGGGAAGATGGCGAAACTAAATTTGGAAAACAAAACGCGCCATCTTTAAATAACGATGAAGAAGCATTAATCATTCCAGGGCACGCTGTATTTGTTGTGTCTGGAACTGGATTTCCACCTCTAAAGAGGATTTCCAGTGCGAACAGGAGGATGATAAAACTAGTGTTCAATTAGAACTGGTTCACCTGCAACCAGAAAAGAAACTAGTTCAATTTGTAACTAGTTTCGTAGTGCGAACATAGTCTTAGAGGAACTGTTCAATATGCGTATCCTCTTCGTCGATGACATGCTGGATGCGCAGGATAGCAAATTCAACAGTAGCACTAAGTGTCTCCCGTGAAATGGCTGGAACATGACGAATGGTGTTGACCTTCACTTCAGGCAAAGTTCGTATGCCTCCATGATAAATCACAATCCTTCACGGTTCCCTCCATGATAAATCACAATCCTAGGTTTCATTTGGCTTCTTGCCTAATTCAGTGTACTTCCCCTGGTTACTTCCTGGATGAGTATGGCAGTGAAAGCGTTGCTTTCGGACTACTCGTCTCGTTTTCCCTGCACTGTTCGATTGTCGATGAATTAATCTAAATCGACAATCGAACAGTGTAGTGGATCGGTATTCGTGTGGCACTTGAAGCATAGCTTCCATAATCTCACCCTTCATAATCATATTCCAAGGGAAATACACTGAACTAGAAAATAAGCCTGATGTACCCACAATGGTCATCCAAAGTATAAAAGAAAATTGCCTCCTCTTGGCGGAGGAAAATTTGATTGACGACTGTCTAGACTAGAAGCAGACCACTAGTATTAGATAAAACACGACCTATGAAGTCCAGTAATCTGGAAATAAGACATTATCAATGTCTTCAAAATTAATATCAAGTATATGCCTTGGATCACGATATCTCTTTCTATGCATAGGATGCTTTAAAATGCCCGAGACTAGCTCGTTGCTATGATTTTCTATATTGGGCAGCATGGATTCCATGAGCCCTTGAACGTATTTGCCAATATGAGTCATGTTGAAGTCATTATAAATGGAGGAATTGCGAACAATTCTCCGATCTTTTTGCGCAATAGTCCTAAGGGTAACGTTTTGGAACGTTTGCAGTTCTTTCCACCTAGTCTTACATATTGTGGCCCAGACGGGCATACCATAGGTCAAGATAGTCCGAACAATGACCTTATAGAGTAGGAGTTTATTATCAATGTTTAGAGCACTATTCCGGTCCAGCAGAGCAATCAAGCTAAACTTGGCTCTCCTGGCCTTATTCAACGCATAAGTTGCGTGGGGAGTCCAGGTAAGTTTAGAGTCAATAACAACACCAAGATATTTATAAGTTTCAACCCAGTCCAGTTTTTTGCCATATTGTGTTAGAGAATCTAATGATCTCTTTCTCTTCTTGGAGACAAACATCGCCTTGCATTTGTCTACATTCAATTTTAGCCTCCACTTGCTAAACCAGCTTTCACACTCTTTTAGAGCCTTCTGTAGCCGCGAGACTACTACGGCTGGTTGACGAGCACAGGTCAATATAGCAGCGTCATCTGCGTAAAAAAAGAGCTTACATTTAGAAGGACTTGGAAAGTCTCGCATAAAATAATTGAATAACACTGGCCCCAGGACTGAACCCTGTGGGACACCAGCTTTTACTTCATACATAAGAGATAGACTATCTCCAACTCTGGCCTGAAAGAACCGGTTGGAGAGAAACGAGTGTATCAGAGTAATTATGTCTTGAGGAAATCCATCCATAATCATTTTAAAAATCCAAATCATTATATTTGGTCTTAAGCCATGAATCACGAGTTCGGTACCACTGCCTTCTAACCTTATTCCTTTGTTCAATTAATTGTTTGATTTCTGGGGTGAGTTCAAGGTGATTAGCTCGCTTCAACTCTAACGGTGAAGCACTAGAGTCAATAGCTGCATTTATACATTTAGTAAGCCTTTTCACATTGGTATCTATGTCGCTCGTACTATGTACGTTGTTTAGTGGGTCATCATCGTTTTTGAGAATTTCTGTAAAAAATTTCCAGTCTTGTTTGAGCCTCAGTTCTTCTTTGAGGTCAATGTTTACATTGTCAAAATTTAGTGCAACTGGTTTATGGTCTGAGGATAGATCATTGACAGTATACATATTGAATGATTTGTAGAAGCCCTTCAACAACACAATATCAAGTACATCGCTTGAAGGAGAATGATCACAATAATATGTATCATCCACAGGGCCTACTGCAATAATATCAGATTGCCTTTGCACGTAGCCATACAAAAGGACACCGTTTTGGTTATGGCATCTTGAATTCCAGTGCGAGTGTTTAGCGTTCAGGTCTCCCGCCATAACAACGGGAATATTCCCGGAAAACAGCTCGTCAAGCTCATTGGCATCGAATTTATGCTTGGGCGCATTATATAGAGCCACTAGTTTCACCTCTCCCAGTGTGGCATCAGTAATGATAGCAGAGGCAGCTTCCATTCCCATATAGTCTCGGGTTGGTTCCTCCCGATGATGAATGCCTTTCTTAATAATAATTGCTGACCCACCTGACGGGGACTTTACTGTAGTGGGAAGAGTTCTGTCTTTACGATACACACAGTAACCAGGCAGCCTGAAGTCGCGGTCTGGCCTTAAGTGTGTCTCACATAGAAAAGCTATGTCTATATCCCATTGGGTTAGGAAGTTGTAAAACTCAATACGCCTCCGGGGGACCCCCCTGGCGTTCCATATTACGCAACGAAGTTTACCTCGATTTGTAATAGAATAACATCGATCAGCCATACTGTCAGTGTTTATTCGTAAGTATTCCACTCATCGGTGGCATTTTCTTGCCCAGTTCGTTTAACAAATTGCATACACTGCCAATTTGTTTATACATTACTTGAAAATCATTCACGTTAATGCTCTTATCTTGTTTGGAGACCATTGAGGCATAGGAAATCTCCGGGGACACTTTAGCACTTTGCACTCTCCTGACTTGCGGATATTTAGGACATTTTGTGTAACTGGAGGTGTGTTGTCCATTACATCGAATACATTTTGGGGGATCTTGTCCTTTTATATTTGGGCAGTCTTTTGACTGATGATCTTTAGCGCATTTGTTACAACGGGGGGATTCCGTACAACCCATAGATACATGGCCAAATCGCAAACAATTATAACATTGTAAAGGTTTCTTATTTCCTCGAAACATTTCAACACTGACAGCTAAGGGCCCTATGCGGGTCACACTTTTAAGTGTCTTATTGTGTTCAGTGTTTGATAACAGAACTAGGATCATGGGCATATCTATTGATCCTTTGGCTTTTTTAAGCCTAATCACTTTCTCATGAATGTAGTTAGCCTTTTTCAGGTCTTCCTTAAAATAGTTAAGGTCATAGGTCACGTCTACATTTCGTATAACGTATTTGAGGACTTTTTCCGATTTCAGTTGATGATGTTAAATCTTTAGCACGTTATCAGCCTTAATGCCAGACACCAATTTACTATGCGTTTCCTCATCATGACACCTTATTTTGATCGTCTCTGCTCTTCCTGTGTGTACAGTTATTTGGTTAATCGCCACATGCTTTTGAATCTCGCCCAGGATTTGCTTGACTGGCTGACCGTGAGTACGTATTATGATTGGCGGAATATAGGAGCTGCTCTTGGTATTTGGCTTTTCAACATTTTTTCGCTGTTCGGACTTGCTTTCTCGAAAAGCAACAGCGATTGTATCATTTATATCAACAACATCCTTAATGTTGTCAATTTTCAACCCTTTTTTAGCCTTTTTAGATTTTGCAGGTATCCATTTATCCGTATCATTGTATAGCCGTTTGCGATTTGTACTAATCGGGTCTTTGCCATCGTTATCATTACTCCCTAAGCCGGAGGGGATAATTTCCATAGGCTGAGGATTCACACTTAGATAGTCAGAAGTTTCACCTGTAGGCTGATTACCTTTCATTGACAGAGCAGAGAATTGATCTTTGAGGAACTGCTCCAACTTATTAAAGTTCTCGTTGGCTTCATTACGTGCTGCAGATATTTCAGCATTCATATTAGCAATTTTATTGTGATTTTCAGTTATGTTCCCTTTTAGTGACTCGACTTTTCCTTGTAAATTATCATATTTAGTGCACATTTCTTGGCGCAAAACCTCTAGCTTATCCTTAATTATAGCATCAAAAGCTTCGAATCTGTAATCTTTACAGGCATCTTTATATATCTCGCCATACGTATATTTACCATCACTTGTTTTTTGGCTTGTAATGCCACTTAACGCTTTGCCTGAGTCTGGCATTATGATAAATTTAAGTAAAGAATAGTCAGACTGCTAGCCCTGAAAAGGGCTTTTCCAGAATTAATCTAAAGACACTCGCGAACTTTTATAGGGAATGGATTTATCCTGATGTGTACATGATGAAACCCTACGAACGAGAACTTCTTTATATGCAGAAGTTAGCATGGGATTGGTCGAAATTAGAATGGGTTAAATGAAGCGGCCAATGAGAAGGCATGCACATGAATAGACGTTTAATAATCTTAAAGTGAGGAAAAACGCCGGAATTTATATCATTGACCCGAAAAAGACCCGGCGTTTATTTGAGACCCGGCGTTTAATCTATTTTTAACACTCCACCCGGCTTTTATTCGTGACTGGCGTGTCTTTGAATAGCCAGCCTGTATGCAAGGTTTTACAGTATTGCTTTGTTTTTAATAAGTGCATTAAATATTTCATCTGCAAAGTCTATCTTACTGAAATAAAAAGCAGCGATTAATCTTTTCAGTTAAAAGTACTGTAATTCGCCAACACCAGTGAAAAACCTCATCCCTATTTTTACTCTGGACGGCCAAGTCCATTTTAAACTTCTACGATGTTCGTTCAAACAATCAGACTTTATAACTGATCAACTTCGCTTAGCTCAACTCCTGCCAAGCAAGTGAAAACGCTTTTGGAATGAACTGTACATTCGCACAAGCCTTCCACTATGACCTAATATTAATTCTTCTTCCATACTTCTAGGTCAGTTTTTGCAGTAGCAGTATCAATTTTTTAATTATTATGATTTGAAAAAAACCTGTATTTCCCAATTGATTCAGTTATCTCCATCAATTTATCTTCAAAAAAATTATTATTCATCTTAATGAGAATCCGCTTCGAAAGAGTTAGTTGCACAAAATTTGGTCACATGCGAACATAAGTAATTCGTACAGCCGGAAATTTTTTCTTGAAATTTCAACATGTCTTTGTGAATCTTGAAAAAAAAAACTTACTTCAGGTAGGTATTAATTTCATTTGCTTCTGCTGGTTGGGTTTCAGAGGACTTAGTTCCACAAAATTTGTCACATACCTACAGTAGAAACATATGTGCAAACGGATTTTTTCAAAAATTTCAAGATATTTTTTTCGAATCATGAGATTTGTAAGTCAATTTCAGCAAAACACATGTTTTGGTTTGGGGAAACGAATTCTTAGGCCATCAGTCACAGTTAGGGTTAGCGAAAAACTGAATACTCTGTGTTTAATTAATAATTAAACTGTTCTCTTTAAACATATTACTCTTTTATGTTTAAATATTGTGTTCTTTTTAATTTGGTTTGCTTTTCAGTTTTGCCTTCCTGTTGAATTTACAGCGAATATTTGCAAGGACGTTTGGTATGGTAAAGCTCATATTCCAGCTTCTTATTTCCCAACAAATGTCTCGAAGTTCAATGCATATGCGATTCACGGAAAAGATTCCTCCAGAACTTATTTGGCACTTTTTCCTGTTCCCAAAGGAAAATATGAATATCCAGATTTGTAAGATTTTATTTTTATTGCATTATATTTATCTTAGATCTAATTATTTCATTGCGCATGTATTATTTATTTCAATATCTAATCTGATCCCAATTATCTTTAAACATCAATAACTTATTGAAACAATCTTTCATATTTTAAGAGTGTATGACAAAGTAGCGTTTTTGTGATTTTTTTGACTACATTTTGGTTTATCCTTATATTTTATTTTAATGTACATACACTCTGAAAAAGAATTATGGGACCAAAATTTATACCCAATATCATCTTTACATGGATTATGTGACTACCCAAAATTTTGTGATGTAGCATAGTTCAAAGTTTACCATTGGCAATGGGATGTTGTTTCACAACAGTTTGGCGTCTCCAGTCTGTGATCTGGAGACAGAACGGACGGCACGATGAGACAGCAACCGTCCACAGAACTCCCGATCACAGCCATTGGGAGGGCTTTAAAAAATAACCTTTCCCGTAGTACAGGACGGCAAGTTTCTAATCTAACTGTCAGGAGCGAACTTAGGGAGACGGCCTGCAAGACCATCCCAGCTAACAAGGAATCACCGACAACAGCAACATTGGCAACTCCACTGCTGGGGAAACGTTTTGTTCACAGAGAGTTTTAATATGCACTAGATGGACACAAAGGTCGTGTCTTTGTATGGCGATCTATAGGGAAACGATTTCATCCGAGTACTGTCCAAGAAACAAGAGCTTTCAATAGCGGCTCTGTGATGGTAAGGGGTGGTGTATCAATGGATGGAAGAACAGACCTTGTTATTCATCACAAATGGTTCCATGACAGCCCGTCGCTGTATTGATGAAGTGCTGCAAACACAAATGTATCTTTCAGCATTAACTGTGGGTGAAAACACAAGTGAAAGCTTCCTTGACGAGGACATCTCCGATCTTCTGTGGCAAGCGCGTAGCCCAGATCTCAAGTCCTCTGAATATGTTTGGGACATGCTGGGTAGACACATAAGACGTCGTGCAAATGTTATTATACTCCTTGAAGAATAGGCAAACATCAATTCGCAGACTTGTCGCAGAGCGAAAATCAAGGCCCTCTTACTAAGTGCTAAAAAATACAGTAGCTAATGTAGTGAAATGGCAAAATACACAAGCGGTGTCACGTGCCAAATTACACAGTGGAAGCTTTGCTAGGGTTATAACTAAATACCGGAACACTAAGTCAAAGCACTACGATTTAAGAACGTACGAAAACATTTAATCAATCAATAACTTCATTGACACAAAGCAAATACACGAGATAAATGCAATAATGAAGTAAAACAAAATAGAACAATAGCAATTACAAATACTCAACTTGGTAGATGCAATAATGTAACATACCAACTAAAATAAATGAGCTTAATACTAAAGCTATCAATCAACAATCCAAGCAATAAATGAAAGATCAATAATTGGAATAGAATATTTCAACAAATGCTAAATTTTTAATATGCGCTACACGCAAATATTTCAATAAGGCATCAATTAATTCTAGCTTATATATATTCAATAGATAAAAATAAATCATCAATCAATATTATATTTGAAGTGATAAATTCTAACTAAGCCTTATAAACAATTACTCCTACAGGCGACTCTTAAGTCTATCCTAAGTATCAAATAGGCATACAATAATTCAATCCAAAATAGTATACTCAATAATTGACAATATGTTATACTCCCTGCGAAATACAAATCTTGGGAATATTGGATAGCTTACACCGTTGATAAGTAAGCGTTTCGTATACACTTATTCACAGTTCCAATAGTCCACACAGTAAACGAAAACACTATTAAGCAATGTCAAATAATTGCGAAAAAATGTCCGGAATTATAGTTAATGTCCTATAGACCTCTTATCGATGGACGTCATGCGTGACGTCATACGCTGATGCGTGCGCATCCTGGGAGGCAAAGTAAGAGGAATGTGCCATAGCGTTCGTGCTAAATCGTGGCTGTGGCTTTGAAAATAAGTTTCGTGGATGCACTGAACGTCATGAATTATTTTACAGCTCTTCCTCCTGAAGAAAAAAATAATTATCTAAACAAACTTACGTTAAAAAATGGAGATACTTTACCTGATCCGTACTGCATTCCCGCCAGTGAATGGAAGGAAGATAATACGTGCTGGCCGCAAGTCGAATGGCCTGATATTTACACTTACTTAATTGATACTCCAAGCACTTTTACTCACGAGAGCTTGAAGGTATACAAATCATTAGGTGCCTATAACTACTATTTTTCTGGATATGTCCGAGCAGTTAAATTCCATGGAATTAATAACACCTCTGAGTTCTGCTCTTTGAAAGCTCAGGTGCTCCCAAGCCAAAGACAATCGGCCAAGGCAATGTACGAAGTATGGGTTTGCGTTCAGAAAGAAAAATGTTACATTTTGACTGCAAACTGCATTTGCATGGCCGGGTAAGTTTTAAGTTGTATTTTTTTTTACTTAGATCTACAAACAGTTAATAAATAAGTAAACAATAATAAAGACCTGGAGTTATACTACAGAGGTTGAGTCAAAAGTAGTGGCCGATCACCCCGCAAACTTTTAAATGGGCACCAGACAGAAACCACTCATTGCTAATCTTCAAAGTAGAGTCCATCATGTTCGATGGTCTTCATCCAACGATCGGCCAGTTGGTGGATGCCCTCGCGAAACCATTCCTCCGGTTTCTGAGCGATAAAGTCACGCACGGCGTCTTCAATCTCACTGACATTGGCGAAGTGCCGTCCACGCAGGAACTTCGCCATGGACCGTAAGAGATGGTAGTCGGAAGGTGCCAGGTCGGGGCTGTATGCTGGATGTGGCAGAACCTCGATGTGGATGGAGGTTTTCCAGCAGTTGATGACGCACCTTCACCCGTTGTTGTGCTTGCGCGGGCGTCAGCTCGTGGGGCATAACTCGGCAGCTCCTGTTGACCTTTCCCATGGCGTGCAGATGTCGAACCACACTCGATTGTGATGTCCCGATGTCCGCCGCTAGCCCACGGGTGGTGTTACCTGGGTTGGCTTCCATTTCTTGCGGTAGGGCTGCATCATCCACTTCTTTGGGTCTTCCGCTCCTTGGCGCATCTTCCAGGCCCATGTCTCCATACGAAAAGCAGGAGAACCACTGTCGTGCTGCGTTCATTGGTCACACACTGACCTTCCACCCTGCAAATTTCGGCGGCTGTTGTTTGCGCACTGGTCCCCTTTTTCCAATAGTGACGAAGGAGCCCGCCTATCACCAATTTTTCTGCCATATTTTTGTCTATTTGCACACCCAACTGCACAACAGCTTGAAGGCATCGTATAAAAAAAAACAAACGTATTTGCTATGGAAAACGATCGAAATGAGCTAGCTACAACAGCAAAGGCAACAATCGTTTCGCCTACCAGGATGCCCGCGCACACAATACGTGTGACGTCATGTCAGCGTTTGTTTGTAAACATTGTGAGAGGTCTATAGACTAAGTAAAGTCTGAAACTGTAACATCACTATCAGTCAATAAGATAAATGATATCGACAAAAGCCTGCGGAAGGAGAAAAATAGAATTTACAATTAGAATGCTTAATACGCACTCACAATACCAAAAACACACCACTCCTTCGCTTATGACCAGAATTACTCGTTAACACAGAAAGATAGCAAATAATTACTGACGGAACACTTTAAACTGTATTCCGCTAATATTCTAGCGTAATTTAAACCGACGAAAATGCTGGCACACACAAACATTTGAGGCTTAACGAATTATTTGAGCTAAGCCTAACATTTAATTTGCACAGCACTCGGATGCACTCTTTTAAAGAAAGCTAACGGAATAAAAATTGAGAATTCAGTACTCACTATTTACTCTGCACTCTTGTCGAAAATAACACAGCAGTAATCACTGGCGAGCAACAATCCGGTCGATTCGGTCATAGAAGAACGCCGTCAAGCCGTAGGGAAATGCGCCGAGATAACGAACTTGCTCCCAGCACACAATGCACTTATTTTCTCTTGCTGACGGTTCTCATGCCACATTTCTACCTCGAAACGGGTGATACTCATAAGGTTGACAGGTGAAAATTTGCTTACGGGAATTCGGCCGTAACTCGCTGCTTTGCAAGGCGACTGGAATTTTCCCTTGCCGGACGAGCTCACCTCCGCCGCGGGAACGCTTTGCTTTCCCCGACGAAAATCCGACGAAGAGTTTTCATTCTTCAGCAACTCTCTCTTTCGCTCAGGAACATTAATGCCTCTAAGCCTGGCATTAATTTTCTTTTTGCTGAATTGCTCCTGTCTCCGTCGCTCACTGCTCATCGAAGTCTTTCCATCTATTGTAATCCCGTCTGTCGAATTCCGCTCTCGTCTCCTGTCGTTTTCCCTCTTCTGATAATCGAATCTCCCGCTTCGCTCCTCCAAAAGATACGTGATTTGTTACAGCGAGGTTTTTTCGCTGTAACAAGCGGTATGTTCCACGGTCTTTAGCAGTACGGGATAGTCTAAATAAACTTTGTTATTTGGTTTCGTAATGCCCTTGCAGGCTCCTTTATATATAGGAGCCTGCACTATAAGGACTATTCCACAATCTTGAAAGTTTGATCATATGCTATGATTCTATTTAATTTTTATTTAAAAATTAGCATAATGACATCTCTCTTTCTTGGTGTATATTACCTATCAAAAAATAAAATAATATTTTTTATTTGGGAAACGTATTTAAAAATAAATTGATTCATATAGAACTATAAAAATGATTGGGTATTCCTATACAGGGTGGATACAAAAATGAGCCCCCCCCCCTTTTATTCTCGTACCGAAGCAGATATATCAATTTTGATGAATCCATTGAAAAGGAAATTGTGGGTGACCTATATAATATGCACTTTTCATCATCCCAAATATGCAAATTAGGACACATTCAAATCCTATCTTAAAAACC
The DNA here is from genome assembly GCA_023313115.1 of Rhysida immarginata. Taxonomy (NCBI): domain Eukaryota; kingdom Metazoa; phylum Arthropoda; class Chilopoda; order Scolopendromorpha; family Scolopendridae; genus Rhysida; species Rhysida immarginata. Next base: position 347,804 of record JAHWFO010012769.1, read on the forward strand.
GTATCAGATACACGAAAAATTCCAATTGAAGACTTGTTCGGCATGGAATTCCGAACAAAAGAAAAAACTAATTTCCAAAATCCGATGAACGGATTACCAACAATCACATGTTGAATTTATTAGTTACCTCCTTATGCACTTCACAAAGACATTTGAATGTTCAACATGCAAATCAAGACATTACCAAAAATTACCATAATAACATTCAATTTCATGAGGAAAAGCAAATAAAATGCATGTGTCAGCATGCAGAAGACAGAACAATTCCAGGATGGCAAGCTGCTATACTGTTCCTGAATTGGTCAACAACATCTTCTGCTTTGGATTGTTGGTGATCCGTTCTTCGGATTTTGGAAACTTTGGTTTGTTTTGTTCGGAATTCCATGCTGAACAAGTCATCAATTGGAATTTTTCGTGTATCTGATACGGTTTTTAAGATAGGATTTGAATGTTCCTAATTTGCATATTTGAGATGATGAAAAGTGCACCATGGGTTAGGTCACTCACAAATTCCCATTGATTGGATTCATCAGAATTGACGTATCTGCTTCAGTTACGAAAATAAAAGAGCAGGCTCATATTTGTATCCACCCTGTAAATGCCTGCTATTTGTTTTTCCAAATTATGAGAAATAAAACTAATGCATATTGAAATATCTGATGGCAATTTCTAGATTTCGAAAATATTATCTCCTATCAAATCATGTGTGGGCTTTTTAACAATGATCTTAATTTTGACCTTCACATTTAATTTTAAGGTCAGATTTAATGCATAATGAAAACCGTAAAAGATAGGAAAAAAGTTGTAGACCACCCTAAAATTAGTCTAATGCCCGTATTTAGAATGAGCGCTCATGCTCTTGCTCAAACCATTGTTGAGAACAAATTAAATAATATGAAATTTATATTCAGCAAAGGTGTTGAGCAAGAGCATAAGCACTCATTCTGAATAGAGCTTTTGGGTCTGGATCATTATGTAGCCGGTCAGCCATATTGGATAAAAAAAAATAACGGTTTCGCACGCTAGTCGCTATGGCAAGGTCGGAGTATTAAACGAATCTTCCAAACCACTTTATTCTGTACAGATTTCTGGAGTTAGTTCAATGATAGCGAGTAGCGAAACTAGCGACTAGAGAATTCTTTGTGATCCAGTATGGCGCGTAGCCAACGAGAAAGACAGGCCCCGGCGCGGAAGAGCGAAGCCGACGTGATCTAAATAAGCCGTGGCACTGATTTTGTGAATCATGCAAACAGATGGATTTTGTGACGTCATGCAAAAAGAAATTGAAAAACAAAATAAGGATATTTAAAATTTAAACTAAAATGATTTATTAAAAAAGCAAATCATTTCTTTGTGACCCATGTTTGGTATTAATGCATTTTATTATACTGTATTTACTTATTTATCTAAAATACAGAATTCATATTTCAAAATATCCCATCGGTTCGAGGCCAACGAGAGACAGGCCAGGGCACTCAAAAGTGACATGATCATCGGGGTCCGAGCAACAATACAGCCTTCATTGTTTCCATCTTGGATTTTAATAATCAGTGTTTATTCGTTTATTGGAAACAATGAAGGATGGATTGTTGCTCGGACCCCGATGGTCAGGTGACTTTTGAGTGCCTTGATCTGTAAATCGTTGGCTTCGCCATCGGTTTTCGTGACATTTCTACATTATAAGGGACGTAGTGCCATGGCTTTGTATAGATGGCGTTGGCTTCGGGAAAAGTCACCTGATCATAGTAGTTTGGCCCTACAGAGATAAGCAAAGCCTACCTCACAGATGAAGAGAAACAGATGGGAAACTCTACCACGTGACTAGAAAACACTACGTCATTTTTAGGGTTTTAGCATCATCTAAAACCCTATTAACGACGGTACAGATGTATGTAACATGTATGTCAAACGCCATAACTTTTGAAAGGATTGACCTAGGGACTTGAAATTTTCTACACACGTAGGCTCTATACAGAGGACGGAGCGAAAAATATAGCGAATCCTCTAGGGTGGACCAAACCATGTGATTTTGTTGTTTACCCAAATGACTTCCTTTCAAGTCTATGGAGTTTTGATTGCGTTAGAGCAATTTGGGACGTCAGAGTTTGACTGTTTGACGTCAGAATTTAAAGAACTCTATCCCCGAGTTCCATTCGTCAGCGCGCTTGCAGCCTGCTCGCAGCCTGCTAGCACACATTCAACATCACCTCTGAAGTCCGCTTGCGAATTTAGCGCATGTGCAGTAGGATAAAATGGCCAATATCTTGACTGTTCTATGTCAACGCAGGCAAAACGTTACACGCTCGGCGATGAGAGGGGATGTGTGGAGCAAAAAAAAAAAAAAGGGGTCAATGAATGAGGGGTAATAAAAGTTCAAGAGAGAAACATACGGAACTGCTTAATCTTATTCATACCATTTCATCACTTCTCTTCTATCTTTTTAAATGATAGTTATTAATTAAAAATAAAAAAAATAACTATTATTTATTGTATTCCAGGTTTTTGTGTCTCTCATATATATCCGTTCATCTTTTTAAATTAAGAACTCCCATGCTTCCACAGATATTCGGAAAGATTAATATGTAATGCTGTAATTCACAAATAGCGCCGGCCGGCGCGGGGGGGGGTGGGTGAATACCCTCCTTTTGTATGCGATATAATCAAAAAAATTTTAAGGTTGGTACGAAGGAGCAGACGACGCAGGCAAACGCTCAACAAAACTTCAACGGTTGTGTCCCATCAGCTTTCGAGTAAAAACGTCACTTCCTCTAGCGAACCCTCAATTTCCGGTTGCAAGCACGCAGACGAGTGGAACTCGCGCTATTTGAAGTATAGCGAATCCTCCCGCTACTGCTCGTAACATTTCGATGTCATAACTTTTGAAAGGATTGACCTAGAGGCTTGAAATTTTCTACACACGTAGACCCTATACAGAGGACGGTGAGATTGGTTTGGTTTATTAGAAACTTTGGCGTCGACTACTAAGGTCATTTTGCGCCTTTTACACAAGTTATAACAGTACGCAGCCCGGGACAAACACAAACATCCATGCCCACGGCGGGATTCGAACCCGCGACCCGACGGATTCGAGAACTGGAAAGCCTACGCCCCAGCCCTCTCGGCCACCGGGCCGGCAACGGTGAGAAAAATATAGTGAATCCTCTAGGGTGGCCCGGGGCCCCTCAGGAACCATTTGTATGAATTTCATGGTTCCTTTTTTATCTTTTGAACAAAGAGGGCAAACATCCTGAAATTTCGTAAATTTGTAGTGCGCCTCTAAAAAAATAAAACCAATATACAAGAAAAGTGATATAAGCCTCTAGGACCCCGCCAGAGGTCCCGAGGCCCCAAATAAAATTGAAGCTATAACATTTGAACGGAACGACCTAGGAACCTGAAATTTTGTATTGTTATATAAATTGTAGTATGGTACTAAAAAAATATAGCAAATATACAAGAAATGTGATGTAGGCCTATCGGCCCCGCCAGAGGTCCCGAGGCCCCAAATACAATTGAAGCTATAACTTTTGAACCAAAAAGTCTAGAAACCTGAAATTTTGTATATTTTTAGCTTGGCACTAAAAATATATAGCCAATATAGAAGTAAGCTGATATAAGCCTCTAGAACCCCGCCAGGGGCCTCGAGGCACAAATACAATTGAAGCTATAACATTGGAACGGAAAGGCCTAGGAACCTGAAATTTTATATATTCATAGTGGGGTACTAAAAAATTATTGCAAATATACAAAAAAGTAATATAGGCCCCACCAGAGCCTCACAGGCCCCAAACACAAGCAAAGCTATAAGTTTTAAACGAAAAAGTCTAGAAATCTGAAATTTTGTTTACTTATAAAAAATTACTTAAAAAATTAGCTAATATACACTAAAAACTGGTATAACGCACTTGGGTCTTGACAGGGGCCTTGAAGCTCAAATCACAAATAAACTCTAACATTTGAATAATAAAAAGGCCTAAGAACTTGAAGTTTTATATTTTTACAGTGCGTTACTTAAAAATTATAGACAATATACAAGGAGACTGGTATAGGCCTCGGGGCCCATGGCGGCCTCAAACACAATTGAAGCTATAACATTTGAACGGAAAGGTCTAGGGACCTGAAATTTTGTTTTATCATAGTGTGGTATTTAAAAATTTAGCTAATCTATATTAAAAACTCTGTAAGTCTCTTGGCAGGGAAATTGCGGCCTCAATCTCAAATCAAGCTATAAATTTAAAACCAGAAGACCAGAAACCTGAAATGTTTTGTATTTATAATGTGTTGCTTAAAATTTTAGCTATTGATATACAAATACAAATCAAGCTATAACTTTTGTACGAAAAGGCCTAAGAGGCTGAAATTTTGTATTTGTGCCCCTCCACTTAATATAGTCACGAGCCCTTTTGATGCTAAAACCCTTTTATCGTTGGATAACGATGTTTTAACTAATTTTTCAATACTACTTACGTGGTGCTAGTGAGGCACAATTTTGAAAATAATAAATAATATAATAAAGCAGTTTACTTATTAATATACTTTTGTATTAATATTAGTAATATATAAGATTGATATAATAATAAATAGTTCTGTATTCAAAAATAAAAAAATGTTTTATATAAACGAAAAATTGTCTTGAGTTGTGTCACGTGATCACTCATGTTTATATTAGCTCGCCATTGCACGTAGTAATCAGAGACCAAAGACATTTATAAACAACATATTGTTTATAAAGGTCTTTGTCAGAGACCATCAATAAGAAATCGCGGTAATGCAATAATAATTTCTTTTCATCTGTGATAATCCATGTTGCATCGTAGAAACGGTTTTCAAAGTTTTTACTTAATTTGAATTAAATTATTAAAATAATTGCGATGAAAAGAACGTTAAGCAACGTATAATCCATCAAGTAGCGGGATGATGACATAATTCTGACGAAACCGACAGTAGCGCTGCAAAGCCAGGAATGTTTTTTAAGGAAAAATTAATTGGTCGACTTTCGTCACGTGATCTCAGAAAAGTTTCCCTTGCGGCTTTAGGGAGTGCAAGTCTGACGTCAGTCCTTGGAATTCTTCAGTCACGTGACTCGATTTGGTTCCAAACAAGTCTTCTCGCTTCGGGATTTAACATGGTTCCAACGTAGGGATGGAATAAAATCGTTTTGTATAAGCCCAGTGTTTATAACACATTTAAGATGTGAAATTTTTTAGTTCCTCACTGCTCAAGAAGGAGCCAAAACAGCGATTTAGACATCTATCGTTTTCCCAAAGAAAGAAAGATCCGCGAACGATGGCATTCTTTTGTTAAGTGATTAAAAATGATTAAAAAGCGTTCTAATATTAATGTATAAATTATATAATGGTATTAAATGTCTTAATAATAATATAAATTACACAAATTAACATAATAATTTAAGAGATGTCATTTTTACTGGCCGCCCGTTTCAATGTTACTAGTACGTATATTGCGTGGTTCCAATGTTTGGAACCAGCGATCCCATTTCCTAGGCTCTCGGCCCGTTCATCGCGCAAATGACGTCAGCTGTGACGTAGTCACTAGCACCCCGATGGACAGGTGACCTTTTTCGCTTCCAGGCCTTATTTCGTTGGCCTCGATTTCGCACGAGTGACATAACAGTTAGCTCCACCCCTTGGCAACGCGCCATCTTGGTTCCACACATGTCGTTGCTAAGCATTAGATATGCTGATTCTGACACTATTTTGACTATATAAGCGATCAGAATGTCTGCAATAAAACTATATTTTATTGCTACTTTTTTATGACGACCCAAAATTAATTTCAAAAGGAGAAAATGATTTAAACTCTTCCTAGCAAAGGCTGTGTGGAACCTTGGACTAATAAGTAATGGACGTTCTCCCTACTTCGTTCCAGATGACGTCAAAGACCCGTGGCGCCACCTACATCGGCTAAGGCTGCTTCAGAACACACCACCTGAAGGCAACGCTAATTTACCCAATAAATTATTTTTTATTGCTTTTTTAAAATTAAAAAACACAGCTTTAAAAATAACATGCATAAGGCACAATGTCCAGCTTCCAATTACATCGTTAAACAATTTTTTCTGGATAAGGAAACTTGCAAAAAAAAATTAATTTAATTTCAGGCTATTGAGAATAGAATAATTCGACTGTGACTGGATATTGAAATTGTACAATTGTACATCTTGTTACCTGTTACGAAATCTGTTATTTTGATTGAAATTTGTGTATTTTAAAGAAATATCGATAATTTTTTCATATTGCTAATTGCAAGTTTGTTTTCAATTAAAATATAATTTTTAATCTGTTTTAATGAAGCATTATATTTCAATTTATTTTTTGAAAAATACATAAATTCAAAATGTATAAATTCAATTTAATTTTATTGTTAACAACGAAATTAGAATACATGTTTTTATTAACACAGAAATTAATGAATTTTCTGTTATTTGTTTTATTTCTACCAAGCTAATAGCAACTCTGTTATGTAATAGCAATAAAAAAAAGTAAAATAAAAACCACATAAAGAATATTTCAATTAATAATAATTTTTAATACTGCATTTTTCCATGTATGGTCTCTCTTTGTGAAATTCTGCAATTTAAATAATTTAATGAGCAGTTTTGTTTAATAATAATTGGAAAATGGTCTTTGGAGGATATCTTCACGCCATTACCTCCGATATTGATGAATAAATAGAGAAATATAGTAAAGAAAATTCCACGACCTGGAATCGAACCAGGGACCTTCGGGTTACTGTCCCGATGCTCTAACCACTAAGCCACCGTGGACACAGAAGCTGATGCTATCAAACATGTCCTATGTGTACAGGTTAAAGCGCGGCTCCTTGTTCACAAGCCAGGACTATCTTTACTATTAAATGGCGAATAATAATATAATAATAATTGGAAAATGGTCTTTGGAGGATTTTTTCACACCATTACCTCTGATATTGATGAATAAATAGAGAAAAATAGTAAAGAAAATTCCACGGCCTGGACTCGAACCAGGGACCTTACCGTCCCATACAGATAGCCCTGGCTTGCGAACAAGGAGCCGCGCTTTAACCTATGCACATAGGACATGTTTGATAGCGTCAGCTTCCATGTTAGCGGTGGCTTAGTGGTTAGAGCATCGGGATGGTAACCCGAAGGTCCCTGGTTCGATTCCAGGCCGTGGAAATTTCTGTACTTTTTTTCTGTATTAATTCTGTTTAAATTGAAAATATTGCTCAAGCATAATATTTTTATTACAATTTTCAAATGTCAAACAAATTTACTTTCAAATTGAAAATTTTTATAGATATCATTGAAATATGCTCTAATGGGTAATTCTTCTCATATAGCTAGCAAACAGTGATACAGGTTTTTTTTTTCCATAATAACTGTGTGCTTGCCTGAGTTTCTGCATATTAAATATTTTAATGAGCAGTGTGATTATTTTAAAAATTTTGCAGAAGCAGAGTTGTATTAATATATTTTTCAATTAACTGAAAATTGAAATTATAAGTTAATTCAAAATTAACTTTCTGTTCCTGAAATTCTGCAAATAATTTAATGAGCAGTTTGATTTCATATAAACATTGTACAAATATGAAAATATAATATATAAAAATTAAAAAATATAAAATTAAAATATATATATAAAAATTTAAAAAAAATAAAAAAATATAAAGAATTACATATAAAATAAAAAAGATCTTAAACAATTCTGTAATTTCCTTTAAATTTGAATCGAAATAACATGTAATAATATGTACAATTTCAATTATCCTGTTACAGACTAATTCTTTTACTTATTAGTCCAAGCTAAAACGTGTTCAAATTAATAAATTAATTTTGCAATTTTCCTTACCATCTGTGCATTCATTAACAATGCAAATTGAAGCAGTACATAGTTCCTCAATCATGTTTTTTTTTGTTTTTTTTTAACTTAATCTATAATTTTTTTCAATATTAAAAAAAGCAATAAAATCGAGTTGTCGTGATCGATTCGCGTTGCTTTCAGGCCGTGTGTTCTGAAGCAGCCTTAGCCGATGTAGGTGGCGCCATGGGTCTTTTACGTCATCTGAACGAAGTAGGGAGAACGAATCTAGCATTGAATTAGAAGCGAGTGCAACGTCCATTACTTATTAGTTCAAGGTGGAACCAAGATGGTGAATCACAAAGGAAGTGACGTCTCTTCGTACGAAGTCCATTGTTGCAATGACGTGAAATTTTGAACAATGATCTTCTCGCTTTGCCACCTGGTAGCGCTGACAGTGATCCCTCAACTTTGCTTTGGATAGTTGTTTACTATCGTATGCGGATTCCAAAAAGACATTTTGCCCCATTTTCATACTGTATTGGAGTGTTTATTTACCGCCGGTCTACAGAAAAAAATTTCCGACCCACAACAAATAACCATAACTTGATGCAGTCGAACTTCCTTATAACGAAATCATTGGCCCCTCCCCAAAAAATTTGTTATACGGAAAATTTGTTATACAGAAATATAAGTAATACTCAAGATTTACATATTTATCTAGGTTGGTTTAACGAAAGTAAGAATTCGTTATAGGGGAAAAAGTCATTATATGATTTTCATTATAGAGAGGTTCGACTGTATTAAAAAATAAACTTCAAAGCTAATTTTCAAGAAAACAAATCTACTTAGCGCACCTCTGATCTCATTTAATTTACTTTAACATAATTATGTTACCGGCCCAAATCTTAATAATGTCATAAATCATTTTTCTAATTTCAAGGAAGCAATTAGGTCGTTCTTTTTTAATTAGAGGCGGAGCTGCAATTTAACTCTGCACATTGTTGCATTTTGGATCACCATTTGTAGCACTATTGGACAGGCTTTCCTTTATTGTTGTAGGCTATGGTCCGGCCAATCAACACCACCTCGACAGAAGGCCTGCACACAGAAACGGTATACATTGTTACATTATCATCAAACGGCCAAATTTTGGGCTTATTATTGTCATAGTCTTTTAATCTCCTGGTCTGTGCCAACACCTCCTATAGAGAAGGCCTGCGGACCAAAGGTGTATGCATTGTTACATCATCATCAAGCGGCCAAATTTAGGGCTTATTATTGGTAGAAATGCGATTAAAGATAACTTTTTATGATGATGTAACAGTGTATGAAATTTTTGCGCTCAGGCTTTGAGTAGAGGTGGTGTTGGTATGGCGCATAGCCGACGAAAAAAGACAGGCCGGGGCGCTAAGAAGTCACATGACCAAAATAGATCGAGCCAATGACGTATATTAAAGATAGACTCCGAATCCTATTGTTGTAACTTGAAGCAAATTGGGAAGCTCCATGCCCAGAACTGTCATGGCCGAAAGTGAGTGAAGATGATGCAAAACATGCTAAACACGAGAGTAGCTGATTAATAATTCTTTCAGACGCCGATCACGGACTGATAAGTTTATCTTTTCGTTTACTTTGTATTTGAAGTATTTTATTATATTTTATAAACAATTTTTCGATCATGGTTTCAATTTCAATTTCGTTTCGATTGTCTTTCAGTTACGTATTTTCATTTTAGTTACGTATATTTGATTTATTTTTGTGGAAAATGATTCCTGATCCTTTTTCTTGTCTGTTTGTACAGTTATACGCAGTTTAACTTTGAGGAATGGTTTTGAATTAATTATTCCTCAGGCCCAAAATTTTCAAAAACAAAGCAGCCAGACAGCTAATTACTCCACGGCTCACTCCTGCCCAGAACTATCATGGCTCAATTTGCTTCACTTTTTGCCGCTGTTAACAATTGGATTCGGAGTCTATCTTTAATATACGTCATTGGATCGAGCAACAACCCAACTTTCATTGTTTCTATCTTGCATTTCAACAATCAGTGTTTTTTCGCTTGTTGAAAGCAATAAAGTTTGGATTGTTGCTCGATCTATCTTGGTCATGTGATTTTTCAGTTCCCCAGCCTGTCTTTCTAGTCAATGCCACCTAAAAAACAAAGCCTTCTCATTGCCGGTGGACTGCGTCATCAAACCAGGGCTGACAATCCAACTTTCATTGTTTACAACAAACGAAAAAACTTTGATTACAACAGGTGATTTTTCGTTTGTTGTAAACAATGAAAGTTTAATTGTCAGCCCAGGTGTGATGACGCAGTGACCATGCTTTGTTTTTTAGGTGGCGTTGTTCTAGTTTGCTTTGGTATGGCAGCATTGACTTCACGATGACGCGTACTGAAAGAGCCCTATACGGACTTAAATCATTTATCCGATTTGATTTTGCAACAATGGTTACTTAATAAAAAATAATTTTGTGATGACAATGTTCAATCATCATCTTTTCTGATTTCAGGTTAAGCAGCATTGATCTCGATCAGTGTTTGAATTGTAACATTCAAAAAATGGCAGAATACCCTGAAAATGAAATAGTTGACATTGTATTTTATTATGGTACAAGTCAACAAGATGTATGCTGAAAGATATCCAAATCGCCACCTTATGTCAAGACAAGTCTTTGGAATAATTATTGCACGTTTTCAGAACACAGATAGTGTTCAACAACATGCAAGACAGGGATGACCAAAAACACCAACAAATGAAGACACTTCCAGGATAGTTCTCGCTGCAGTTTCTGCTAATCCACATACCAGCATACGTTCCATTGCTGATGATATTGGTTGCTTCATGATCAAAGCCTTAACGTACGTGACTATGAAATACAGTTAGAGTACTGTAACTGACTTCTTTTTCAAATTGATGATGATCCACAGTTTACAAAGAAGATATTGTAGTCAGATTATTTTTCAAATTTGCACGTAATTGTGTTGTTAATAAACATAACCTCCATTACTGGGCCAATGAAAATCCTCATTGGTTAAGACAAACTGCTCACCAAATGAATTGGGGGACAAATGTTTTGTGTGGCATGAACAACAATCAGGTTATTGCTCCAGTGTTTTACGATGGAAATTTCACTGGCCAACGTTATCGATATCTTATTCTAAAGAATGTTGTGCAAGAGTTTATTGAAGATGTGCCTTTAAGAGAGCGTTGTGAAATTTGGTTTCAGCGGATGGTGCGCCTCCACATGTTTTAATGGCAGCACGTGAATGTTTAAACTTGATGTTTCCTGATAAATGGATTTGAAGAGGTTGTCAAGTCACATAGACACCCCGCTCACCAGACTTAACATCTTTGGAATTCTACTTATGGGGCCATGTAAAAAAACAGTTTGTGAAACACCACCAGTAAGTTTAGCTGTACTTCAGAAGAGAATTACAATTTCATGTGCAGCAATAACCACTACAATAATGACAGCTGTGCATCAATCCATCAATCGTGCAGAATTGTGTGTAGAATCTGACGGTGAACATATCGAACTTTGCTTTCGTAATTATCTTCTGGTGTTTTTTGTGCTTTTTATACACCGATGGTCACAAAATTATTTTTATTAGGTAACCATTGTTGCAAAACCAAAATGGTTGCAAAACCATTTAGACTAATTTTAGCATGCCTTAAAACTTTCCAGTTGACTTTTTTTCTTACGGTTTTCATTATGCATTAAATTTGACCTTGAAGTTAAATGTGAAGGTCAAAATTAAGATCATTGTTAAAAAGCCCACACCTGATTTGACAGGAGATAATTTTTTTTTGGAATCTGGAAATTCCCATTAGTTATTGAGATATTGAGGCTGTTAACAGACTTTTTGAACACATTGTATAGCTTTAAATATTGACATTACTGTAATAACATTAAAGATCAGATTGGTAATTTTAGAAAAGAATGAAACTTTTCATAAAATAATTTCAAAAGCAAAATAGAATACCTCAAATGATGTTATAAAATCAAGAATATTTGTTTCCATTAAAATACTTATATGACATGGTTTTCTTTTTTTAGCCATCGTCTAGAATATTTCCAAGATATTTCCTTCAGCCAAATCTTGCCTACGAATCCACATTCTCCGTTGGATGCCATTTGGTCAGTTGTTCGTGTTCCTGAGGAAGGCTGTGAAAACTGAATAATATCCCTATGATACAAAGGAATAATGAAAACTTGGATAAACAAAAGCTATTGGGAATAAGGATTAGAATAGTAGAATGATTATTTGAAAAGTGGTAGAAAATATATTAAATTTGTGTAAAATAAGAAAAATTAACTATAAATCTTATTTTATTCATATAATTAAACTTTAGATCAGTTATTTTTAAGAGTTGGCATTTTAGAAAATTTAATATTTTGATTTTAATTACATTTTAATATTAACATATGAAATATTTTCTTGTTTGAAGCTATGCTTTGGAAATTAATAAAATATTTAAGACGAGTAAAACTGGTAATAGTGCTAATTTAAAGTTACAAGATGTTATATGAGTTAACTTTGATCCTGCTTATGTTTGGTATAAAAGTCTTATTTTCTAATATACTAGCTGTTACACCGCGACTTCGTCCGCGTTTAAGTCGGAATAGATAAATTCGCCTGCAAGACTTCTTATTTCCCGAGATTTCGTGATTTTTCTGTGAGGGGCATTTCTCTTTTTTATTAAGACACTGCCCCAAAAAATCGAGCTCAGATAGGAAAAATTAAATTACGACGACGAAATTTTATGGTTGTATAGAATTAATGTGAAGGCTAAAAAATTATGAAAAAGTTTATCTTTTTGTTAACTTTGTATTTCAAATTTTTTATTATATTTTATAAACCATTTTTCGATCATGGTTTCAATTTCAATTTAGTACGATTAATGCCAGTTTCGTTTCTATCAACTTTCAGTTACGTATTTCCATTTCAGTTACGCATTTTTGATTTATGCTTGTGGAAAATGGATCCCTGATCCTTTTTCGTGTTTGTTTGTACAGTTAACGCAGAACAACTTTGAGTCATGGTTTTCAATTAATTATTCCTCGGACCCAAAATCGTCATAAACAAAGCAGCCAGACAGCTAACTACTACACGGCTCACTCCTGCCCAGACAAAAATGGCTTCAATTTGTAGTTAACAATGGCGCTGTTAACAAACAATAGGATCCGGAGTCTATCTTTAATATGCATCATTGACTCCGCTCATGAAGAACTCGACATATGCATCTTGGCGAATTCTGATGTCAAACAGTCTCCTTATATATGATTCGTAAGAAACAAAACCATAGTGCGATTTAACCCGTGGCGACATCTGTTGACATTCTATTTATACTGGAACCAGTTTTTGTTTTTTTCCGTGGGAATGAGACATTTTCCCGCAGAAAAGAGTATACTAAGGACTCTCTTAGATACTGAATAACCTTCACATCAAATTTCAACTAAATCCCTTCAGTAGTTTTGGCGCATACATTTACCATACTGGGTGATCCAAAAGTGTGCTAAATTTTATCACGAAACTAATAATTGTTTTGCCATGACGAATTCTTTAGCAAAACAGTTGTTTGCGTGTGCCTCGTGATTCTTATGAAAGCATTGAATTGCTCGAAAGCAAACACTGAAAATGTCGTTAACAATGTAAAAAAATGTAACACACTTTTGGATCACCCGGTATAAACAGAAATATAGACAAACAGACAAAAACCCTAAAAGCTGTTGTTTGGGCTTCAGTGTCGTTTAAAACCACACAAATTTTCTAAAAATTTGCTGTTTGAGCTTCAGTATCGTTTACAATACACGTAGCAGTCACTTTTTCACAAAAATATTTAATTTACAATTTTCGCCTCGCTACAATTTTATTATACAGAGTGATTCAAATCGCGTGTAAAACAATTTAATGGGGTATTATAGAGGTCAAGGTAAACACAAAAAGTCCTATGAATATGGGTCCAAATTTGAACGATAACTTAGATATGAACAGAAATAACAAGTTAAGAGGAAAAAGGTTTTATCAAACCAAGCTTTTATAATGTTTTATTTAGTGGCAACAATACAGCTTAATTTTGCAATAATAAACAATAGATACATTTACCTCTCGCCATAACGAAATGTCCAATTGTTACAACAATCAATTCGTAGTAATGAGTTAGTACCATTAGAACACGAACCAATGAACCGATTTGAAAATTTTTTTCTTTATCATAAATTGTCATCGATTCTGCATAAATGTGTCAAATTGCAGCTCCCTAGCTTGTCGGAAAGTTGGTTTAATATTGATTACAAGATTTGACCTAAACAAACTAACACAGCAAAGTTA
>JAHWFO010012769.1:366942-409254 GCA_023313115.1 Rhysida immarginata
ATATAAGTCACCTATCAAAATCTAAGCCTGCTGGATCTCTTTCTCCTCCTGGGACTACGCCGGATCATCCAAAGGTGCTGAGTCCATCCGAAGATGTCCAACCCATGCAAATCTCTCAAGACCAAGAATCCCTACGGAGTGAGCTCCAATCCCAGCTCGAGTTGGCTGCCCGCCCGTGGCTAATTGTATCAGTATCTTGCTCTAGTGGAAAGATGCCCTCCTCTAACCTGCGACAGCGTCCTGGAGAAGCTAGCAACGACCCTGACGAATTCATTTCCCCGGGCCTCCTTCGCAAAACTCTTGCTTCTCTCATCGGTTCCTCTCCCACGGTATCTAAATTAAGCTCGGGAAAATTTCTCATTAAGTTTTCCTCTAAGACCCAGGCCCTTTCTTGTCTGAAATTTTCCGACATTGGCCTTTTTACCTTGCATTTTGAAGTCCCGAAGTTTTTGACCTCTTCTGTGGGTTTTGTCTATGGGATACGGCGGTCTGTTACCCTGGAAGACCTCCAAGCCCATGCTGAAAAGGGTGACATCATCACTGACATCAAACACTTTAGCCCCTCATATGACGGTGCTCGCTACGGGAAGTTTCTCCTGTACTTCAACTCCCCCAATCTGCCTGAAAAAATTAAGTTCGAGCATGAGTCGTTTCCCGTCACTCGTCCTCCTCCCAGGAATATGCAATGCATAGTCTGCCATAAGCTTGGACACACGAAAGCTAGATGTAATGGCCCCCCGACCTGTTCTAAGTGCTTGTCCCCAGATCATACCAGGAACGATTGTACTTCTCCATTCCTCTGTGCCAACTGTAGTGGCAATCACTCTTCTTACTACAGGGGGTGTAGTAAATTTAGATATGAGGCTCTCATTCGCACTAAAATGATAGATCTATATGTCTCTTACTATGAGGCAAAACGACTTACGGACATGGAATTAGGTAGTGATGCCCCAAATCATAGGTCCTTCGCTGCCGTAACTAATGTGAACTCGACTCCAAAAAACCTGAGCTATCCACCCCGCCAGTGTTCCCAAGCAGGATTTACCCCCTCGCAATCACCTAATGCGGCTGATCCCCTGGCTCTAAACAACGACATGATCAATTGCAATACCCTCTCAGGCGTTACCTGCTCGACATGTGGCCGAGATAGTCTCTCACCAATCTTTTCATATCACTCTCCTATTCTTCCGTCTCCGTCGCCCAGTGACCCTCCATCCCAAAATGTCCTGTCTCAAAATATTCAAAACGTCTCGCCTCAAAACGCTCAAAATGACTTATCTCAGAATACCCAAAATATCTCGTCCCAGAATGCTAATTCACCTCGTTATGACTACCTTCTCTCCCAGATACCCTGGTCTCAGTTGTCCCCCTTCCCAGAGGGACCTCAGGGAGTTGAAAACTCTTCTCAAGTTAATAATGACTCCTTAACCTGTGATAGTTCCAAACTGACTGGTCTAGGCAACCATACGGTGGATCAGCTTGTGGGCAACTGCCTAAAACGATTTATTTCGACGTTAGCGGACCTGCCTGCTGCTCAGGACAGCCTTAAATGTATTGGGGACGTATTTCAAATAATGGCTTCCCACTCGGCCCACTCCCCCAGGTGGTTAACTGATGTTTCCGGATGGTGGAGAGATATGCTCTCCCCCCTACCTCATGATGGCGTCATCACCCAGTAAGCACCTTGATGTCCTCCACTGGAACGTCAGGGGCCTGATAGCCAATTGGGAGGACGCTATTCTACTTAGACAAAAAGCCCAAATATTTGCATTGTGTGAAACTTTCTTACACCCGGACAGGACTATTGTTTTTCCCCGATCGCAAACATACACAAATAGTAGAGAAAAATACAGAGGAGGCAATTTAGTCTCCGTTGATCACCACTTCACTAATTATTCAAAACATCTTGAAGAGGTGGCAATCATTGACTTAGTGGTTTATCTCCAGGGTACATGGATTCATATTTACTGTATATATGTGCCGGGTTATTTAAAGAGAGAGCGTTGGTCAGCCTTAATGGACTTGCTAGATCCTCCTTTCATTGCCATTGGGGATTTCAACGCCAAGAGCCCGCTATGGGGCTGTGATGGATACAACCCCAATGGCAATTATTTGGAAGAAATTCTAATTAGTAAAAACCTCACTGTGCATTACACAGCAGATCATACCTATCAATCGGCCAGGTTGCCCTGGGTCTTCTTCAAATCTGGACATTGACATAACTTCTCCGAATTTTCCCTTTCAGACTCACTTGGAAACTATCCCAGGTTCGTTTGGAAGTGACCATCAACCTCTTCGCTTTCGAATCTTTTTAAATTTCCGTGTTGCAAGCTCATCATCTCCATCTTGTCTTCTAAAAGTCTCCTCCTGCTCTTCCCGGTGGTCGGCTGTGCCCAATGAGGCTTTCTCTTCTCCAGATTTGAGCCAACTTGGACACTTGGACATCCAAAATCTTCTGCAAATATATCAAGCGCGATTGCTTAAAAGTAAGCGTCCAAAGTCTTCACTTCCCATTAGGCCGTGCTGGTGGTCTCCTGACTGCGAGGAAGCCACTTGGCTCCGAAATAAGGCAAGGAGGGAATTCCTTAAGTGTCGGTGTTTGGTATGTTGGCTGGCTTTAAAGAAAATGAAGGCGAAGTGTAAGCGACTTCTTAAAAAATCTCGGCGGGCGTATTGGAAGTCATCAATTACCTGCAATTCGGAGAACAATGTCTGGAGAGTCTTGAGAGTGTTTCAAAAGCGCCCCTCCTCCTCTCCCCCACTGATTCACAGTGGAGGTTCCTTACTAGATCCTAAGGCTTCTGCATCAGCAATTTTACGTCTTGCTGTAGGCTCAAAGCCGGAAGTACTTCTACCTTGGCCAAAGCCTTTGCCTAGCTACTATCTCTCCGCAACTCACCTCTTACCATGGGAGCAGTTGTTTTCTGAAGCTTCTTTAAAAGCGGCTCTTAGGTCCAAATTCTCGGCCCCAGGACCGAATGGTTTGTTAAATTCCACCTTCAAGCAATTAGGGGATGGTCAGCTCTTTCTCCTCTTGAAAGCGTTCAACGCCTCTTGGACTTCAGGTATTATTCCATCTAGCTGGAAGACTTCCATCATTCATCCAGTCCTGAAACCCAGCAAATCTCCATCAGCTCCCTCTAGTTACAGACCAATCGCTCTGACCTCGTGCCTTATTAAAATCTTAGAACGACTAGTCAATAGTAGGCTTCAGCACTTCCTTGAGGTAAATGCTGCCCTTCCAGAATATAGTCTTGGCTTCCGAAAGGGTCGTAGCCACATCCACTCTGTAATCAAGTTAGTTGACGACATCTTCTTGGCACGGGAGAGTGGAGAACATATTGGAATTATCTTTCTGGACATTAGTAAGGCTTTCGATTCGGTTCCGCTGGAAGTCCTCTACAATAAACTAGTTAGCATTCACACCCCGAGGAGGCTTGTTATTTGGATCATGTCATTTCTAAAAAAAAGGCGAGTGGGAATAAAGTACCCTGGTGGGACTGTGTGGACAGAACAGTGTCATGGTCTTCCTCAGGAGTCTATTCTTAGCCCCACACTTTTTAATATCTTCGCTGCTGATGCTTTTTTCAACGTCTCGGCGGAAGTTGGTAGAAGCATATTTGCAGACGACATGGCCCTCTGGGTCTCAGCAAAAACTGTTCCGGAGATTCGAGCCAAGCTCCAAGAATCCTGTGATCTTATTTCTGATTGGGGTCGATCTAATGGTGTCTCCTTTTCGCTGATAAATCAGTGGTGGTATGTATTCCAAAAGGAGGGCCTCCTCCCTCCCTCTCAGTCTATTTACAGGGCTCTAAGCTTCCTATTCGACGGATTCACAAATTTCTGGGTGTTTCTATTGATGATAAGCTAAGCTGGCGTCCTTTTGTTTCTTCACTTAAATCTAGTATTACAAAGAACTTGGCTCGGGCTAGGTTGGTGGTGAAATCAAGATGGGGCCCACCTTGGAGCGAAACGTCTACTCTTATCAGCTCTGTCATCAGATCTCCTGACATTTATGCCTTCATTCTCTTGTTAACTAAAAGCTCCGTCATTGAACCATTGGTCAGGGAGGAGAGGAAAATCCTGAGGTCTTGCTTAAGAGCCCCCCGCTCTTCTCCTTGTCCAGTGCTTTATCTGGAGGCGGGTGTTCTCCCTCCCCCACTTAGATGGGAAGCTAAAGCTGTCAGCCAGTTCTACTCCTTTTGTCAAGCATCCCAGCGGTTTGATGGCAGTGTCTCCTTCCAAACAAACTGTGTCGCTCTTCTGCGGTCCAATCGTCTGCGAGTCTTGGCTACTAATTTACTAGACAAATTCAACTGTGCTAATGTGCATATGTGTGAGATCACTATTCTAGAATACCTCTGGCCTTCTCCGCCCGGCAATCTTGTTTACTTTTCCCCCGAGTAGGTCAGCCAGGCTCCTTCTCCGTCTATGCGCAACGGTCTTTTTAACTCGTTCCTGCAGGACTCCTTCTCGGGGTACACTAGATATTTTACGGACGCTTCTCTAGCTCCATGTGATCCTATCGGGGGAATTGGTGTCTTTAGGAGAGGAGGAGTAATTACTGCACAAAAAAATCTCACCAGCTACCAGTTCTTTCCAGCTTGAGCTTATTTCCATCCATAAAGCTCTTGTGGCGATTTCCTCCCAACCTCCTGCAAACTATTTAGTTATATCGGATTCTAGAAGTGCTCTCTCTTCCATCCAAGGTGCCTTCGATAAATGCAAATGGTTCTTCAGAGGCCTACTCGGCTATCTGATAGCCCTAATTCAAGAACTGTTCTCGTATGGCTTCCGCGTAAATTTCCTCTGGGTCCCTAGCCACAAAGATATATATGGAAATGACCTTGCAGATAAATTAGCTAACTGGGCCAGGTTGGGGAAAAGTCTCAAAAAACCAGCGCGAGTTGACCCTGCTTCTCTACTCTCCCTCGTTCGACTGAAGTCTGTGGTGCTCTGGAACGAACTTTGGGCGGCTGAATCTAAAGGATCCCACTACAAAGCGCTATTCTCAAAAGCTGGGGATGTGAGAAAAGCAACTCCTAAATGGTTATCATCTCTGCAAAGGTCCGTGTTATTCCGACTTAGAAGTGGGCACGTACCTTTCAACTCGTTCTTCCACAAGATAAATATTTCTGCGTCTGACTTGTGTCTGTGCGGTGCTCGTGAATCAGTGGAACATGTGGTTTTGTTTTGTCCTCTTTTCCAACGCCAGAGGGCGCCCCTTACTCAAGGCCTTACTAGCCGAAACTTAGCGGTGTCGCTGCAAACACTTCTACTGGCTTCACCTATGAACCATACTCAAAAGCGCTCCGTTATCGGCTGTTAATGTGTTTTTTGTGCGGTTCTGGATTATTGGGGAGGATTCTAGGACCTCTGCGCTCCTGATAGTCATGGACACTAACTAATTTACCTCACCTGTGATATCCATCAGCTAGCCTCCGTATCTCTAGGAGGTGAAGGCTGTGAAGAAGAAGAAGAAGAAGAAGAAGAAGAAGAAGAAGAAAAAAATTTTCAAATCGGTTCATTGGTTCGTGTACTAATGGTACTAACTCATTACTACGAATTGATTGTTGTAAAAATTGGACATTTCGTTATGGCGAGAGGTAAATGTATCTATTGTTTATTGTTGCAAAATTAAGCTTTATTGTTGCCACTAAATAAAGCATTATAAAAGCTTGGTTTGATAAAACCCGTTTTACATAATCTTGTTTACTATATCTATTATCATTAAAAAGAATTCGCGCTAGACTAAATACAGTAGAAAAATCAAATTAAATCCTAAATAAGTAATTTTAGCTATTTTAAATTATTAAATTAAATTTAATTTTTATTTAAATTTTAATAAAAACCACTGAGAATGTGTGGTACTGCATTGCCAGAACGATGTTAATTAATTAAAAAATCGTTACTGTATTCGCAAAATCGGTGGTTCTGTCGACAGTTTTTCCATTTTTTGATTTTGCCTTCACATTCTGATAGAGTATCAAAAATAAGTAAAAGTTTTAATAATCATATATGGCCTATCTCTTCGGGAACAGGGTCAAAATGACGGTTAATCAGTTTGGTCGAGCCGGCCAGGTGGCCGAGAGGGCTAGGGCGTAGGCTTTCTAATTCTCGAGTTCGCCTGGTCATGGGTTCGAATCCCACCGTGGTCATGGATGTTTGTGTTTGTCCCGGGCTGCGTACAAATATAACTTGTGTAAAAGGCACAAAATGACCTTAGTAGTCGACGCCAAAAATTCTAATAAACCAACCAACCAGTCTGGCCGAAGGACCAAAATACCGTGTGTCTCAAAAGTCGCGTGCCATATGAAAAGTTTATGGATGTTGGCTTTATGCTCACACGGTTTTTTCAAGCTATGGTTCATGTTTAAATGTGCACCATGCACTCGAAGCTAGTGTCTCACACGATCCAAATTTTCTCCTGTCACGCGTATAAATGTAGCTGGTGGAATGCTCTGTAGGGTAATGGTGATACTTTCTTTTAAGTCTGTCAGATTTTCGGGCTGTGTCTGAAACACCTGCTGTTTCACGTAGTCCCAAAGATAAAAGTCAGGTGGTGTAAGATCTGGTGAGCATTATTCCTCTACTTCACTATTTCACCTACAAAATCAAAGCAGCCAAATTATCTATTTAGCACGCGACTTTTAAGACACACGGTATAATGAAATGAATAATAGTGTTCGGCATTAATGTACACTATCTTACCAAAAGTTGGTTTGGTTTAGTTTGGTTTGTTTGGTATTAACGTCCTTTTCAACTGCCATGGTCATTTCAGGACGGCGTTATTAGGGCCGCAAATTTTGCCTCGCAAGGGTTCTTTAACGTGCAGCCGGCAAACGACTACACGGGACCAACGGTTTTACTTCCCTTCCGAAGGAAGTGCGTGATCTCAGGATTTCCCCCCTGAAAAATCCTCGTCGTCCTCGGTCGGGGTCGAACCCGCGTCCTCGGACATCAGAGGCGATCATACAACCCCTGAGCGACCGAGGCCGATCTTACCAAAAGTAATCGGACACTTTCGATTTTAGATGTTTTGTTGAATATCTAGAAAAATACTAGATGAATTATCCTGAAACTTCAGGGGTGTAAAGAGCACATTACACCTCATATATTCCAGCTAAGGTTTTGTCCCGAAGCCAAATAGGGGTCAGCAATAAAGTGAACCCAAAAAATAATTTTTGGGATCACCCTATAAAAGATAATGCATGAAATGCGTTGTAGCTGTAGCATATGATTATGAGGCTTCTTTTACTCATCCCTCTTCATTTGTATGAGAATAGCACATATATTCATGGAGATATAAAGGTTTCTTTAAAAAAATCGAAATGCTTTCGTAAGTTTTTTGTTTATAACATGCAGGGTTTCCAACCCAATCTAATGCCATTTTCAGGAAACTCGACAAACTACAGTAAAGACAACACGCTGCAATCAGAATGGAAAAATATTAAATATTTGATAAAATATGAGCATCGTACGGAACCCTCTCCACGCGAGTTCGACTCGCACTTGTGCATTTATTATAGTCAAAATTCGCCAGCAGAAGATAGAACTTCAAGCTTGTAGGCAGAAAAAATGATTTTAATGATAAATAAGTTGATAAATTCTAAAATAACGACAGCCGTGTTCATAGAGTTGACAGCTCTTGAATGGTAGACAGCAATATGAAGAGAAACGACATCTTTTAAAAAATTTTAAACATCAATTTTTTTTATAAATTCATTTATTGATTTAACAATACATTCAACTTATAATGTACAGTCAACCAAATGAAATAATCCACAAGAGTTTAATACTTAATATTACATTTCATGCTAATGTATTGTTTTAATAGACTTTTTAATTATAATTATTTAAATTTAATAATCTTAATAATGTTAACTCTAAATGTAATATTAAATTATTAAAAATAAATTAATATTAAAACGGTAAAACTTAGAGTAAAATTCAAGTGTGGATTATTTCCCTTTGATGACTGTACAATTCAATAAATTCATCATCACTTAACAGAATGATTTGCACAAAAATCAAGGGAATATTTTTGTTGTAACCGTTACATCTTTCTGATTATAAATCTGCAAGATTCCTTTTACATTCCTTTGGGTAGGCTAAATGGAAACTCACGTATTGCTGAAGAGGAAGGCTCATATTAGTATCCTTGGCAATATGAAATAGGCCTACAGAACAAAGGATGAGTTTTAGATCAATGATTTACACTCCCTACAATCATGGAAAGGGAAATAGTGACATTTTATTTTAGTTAATATCATATTCGACCTCCGAGCTGAAATTAAGTCAGCCACCCTTCATACTTTCTATAAGGCTCCGATATACAGCTTCCGGTGTTTAGATCCATTCTTGCTGTCAGAAACTAGCCATGTTGTTAGAAGTCGATAATAATTATAAAGAATGCTGTTCAGTGGAAATGCATTTCAGATCACAACGAGTAAAATAAAAAACAAGAAATTAAGCCTCCCGAGGAAGGTATAGACAAGTAGCGGAAGCCCTGAGTTCACCTATTTTTTAATTCCTTCTTCTGCGCTTTTTACCCCCCATTTTTTAAAATCAAAATTGATTTTTTCGAACCTTGTATTTAGAAAATATAAAAGAACTCTATCTTCGTTCCTTTCTCAGCATTTTCGATCGAATGATATATCACACCATCATAAAGTTATATATGATATGTGACCAAGATATATATGATATATGGTATATGCTGCCATAAAGTTCTAAAGACCAAGTGATTGCCACCCCCACAATTCCGACCCTATTGGGACAACTTGGCCCAAACTTTACAGTGATGTTGATTCTGCTTAGAGGAACCTGCATACCGAATTTATATGCATAAATACGCGTAGACCTTTTGGTCCCCTCTAATTTTCGCCCCCGAAACTCCGACCCCAGTGGGCCAATCAAAACCAAACTAAAAGGTAAAGGTGCACATGCCCGTAGTAAGCTATATTCGGAATTTCAACCTTCTATCTCAAAAACTGTGGAAATTATGAAGGGGACGGAGGGACAGACAGACGGACATTGTGAAAACAATAAGTAGTTCCATTCTTCCGCTACTTAATAATCGTAACAATAATGAATAAGAAAACCTGTTAGCAAATAAATTTGAAACTATTAAATAAGTATAATTTACGTTAGAAAAAAGTGTAACTTACTTTGATTCCTGTTTTCGTTCAAGTTTTCTTGAAATGGAAAATCTGAAGGAGCAAGACGAACAACGTTGAAGAGACTATGGCTTATTCAGTGTTGGGTTTTTGAGGTTTCGCCCTCTAGACTTGAAGAGACTATCTCTACTGATAGATAGTCTTTAGATATCTTGTCCCATCCACAGTTCTAATAATTTTGTATTAATCTTCTTATTAACACGAAAGGCGAAATCGTCCAGTATCGCTATCCGCCATGTTTTCGTAACTTGCTTTCGTATCTCTACCGGAAATGATTCCCATTTTCTATGACTTGGCTCGTAAAGCTGTGTATGGCAATATTAGATAAGTCGGGCGTTCGTAAACACTTGAAGATGGATGGTACAACTTATCTACGAAGTACTGTATTCTTATAATCGAATCAGAGAGCTATAACCTAATAAAATGAGTCCTACGATCTGGACATTGCTGTGTGTATAGCTTCACCCCCAATGAACGCATATCTTCGAAATTTTGCAGGAAGGTTTCTAGCTACTGTGTTAAATAAATAGTTTCCCCGGTTTTCAATATTCGAATTTTAAGGGTGCAAGAACTGAAAAAAATCAATTTTCTGATATTTTGATGCAATTTCGCGGGGAATAAAAATAAACCAACGAAACTCTGAGGGAAGCTTCTCGGAGATATTTCCAGAAAAGCAATTTCTGTTTTTTTTTCGATTTTTTCTTTGTGAAGGGGGCTAGGGGGAGGGGGGGCGCAAAGATCGGCTCTCAATGCGGAGATGCAGAGAGCTTCAAAATTGCGTACGAGGATGTAAAAGACGTAAATAAAAATCGACTTAAGGAGGGGGGGGGGCAGAAATCTAAAAAAATCCCAAAATAGGCGTAATTTTGACGTTCGCTTCCGGTCAACCCCCACTATGTAGGAAATTCACGTACGACTTAGATATTTAGACCAAGAATAACTCATGTAATTTGCAAAAAATTAATTTCTGCTTTTTTTCATATTTTACCCCTTTGCTCCCGTACAGCTCTCCGTAAAAATATGCGATTTCTCGCAGTCTTTCTAGTATTTCGCGAGTAAAAATATGTTTAGATTAATGAAAGTTCGTACGGTGATGGCAATCAAGGAGATCAACTGTCTGCTTAGTTTATTTCTTGATTATCTGGATCCAATTTCCCGGTACTTTATGTTTTCCGGATTTTTATCGGATTTTATTTTGGTTTTCATAAACTAACATACAAACTAGCATGTTTAAAGCTTAGTTTTTATATTGGTCATAAAATATGGATTTTGTTCTTTGATTTAAAATTTATTTAAAGTATCTAGGACAATTTTTCTTTCTATTATGAACTAGCTCATTATTCTCCACTTCTTTTCTCCGGCACTGCCTCAAACTCACTTAGCTATATATGGCATTCCAAAACAAGCGAAGATGAGTGAAACTGCTAAAGGGCCAGTAGTTGGAGAGGCATTGGGAGCATTTTAAAAGAATTCTTTTCGATTCTTCATTATAAATTTTTACTATATTAATACAAGCTTTTTTCATGTGTTCATTTTTTCTGTATTTTCACATTCAGATATTGCAAAATTTCATCAAAAAAGAGCCCGAGCAAGGTTCCACAATAAAATTAGTTCCACTGCTACAAACTCTCATGAATGCAGTGACGCAATGGCGTTTAGTTTTTTTAAATCCCTGCCGAAGCTGCAATAGAATTCAAAGAGAAAAAATACTAACGCTAAACAACAGCGGCAACAAACTTGTTCACGTACTTTTGAGAATAAAAATTAATCTAGTCATATTTAATAGAGCTGCCTAACTTATGAGAGAGCGAGAGAAGGAAAAGAAACACACAAATGGAGACCTATGAACTGCTCTTACCTCCGGGCCAAAATTGATGAGCCCAATCCTTCTGTACTTTATGCTTGTAAAGACCAGGGGGCGACTATCCAAACCCTTTCGTTTTGGTCTTCACAGAAATTAGGACCTAGACTCGGCAAACAACATAGCTCCGTGGAACTCACTTCTCCAACACACATGAGTCGATTAAAACCAATTGTGTCACGTAGTATCGCTCGGCACTCGTGGCGGGCGAACTCGCTGAATTCCACAACGCACTTCGTTGCGTTTGAGTTACGGGAAGAATTCGATGAATACTTTTGCCGACCACAGGACGACGTCTCGTTCGCCTCAGCTGATGTCAGAGTTTCCGTTGTAGCCAATTTTCCTGTAATCAGATTTCATGAAATTCATCAGTCAATTCTTTACACTCCTCGATCCCTACAACATTGCTAATTCCATTGCCTTCCTCAATTTCGTTTTCTGCGACTATGGACATTACTTCTGGTCGCCCATTCATGAGAACAGCAAAAGCAGAAATATCCATGTCTTTCTCCTTGAAATTGCCGCTCACTTCTCTCTCATTTCTCATTTTATTTCCTCTCTCTTCCTTTTCGCGCATGCGTGCCACACTTCTCCGTTTATCGGCCTCGGTGGCTCAGGGGTTGCGTGATCGCTTCTGATGCCCGAGGACGCGGGTTCGACCCCGGCCGAGGATGACAAGGATTTTTTCAGGGGGAAAATCCTGAGATCACGCACTTTCTTCGGAAGGGAAGGAAAGCCGTTGGTCCCGTGTAGTCGTTTGCTGGCTGCATGTTAAAGAACCCTTGCGAGGCAAAATTTGCGGCCCCTAAAACGCCGTCCTGAAATGGCCATAGCAGTTGAAAAGGACGTTAATACCAAACAAACCAAACCAAACCACTTCTCCGTTTCCTCTTCCTCCTACGCATTTTGCAACTGCTTCCTTTACTAATGCACTAGAGGCAAGGCAAGCAGGCTTACAGCCTGTGAAATTTATGTTTTGAGAATTATAAGCATTCTTGGAAGAAATGGATACATTCAAATAAGCTTTAATTGCCTTTGAGAATCATTCCGTTTTATATTGGTTTGCCTTAAAAATTCATAACATCTTTCCTGGAACTCAATGACGGTCATCCACGCCATCACTTTTCCCATCACCGAGTTTTTAGTCAGGTCATCGACAAATGCCCTAATTTCAAGCAAAGACTATCGCGGGTCTATGTATCGAAGTTTCGTATGGAGCCAGCTGTTATGTTATTTCAGTAATCTGGATTACATGTAAATGTAATGAAGAGATCTGTTTTCCCGAATTTGGCTACCATGGCCATTGCATCCTGGTAGTTTTTCTGCAATGCACGTTTGCTCTCGTTTTCCTGCACTTTCATATTAAAGTTATCAGTCTGATTATGAAAGAAATCCATCAAGTCAAATGTAGCCTCCACTCTCAAAGTCTTCTGATTTTCTTTCACCCAGTGTAGACGGTCTCCTTCAACTTATAAAACGCGTCCACAATATACTGCTTAGTAAGTTTCCCCGCGTGAAATACTGGATTTAAAGAGTCTTGCCCTTTTGTACATTTTATAGGAGTAGAAGGCTAAGATGCTGACTTTCGTCCCTTCAGTGCTCCTGAATTTTATCTTCCAGCCTTCTTTTCCATGAGAAAGCAGCAACGGGTAGGTTATTGGATCACAGTTCGGACTCAAAATCGACTTGTGTTGTCTGTTGTTCCCCGTTCTTGGGTAGATGCATAAATCTCGCTCAAATGGTGGCTGGTTCTCCATCGTCGGCTTCAAACACTTCTGCTACCTCATTGAGAGTTGGCAAATTATATCTTCTGGGATCGTGCTGTATTATCCACATTTGAACATTTCCTGCGGAGTAAGCACAGACACCCTTCATCATCTTGTACAGGGTGGTGCAAAAATATACAGGACAGTACTGCTGGGTAGCCTATCCTCTCCCTTCAGGGGCCGCTTCTTAAAATGATAATTGGGAAATTTTATTTTGTTAACTCATTTACACCAAAATCGTTAAAAATGGGAATTGAGATTTCATATCTTAAATTTATATTCTGTAGCATGTAAATACATAAAAATAATTTACAAAGACATAAAATATTTACATCTATGGGCGACAGCATATAATTTTAAATAAAATCTAAGTTTGGAGTCGCTAGGCAACGGGACAGGAACTGACATCACTACTTAGCTACTTAAGTGAATTAAAAATAAAAATTAAAAATTAAAATTAATTTTTAATTTTAACTTTTATTTTTAAGTTATCATGGAGCATGTTTAATTTTTAAGTATCATGAAATAATTGGCTATTTATTGGACTGCATTTTCATTTAATAGAAATTTTTATTGTGAACTTTTCGGACTTTTCGGATCTTAATTTCAAAATTCAAATTCTTCAAGACGTTCAAAATTCAAAATTTTTCATCATTATCATTTCACCTTTTCAGCAAGTGCCGAGTCAACAATGAAGTCCGTTTCTACGAAGTGTGAAAATTATTGCCAGGACAATGGACTTAATATTACTTGGACTGTTAAAAATTTTGTTAATTAATAATCTTTTAAATTTTATTAGTTTTAAGTCCCTTTTTAATTATATTCTTGTAATTTTTTATGTCTCTGTAAATTATTTTTTATACCTTTACATGCTACAGAATAAAAATTTAAGATATGAAGTCTCAATTTCCATTTTTAACAATTTCGGCGTAAATGGGTTAACAAAATAAAATTTCCCAATTATCATCTTATGAAGCGGCCCCTGAAGCGAGAGGATACGCTATCCAGCAGTACTGTTTTGTATAGTTTTGAAACACCCTGTACGCACGTGCAAAAGGGTTGTTTCTGATGTTCCTATGAAATTTAGGTTTGAGGATCAGAACCGTTTACGTTGAAATTGCGTAGGCAACAGAAACTCATGCACCGGTACAAAAAAAATCGGTGTAACCGCAAAGGCATGGATGACATGACGAGTAGATTAGGCTTACTTTATTCTTACTCACAGAATAAAAATGCTTTGTTGTGTATTCTACATTTGAGCATCATTTCATTTACCTTAGATATGTACGTCAATGTTTATTTACAAATAATAGATCATACTAATTATCTAACAAAATTCCACGGAATACACAGTTATAAATATAATTTTTATATGATGTATAAAGATCATTGGAGAATATTTTTCCTTGCTTAGAACACGATCTGAATTGAAATCTAAAAATCTGCTTTGTTTATAAAAGCAGAGTTAACAATTGTTAACAAAGCAGAGTGTACAATTGTTGTCAGTTCCATCTCGTGTACCACTTCAGACTTTAGAGAAAGAAGGATTTGTTTGGAAATAATGTCTCATCCGAACTAGATGGCGTTAGGCACCCAGGCCTATTAATGAGGCTTGCATCAACACAACGATCTGACATCGTTAATCGGTCTGACACACTCATCGTCCTCCTTTGCGGACTTGCCGGCTTTTTATAATTGCTTTTAGACCATTTCGGAAAATACCGTTAAAAACCAAATTTATTTGTCTCTATGCCGTTTTTAATGTCCACCAACGACCTATTAATTGTGGACAAACCTTCTTGCTTTGTCTTAATATTCTTATAATAGCTTCTAGAAATATCATCCTTTGTTGCCTTTTTGCATCCAAGTTTCTTGGAAGCTGTGAAGACTTTTGTGTACATGCTTCTTTAGCCTGTGAATTAACCCCCTTTCTCACTGCGCACATCTGATCACTTTGAGATCGACATGCTTGATTCCTCTTTCCGGAATTACATCATTAAGACATAATTTTACATTGGTTAGGCACAATTTATTTGTATCTTTTTGACCAAGTCCTCTCCAATAACAGTATTGTATGACCAAGGCCTTTGATTCTTAATCCCTTGTTTGGGATTAAACGACCTCAACCAAGGATTAAACGACCCAAGGCTTATCCCTGGATTTTATATTTTTTGAATGCAACCCTTGATTCTCATTCCATTTATTAGGGTTACCAGAGTCAGCCTGGTGTTTACATTTGAAATTTCGATTTCCACACCAAACAGGCCCGTTATTTTTCTTTTTATCGGAATTCAGAGACCCGGGATTACTTTCCAATCTAAAATCCGCTTGGGTATTCACAGAGCAACAACGGGAACGTGTCGCAATGAATTTCCTCTTGCTTTATCCCCAAAATTTGTGGTACTCTTTTTCAATCATTCTACTAGGACTGCAAGAACGTCTTTAATACCTATTATCTCTTTTAACTATCGCGTTATAATTTACATCATGCTCTAGCCTTGTTGCTTGGCAACTAAATTCCTAAGTTAATTTACATTACCTAATTGAGGATTAACGAATTTACGCAATGATTCATGCTCTTCTACAATTGGTGAATCCATAAGTATTGCGGTGCTTAGCATTTGCTCAGAATTATTGCTTAAATGTGGCTTTTATTTATTTATTTGTTCCGAGTTAATCTGCAATTTGCATGCCATGAAGGTCCTATAACTGGTTCCACCATGCCCTCAAGAATTCGTTGGCATGATATATTCTTCACTTGCGTTTCCTTCAATATTAATTAATCAAACTCTTCTATTTTCCACTGAACGTTTTGAGCGTTCTCACATTGGGAAATCAATTGCACATTATTAATAAGAACAACACTTACTTCGTTAGCACTAGCTCCTCTTACTTATCCATTAGGTAAGCTGACGGTTCATTAACTAATGAACCCTGTACCTGACCAACTGTCTGACAGCTATTACTCATGTTAGATCAATTTAATTAGACAAAAAATAAAACGTGCAGGTCGTCACGTTTGGAAAAATCTAACGCGCGTTTAAGTATATAATCTTAATTTTCAACAGCTGTGGTGTTTTGTTTGGGCTGGGGCGTATCAGGCCTCCCCCCTGTCTTCTGATTGCTCCAATAATCGGTGTTCAATTGAGGGTTTGGGCCATAAAATGGCTATATAGAAATCACATTCGGCCACATGATTTCCTTTAGGCTGTCCTCTAACGATATATACACCGCTCTCAGAAATACGTACGGAGAGACGGAGCCAACCCATCTACCGCATTCGATAACATTCAGGCTGTGCTCTCGCAGAAGGGCAGCCAAAGTTGCGCAGTCACAGTCGTCATTCACATTTCCTAGTCGCAAGTGAATAGAACGTCGGTTCTTGACCGGGATGGTCCACGCACCGGATCCCCATCGCTGATCCATTTTGTGTTGATTAGTCGTTCTCAGAGAATCACTAGAATTCCCTTTCAGACCTGACTCACCGGCTCGCCTGCGGTGTCTATCGTTCTCATCCACTACCTGCTCGTTCAGGGTAAGAGGTACCTTGTCAGGCAACATGTGTATTGTGTCCCCTCTGCTTATTACTTCGACTATTTTCTCTTTTTTTCCATAATGATAGTTGTTTTCAGTAACATCATTGTCTTGCTTGTTATCTATTCTGCTACCTCATTCCTAATGTCCGTTTCTCGCAGTATTTACTTCCTTCAGTAGATAAGGACTTGATCGGGTCAGAATGGAATGTGGAGGGGGTGATTTCTCATAAGATCAAAGGATGCCGACACTTTTTCTTTTGTTCTCAGCCTGCTCTGGAATGCGCAAGGGTCCCCAGGGACCCTGTCCCTCGCTTCATGTCCTGGCGCTATTTGACAGGGTGTGTCTCTGCTTTTCTAAGGCATTACCTTTTTTGGTCATACTCTGGCCCTCTGGTGTGAATTTTTGGGGGTTTGTCCTTTTGGGTGTGGTTCTTGTTTTGGGTGTTGTCACTCTGTTTTGGGTGTTGTCACTCTGTTTGGGTGTTGGCCCCTCTGTTTTGGGTGCTCGCCCTCTGTTTTGGGTGTGGTCCTTTTTGGGCGTTGGTCCTTGTTTAGGGCGTAGTCATGTTTTGGGTGTGCTCATTTATGGTCTTTTGGGTGTGGTTTTTTTTTACCTTTGATTTTGATTTCTTTTTGATCAGTTTTCCAATTGTGGGTGTGGTCACAGCTGGCTGGTGATCTTTTCTTGATTAATCACGTGATGGCAGCCATGTTCAGGTGGCCTAAGGCTGAAAATAAAATTAATTTCAAAATTCTCTGATGTACCTCCGGTGCTGGTGCAGAGCACCAGCGTGACAAATAAGAGGGGTCCTGATGCTCTCAGCAAAATCCACTTAGGTGATTCTGTCTCACAAGTGAACACCTGTTGACGCCCTTAAATACCCACCTAAATGGGTAGGGGTTGTTATACTGGCACCTCAAATTGCTTAACTAATTTCTAATTAACGACTGTTTCTCAGATAACCAAATTTTTTCCAAGCTCATTTACAGTTTCTTCTAAATAAAACTACTGTTGTTTCCAGGTGTATTATTTTGTTTTTAATTTTCAAATAAATGCTACATTGTTTTAATTGACAAGTGTGCATCTGAGTAGGGACTAATGCTGTCTAAAGCTGGTAGGTGGGTCTGAACTCTCATATACCTGTTTATAAATAAATAAATAAATACAGATGTGTTCTTTACATAACAATTTAAATTTTGGTCATGGATGATGCATTTTCTAACCCCGCTAATGCTGCCGGTTTTGGTGGTGTGAAAGGTTTAGCTAAGCAAACAAATTATTCTGCAAAAGAGACACGTGAATGGTTAAGGTGTGTGAGAGCTTATACACGGCATAAACCGGTGCGTCATCATTACACACGTAAACGCATGCGTGTATATGCGCCATATGAGCAATTTCAAGTGGACTTGGTCGATCTAACCAGTTTGTCAAAACAGAACGATGGTTATAAATTTCTACTTACCTGCATCGATGTTTTCTCGCGCTATGCGTAGGTCATTCCTCTAAAAACGAAGAAGGGGTTTGAACTTCAGAAAGCCTTTCAAAAAATTTTCACACTCAGTAGTGTTCCTGTAAAGGTGAACAGCGATAAAGGGAAGGAGTTTTTAAACAAGCACGTTGAAGATTATTTTAAAGAACTCGACATTGATTTCTTCGCCACAGAATCAGATTTGAAAGCTGTTACGATCGAACGATTCAACCGTACGTTAAAAACGAGGATGTTTAAGTTTTTTACATTTACCAACAAACACAGATATATCGATGTCTTACCTGATCTCGTGTTAAGCTACAACCACCGCAATCACAGAGCCCTGGGTATGGCACCAGCTGATGTTAATGAACAAAATACCCCAGCTCTATGGTTGAAACAACAGAGTTATTATAAAGCAGCACCACAAACAAATCCAAGGTTGCAAATTGGAGATTATGTACGTATTTCGAAAGTAAAAAAAACATATTTGATAAAGGCTAGCTTCCAAACTGGACCGAGGAGGTGTTTGAGGTTTCAAAAATCATTTATAGAAAACCTGTTGTGTATAAAATTAAAGATTACGATGACAAGGAGATCTTAGGTGTATTATACGATCAGGAATTACAAAAGGTGAAAAAGCCTGAAGTTTTTAACATTGAAGAGATTATTCACTGGCGCACGAGGCGCGGTGTTCACGAAGCTTTTGTGAAATGGCAAGGTTACCCTGACAGCATGAACAGCTGGGTACCAGAGATAGAACTTTTAAATGCTTGACAAGTGGCGATTGACAACAGTTGGGTCCGAGTACAGCCATCATGTATGAAGACACTGATATTTATGTTACGTTACCATCAAACTCACCGACTGGTGGACAAATTCATTCAAATACAACAGCTCATTTTATTACATGATTGCCGAGGACGATACGTTTCCAGGGGCGATTGGAGGTTGGTTTATGGGAAACACATTTCCTAGCCCTCTTCAAGAACATTACGGCTGTAAACAACACTTTTGAAATAGGTTTTAAGGATGACCTCATAGATGAACAAATCAATTTCAACATTGTTTCACCAGTAAGAATACCGACACTCCAGTCTTTCATCATCGAAGTTGAATTGGTGTTTCAAGCCTATTTGAAAGATGTTCTCTTTTACCATAACAATTCTTTAGTTCAAAACGTCACCATGAGTTTGCCTCTGAATGTCGGTATTCGCTATAACACTCCTGAAATCTGTAAGGTGTTCAATGTTTCGCCAAATATATTCTACGAGGAACGTTTCTCTCTAACTCTGGATTACAACCTGTCGTTTAGGTGGGTGTCCGATTTTTCTGTTACGTTAAGATATCCCAAGTCGGAACCTCTGTGTCAAAAAATTGTTTAATTTAAGAGTACCAAATTGCAAAGTAGGGTAGCAGCTATTGATTTTCTAAAAGATAGTTTTAGAACGGCAGGTATCGAAAAAAAGATGGTTAATGATTTTGTATTGTTTACGGGGTCCACAACACGGTTCACTGAATTCCCAGCAGATGTCAACATTGGATTTATACCTGATAGGTTTCTGAACAAGAAATTGAAAACGCCTATTACTATGCTCTTAAATGACACAGATGACGGGTTTATCAGTTGTGTTATTTTTGATCCACCTGACACTCCAGAACAGCGCATCTTAAAAATTCCCGAAGGGTATTATGATAGTCGTAGGGACGTTGTTGATGAGCTCTTTAAGTTGATTCCATTGAAAGAACAGGCTTTTTACAAAATCAATCTTACACCTAACAAATGTTTTCATTTCAAATGCACAGAAGGACGCTATATTAGTTTTAGCGAGGGTTTATGTTACACATAGGGTTTACAAGCTGAACTTTCCGACTTGGAACTCGTTATTGGTGAGGGTTCAACCCCAATAGATCTTACACGTGGCATACATGGCTATTATCTGTATACAGACATCATACAGACGCAGGTTGTGGGTAACACATTCGCTCCGGTCCTAAGAATTACTCCCGTTTCACATGCCAGATGAGAAGTGATTTATCAGGCTTTTCATTCACCCGACTACTTTCCCTTAAGTAAAAATGTCATAGACACGATTGAAATCGCAGTTCATTCAGATCATGGGGATTTGCTATTGTTTTTAACAGGCAAAACCGTAGTGAAATTACATTTTCGTAAGAAACAATTGTAGTGCGAGGTTGATTTCTTTTTTTCTCTCCTCCTCAATTACTTCAAGATGCATATCCCCTATCATCCGAGCAAAGAAGTAATTCCGCGTTACTATTTAAACAAGAGAGGGAATGGCTTACCTGTGTTTAGAGGGTCGGTTTTCCACAGAGGCAATGGGCTTGGTTCAGTATTTTCAAATATGTTTCGCTTTGCAAAACCTTTACTCAAATCCATGGGTAAGATTCTCGGTCGACATGACCTAAAGGGGAGTGTTTCCGTTTTTAATGATGTGATACATGGTCAAAATCTCAAACAGTCGCTGTCATCACGACTGAAAGAGGCTGGAGGTAATGCTCTGCAGGAAATGGGTGCTAGAGTTCAGAGCGGTAGAGGACGTGTTAAAAGACGAAATTCAGCATTTCCTACTCATTCACATGTAAAAAGGCCCAGAGTGAGTACGTGGAGACCTTTCTAAAGAGTGAATACAAACAAAGAGGTCGAGTGCAGCGTTCAAAAAAGCTGAAAAACAAGCAGATAAAACAGAAGAAGAAGAGGAAGAAACAGAAGAAGTCAACGAAAAGACCTGCAAAATTACGTTTTAAGCCGATTTTAAACATACGTTCTTTATCATCAGTTTTCGCCTAGTACATACGTAATCATGGCATCAATGATACATCAGCTGAGCACTGAATGTTTCAACAGCGATCTTGAAATTTTTTCTATACCCCACATGAGCGGCCAACAGTAAAACCGACACGTCACGGGATACCAATCAACAGCCATCATCAGCCAAGACAGGCCTATTCAATTCTATGTACCTGGTGTGGCAGATTTTTACACGGATCTCGATCAAACTACATTAACCTCAGAAGTCGTTATCAACAAAGGAGATGGACAGTTACCAGCTAGTGATAAAACAGGGCCTGTGAACGTTTTCTTAATTCGCTATTCTCACAAGTCGATTGCTATCTAGGTGATACGTCAGTTGGTCATAGTAATAATTTATATCCATACAGGGCTTATTTTGAAACTCTTATGAACTATGGTCAGACTTCTAAACAAAGTCAACTCACAACAGCTGGGTATTGTAAATACACGGGCGGTAAAATGGACAGTGCTGACGATACAAACAATGGGTTTAAGTTACGTAAAAAACTCGCACGAAACGGCGTTTAATACGTGGAAGGCCCGCTCCATTTAGACATCTTTCGGCAGTGTCGATTGCTACAAAACTCTACGGATTTTCGTCTGAGGCTTTACAGAAGTAAACCCTCATTTGCTCTGATGTCTGATGTAGCTAATCCAAATTATCAGATTACAATCCGAAAAGCAACGCTGAATGTTGAGAGAGTTAAAGTTAACATAGCCACACTATTAGCCCATGCAAAGACTCTGCAAACAACTAAAAGGTTTTACCCTATCGGACTGGTTGAAATGAGGTCAGTGAGTATTGCTACTGGAACTAGAAACCACGTCATACAGAACTTAATTACTGGTCAGATTCACTCCCAGTTGATTTTTGCATTTGCATCGACTGAAGCCCAGAATGGATCTTTTACTTCAAATCCATTCAACTTTCAACATTTCAATCTATCTTTCTTCTCCCTCTCATTGGATACTCATGCAATTCCTCTAAACCTCTGACGCTGAATTTTTCCTCTGGGTCATACTTGAGAGAGTTTGTTCATTCCATGAAGGCACTTGGGATTTGGAAAGAAGTCAGAGATGTAGACATCAGCCAGTACGATTACGGTTCTGGTTACACATTTCTGGCCTTTGATCTTTCGGGGGACAGGAATTATTATACAGATAGATATAACCTTATACGTAACGGTACGTTAAGCGTTGAAGTTCAGTTTTCCGAGCCTTTAGCTAATGCGGTGAATCTGATTGATTATTGTCAATATCAGAATCTCCTGGAAATCAATAAAGACAGAACCGTGAGCTTCGATTTCACGAATTAAGGTCGATGGATACGCAAGAGCTATGGAGGGCTCCTCGAGAGAGATCCATTCACATGTACTATGGCAAGAGGTGTTTTCCCAGCGGATTTGGTACTTCAACTCAAACCTCTTCTCCATCTTTACTCATTGCTAATACGGATGATTCCAGTAAGTCAGGCTCGCACTGGGTGGCTTTTTTTTATACCGTCCAGCAAACAAGCATACATCTTTGATTCTTTCGGAATATTTCCTCAACCACAATTCCAACCATCCATGTTTATGCACACAAAAAAATGGATCTACAACACGAGAATAGTGCAACATCAGATGTCTGACACATGCGGTCATCACTGTCTACATTACCTGAAATTAGCAGCCAGGGGTTATTCTACGGCACACATCTTGAACAACACTTATACAAATGAACTGCTTTTAAACGACTTACTCGTGAAATGTGAAATCATCCAAGACGAATATACTAGTGGCTCTGAATTTAACACCTGTCAAAAGGCGAAATGGAACCAATGTTGCAAACCTTTAAATTATTCTGTTTAATTATTCTAATTATTATTATTATCAGTTTTATTCAATTTCTGTATATTCATTTGTTCAAATAAACTTTTCATATTCAGATTGAATTTGTGTTTGTTTGTGGTTACTTTTAAATAAATAAATAAATTACGCAATCAATGGTTTTCATACATTTAATAACATTTTTATTCAAGATTTTTTTTTTTTTACAGACGTTAAAATAAATTTTATCGTTTGCAATACAAACTGATATTTTACGTTAAATTGTTATTTATCATAATGTAACCAAGGAAGCTTTGAGGTGTCAGGTGCATGTGCAGGGCGGTACACAGGATTCACGGTTAATTCTTCAGGGATATTGATATGATGTATCACGTTGGTAAACAGGGCT
Source organism: Rhysida immarginata (assembly GCA_023313115.1). NCBI lineage: Eukaryota > Metazoa > Arthropoda > Chilopoda > Scolopendromorpha > Scolopendridae > Rhysida > Rhysida immarginata. The sequence goes on from JAHWFO010012769.1 coordinate 389,786, forward strand.
CTCCCAGGTAGAGGCTTCTTCAGGTCGGGGATGGGTGATAATACGTCTTGTATTAAACTATTAATGTTCGAGCCTCGTATCGATTTCCCTCCGATTGACACCGTTTTTTTTTTTATTTCATGTGATAACATCAGATCTCTTTCATAGTGTCTCTATGAAACGTGTACTTGGGGAGGGCTGCTCAACAGGCAAACTCAGTACGTTTCCCGGTCATCCGTCCTCGTCGTAGGCCTCTTCGAATCCGCTAACCATTGCGATATCACTATTAGCGAGGGTTTTTTCTTTTAAGTCTGCAGACATGCGAAAATCGGGTGAATAGACGAGTTGTTGTGGATACAGATAAGTAGGTGTTTCTTGAAGCGATTGCGTGACGGCGTTTGAGGCATTAAAGACGGGTTTGAAGGTGTTTGAGGTTCGGTTTGGGTTGAAAGACTTGTTCGTTTCGAATGAGCTTCACGACGCTTTGCTCTTAGATATTTTTGAAGTGTATTTAAATAATGGTCCATTTTCTAATGCACATTATAATTTGATGCTTTTAAAATCTCATTGATTTGAAAATCCAGTTGTTTATTACGTTTTTTTTTCAATATCATTAACCACACTAGGTTCATCCTTAGGTTGACCATGTTCAACGGGACGCGATGACACAGGGATGCTCTTGACCGTAGTGTGAAGGAACCTTAGATATTCGAGAGCAGGTAGTCAAACGTACTTTTGATGTTCTTAACTAATTAATTTATTCAAAATAGGTGCAGCTACGCTTCCTAACAAAAGTGGTAGCAGGAATCCGTTCCCACGTTGGTTCAGATAGGTTTACTTGGCCCTTAATGAAATTTTTTTATGGGCTAAACCTTTTATTTTCCGCAAATGTTGTTTAATGGGCGGTTTTGAAAAAAAAACGTTAACTTAAGTCCGCCTTAGTGTTTCCAAACATTTGGGGAAACCTAGTCCTTGGGTCCAGCCTTACGACATGTTCCCAGACCCGTCGGATGGACCCTGGATAGCTCGTGCATCTGTTTGCTGTGGAACCGATCCTTCTGGAGAGACCTTCAATTTCAAATCCTTGTTGTTTCAGTTTAGATCCTACATTCACACTGTAAACACGTGAATAAAAGGCTGATGACCGATATCTGCATAAATATCCGAGGTCTTTTTTGTTTTTTGAAATTTCTTTAATGAAGCCAATGGAGTGATCTATGCCCACCATACAGAAAGGATCATTGCTTCGACTTTGTAGTGCTTGTACATTATTGTTGTTGATTGCATTGCATTGTATGAGGAAATTTAAAAAATAATGTATTACATTGATAATAACACCAACACCCAAACAGATAATTATCCTCGAAACTAATCATTTGCAGGGGTTGTTTAAAAACTTTGTGGGGTACAAGTTTATTCGGTGATATTTCACGTAACATAAAACGACTTAACGATAAATATCGACACCACTAAAACCGTCTACAGAGAAATATCGCAATCGTAAAAACTGTCTACCGAGAAATTCCGCTATCGTAAAAAACCATCTGACGAGAAATTCCGCAACTGCAAAAACTATCTACGGTGAAATTCCGCAATCGCAAAAACCGTCTTTGGAGAAATTCCGGCTTTGCCAAAAACATCCTTACCTGTAATCCTGTCGTGATAAAACTGTACATCGGATAATTTCGCAGAGCATGAATTACGTAAGTTGTGCTTTTGAAATAAAGTGCGTTTAAAAAGAGATTTGCGTTATTCAACATTCAACATAGCTTTTGTAAACTCTTGCGGAAATTTCCTCTATCACCCCTTTTTTCATCATGGAAATAAATGCAACTGCTAAATTTACACAATACTTTTCGGCTCTTGTTGCTGGTTGTTCGGGTAGCGGAAAGTCTATGTTAGTAGCTCAAATGTTAAAGTATAGAGATGAAGTGATGGAACCGACACCTACGGAAATAATTTACTGCTATGGAGCTTTCATACCGCCGGTTGTTAAAACTCTGAACCTTCCTAACATTACGTTTCATGCCGGATTGCCAGATGAAAAATTGATACACGAACATATACCTGAACAGGCTTTTCTGATTTTAGATGATTTATTAAATGAAGTGAAAAATAACGAAATTGTTGAAAAAATCTACACGCGATACAGTCATCATCTCAACTTCTCTGTATTGTTAATAACTCAGAACCTCTTTGCTCATTCAAAAATCATCCGTACAATAAGTTTAAATACCCAGTTCATCTTTCTGCTAAAGTCACCTAGAGACATAGGACAGATTCGCACCTTGGCATCGCAAACAGGCTACAGACGCTCACTCATCGAAGCCTTTAAAGATGCCACTCGGGAACCCCATAGTTATTTACTACTTGATTTAACTCAGAGTTGTCCTGATGTTCTGAGATTGCGTAGTAAAATTTTTCAGCCCAAAAACCTATCGTGGTTTATGCGGATAAAACGCGGGTTTAAAACCGTCGAACGTCATTTTTAAATCGGCTGAATAGGGTGGTGATACAACAATGATTCCTCTGGTTGTGAAACATCGTCATTTTCTAGGAACACTCAACTCCTCAGCATAGAAAAGCATTAATGCAACATGCCACTCTTAATCAAGTTAAAGCACTGTGTGAGAACTGTCATAACATTCTACATCATAGAGTCGACTAGACACCGCCCATTAAACAACATTTGCGGAGAATAAAAGGTTTAGCCCATAAAAAAATTTCATTAAGAGCCAAGAAAACTTATCTGAACCAACGTGGGAACGGATTCTTGCTACGACTTTTGTTAGGAAGCGTAGCTGCACCTATTTTGAATAAAGTAATTAGTTAATAAAATGCAATATTACGTTTTACTAACTGCTCACGAATATCAAAGGTTCCTTCACGCTACGGTCTAGAGTGTCCCTGTGTCATCGCGTCCCGTTGAACATGGTCAACCTAAGGTTGAATCTTGTGTGGTTAATGATGTTGAAAAAAACGTAATAAACAACTGGATTCTCAAATCAATGAGATTTTAAAAGCATCAAATTTGAATGTGCATCAGAAAATGGACCTTTATTTAAATACACTTCAAAAATATCTAAGAGCAAGGCGTCATGAAGCTCATTCGAAACGAACAAGTCTTTCAACCCAAACCGAACCTCAAACACCTTCAAACCCGTCTTGAATGCCTCAAACGCCGTCACCGCAATCCCTTCAAGAAACACCTACTTATCGGTATCCACAACAACTCGTCTATTCACCCGATTTTCGCATGTCTGCAGACTTAAAAGAAAAAACCCTCGCTAATAGTGATATCGCAATGGTCAGCGGATTCGAAGAGGCCTACGGCGAGGACGGATGACCGGGAAACGTAGTGAGTTTGCCTGTTAAGCAGCCCTCCCCAAGTACACGTTTCATAGTGACACTATGAAAGAGATCTGATGTTATCACATGGAATAAAAAAGGAACTGTGTCAATCGGAGGGAAATCGATACGAGGCTCAAACATTAATAGTTTAATACAGGACGTATTATCACCCATCCCCGACCTGAAGAAGCCTCTACTTGGGAGAGCCCTGTTTACCAACGTGATACATCATATCAATATCCCTGAAGAATTAATCGTGAATCCTGTGTGCCGCCCTGCACATGCACCTGATATGTCAAAGCTCCCTTGGTTACATTATGATAAATAACAATTTAACATAAAATATCAGTTTGTACTGCAAACGATAAAATTTATTTTAACGTCTGTAAAAAAAAAAAAATCTTGAATAAAAATGTTATTAAATGTATAAAAACCATTGATTGTGTAATTATTTATTTATTTATTTATTTATTTATTTATTTATTTATTTATTTAAAAGTAACCACAAACAAACACAAATTCAATCTGAATACGAAAAGTTTATTTGAACAAATGAATATACGGAAATTGAATAAAACTGATAATAATAATAATTAGAATAATTAAACAGAGTAATTTAAAGGTTTGCAACATTGGTTCCATTTGGCCTTTTGACAGGTGTTAAATTCAGAGCCACTAGTATATTCGTCTTGGATAATTTCACATTTCACGAGTAAGTCGTTTAAAAGCAGTTCATTTGTATAAGTGTTGTTCAAGATGTGTGCCATAGAATAACCCCTGGCTGCTAATTTCAGGTAATGTAGACAGTGATGACCGCATGTGTCAGACATCTGATGTTGCATCTCGTGTTGTAGATCCATTTTTTTGCGTGCATAAACATGAACGGTAGGAATTGTAGTTGAGGAAACATTCCGAAAGAATCAAAGATGCATGCTTGTTTGCTGGACGGTATAAAAAAAGCCACCCAGTGCGAGCCTGACTTACTGGAATCATCCATATTAGCAATGAGTAAAGATGGGTGAACAGATTTGAGTTGAAGTACCAAATCCGCCGGAAAAACACCTCTTGCCATAGTACATATGAATGGATCTCTCTTGAGATCCCTCCATAGCTCTTGCGTATCCATCGACCTTAATTCGTGAAATCGAAGCTCATGGTTCTGTCTTTATTGATTTCCAGGAGATTCTGATATTGACAATAAGCAATCAGATTCACCGAATTAGCTAAAGGCTCGGAAAACTGAACTTCAACGCTTAACGTACCATTACGTATAAGGTTATATCTATCTGTATAATAATTCCTGTCCCCCGAAAGATCAAAGGCCAGAAATGTGTAACCAGAACCGTAATCGAACTGACTGATGTCAACGTCTCTGTTTTCTTTCCAAATCCCAAGTGCCTTCTTAGAATGAACAAACATCTCTCATGTATGACCCAGAGGAAAAATTCGGTGTCAGAGGGTTTAGAGGAATTGCATGAGTATCCAATGAGAGGGAGAAGAAAGATAGATTGAAATGTTGAAAGTTGAATGGATTTGAAGTAAAAGATCCATTCTGGGCTTCACTCGATGTAAATGCAAAAAGAAACCGGGAGGGAATCTGACCAGTAATTAAGTTCTGTATGACGTGGTTTCTAGTTCCAGTAGCAATATTCACTGACCTCATTTCAACCCGTCTGATAGGGTAAAACGCTTTAGTTTTTTGCAGAGTATTCGCATGTGCTAATAGTGGGGCTGTGTTAACTTTAACTCTTTCAAAATTCAGCGTTGCTTTTCGGATTGTAATCTGATAATTTGGATTAGCTACATCAGACATCAGAGCAAAGGAGGGTTTACTTCCGTAAAGCCTCAGACGAAAATCCGTAGAGTTTAGTAGCAATCGACACTGCCGAAAGATGTCCAAATGGAGCGGGCCTTCCATGTAGTAAACGCCGTATCTTGCGAATTTTTTACGTAACTTAAACCCATTGTTTGTATCGTCAGCACTGTCCATTTTACCGCCCGTGTCTTTACAATACCCAGCTGTTGTGAGTTGACTTTGCTTAGAAGTCTGACCATAGTTCAAAAGAGTTTCAAGTTATTACTATGACTAACTAACATATCACCTAGATAGCAATCGACTTGTGAGAATAGCGAATGTTAGAAAAGGTTCACAGGCCCTGTTTTATCACCAGCTGGTAACTGTCCATCTCCTTTGTTGATAACGACTTCTAAGTTTAATGTAGTTTGATCGAGATCCGTGTAAAAATCTTCCAGCCCAGGTACGTAGAATTCAATAGGCCTATCTTGGCTGATGATGGCTGTTGGTTGGTATCCCGTGACGTGTCGTTTTTCCTGTTGGCCGCTCGTGTGGGGTATAGAAAAAATGTCGAGATCGCTGTTCTTCTGTTTCTTCTGCTTGTTTTTCAGCTTTTTTGAACGCTGCACTCGACCTCTTTGTTTGTATTCACTCTTTAGAAAGGTCTCCACGTACTCACTCTGGGCCTTTTTACATGTGAATGAGTAGGAAATGCTGAATTTCGTCTTTTAACATGTCCTCTACCGCTCTGAACTCTAGCACCCATTTCCTGCAAAGTATTTCCTCCGGCCTCTTTCATTCGTGATGACAGCGACGGTTTGAGATTTTGACCATGTATCACATCATTAAAAACGAAAACACCCCCCTTTAGGGCATGTCGACTGACAATCTTAACCATGGATTTGAGTAAAGGTGTTGCAAAGCGAAACAGATTTGTAAATACTGAACCAATCCCATTGCCTCTCTGGAAAACCGACCCTCTAAACACAGCTAAGCCATTCCCTCTCTGGTTTAAATAGTAACGCGAAATTACTTCTTGGCTCGGATGATAGGGATATGCATCTTGAAGTAATTGAGGAGGAGAGAAAACAAGAAATCAACCTCGCACTACAGTTGTTTCTTACGAAAATGTAATTTCACTACGGTTTTGCCAGTTAAAAACAATAGCAAATAACCATGATCTGAATGAACCGAAATTTCAATCGTGTCTATGACATTTTTACTTAAGGGAAAGTAGTCGGGTGAATGAAAAGCCTGATAAATCACTTCTCATCTGGCATGTGAAACGGGAGTAATTCATAGGACCGGAGCGTATGTGATACCCACAACCTGCAGCTGTATGATGTCTGTATACAGATAATAGCCATGTATGCCACGTGTAAGATCTATTGGGGTTGAACCCTTACCAATAACGAGTTCCAAGTCGGAAAGTTCAGCTGGTAAACCCAATGTGTAACATAAACCCTCGCTAAAACTAATATAGCGTCCTTCTGTGCATTTGAAATGAAAACATTTGTTAGGTGTGAAATTGATTTTGTAAAAATCCTGTTCTTTCAATGGAATCAACTTAACGAGCGCATCAACAACTAAATATGATGATGTAACAATGTATTACTTTTCATCGCAGAGGCCTTACTCTCGGTGGTTACGTTAGAACTCGGTGATAACTGCGTCATCAAACTGAGACATACCATGCAACTATCATTGTTTGCAACAAACGAAAAAATGTACCCTACTAAAGGTGATGTAACAATATATGACGTTTCAGTTGTGATGCTTTCTTTCTAGGAGGTGTTGGTACTAACAACACCACCTCTACTCAAAGCCTGAGCGCGAAAACGTCATGCATTGTTACATCACCTTTGGTACGGTATTGTTAATCATATTTCTACCAATAATAAGCCCGAAATTGTCCCTATCGTAGGTGATGTAATAATGTATGATTTTTCCGTGAGCAGGCTTTCTCTTTAGGTGATATTGGTACTAAGGCCTTATCTTTAGGTGGCGTTGGTAGTGCTCATAAACCTGAAGCACTGTTTCAGTTTCATTTCAACCAGTATGGTTTCAGTTTCTTTTTTATTGGCTGCATGTTGATCTGATTGAGATGATAATTGGTAACGTGGCTTTCCCACACTGCTTTGCAGCTTTTTCATATAGTGAGAGAGATTTTAGCCAAAAAATTTGATAATTCAAAAATTTCACTTTTGTAACCAATGTCGCTGATTGCACTGCCTTTCTCGTCATGTGCCAATGTAACCTGTTGACCCCACTAAGCACAATAACAATCATCAACAAAGGTTGGGTTCTTTAAAAAAAGAGGGCAGGTTGTGTCTTATCTATTCAAATAAGTTAGGCGAATTTGAGAATCAAGTAAATATATTTTTATTCAAAGATAAATAAATACCAAAGAGATACAAATAAAATTCATCACTTAACCTACGGAAAGAAACGACAGATCTTAACACAAAAAGAAGGAAGTTAATTCTATAAATCCCCAATTACTTAAATCTACGATAACATGCAAATATTCAATGAATGAGAAAATATATGCCAACATTAGCTCTGGTTCTTCAACTACTGAGAATAACTAATCTGTAAAGTCTCACTTTAAACCACTTCACTTAAACTTCTTATATATCACCATAAAGTCATTACAATTCGCAAATCTTAAGAATCAAGTATATCACATTACTCACAGTTACAGTATCAGGTTATCCATAAAATTTTAATCACTTATATTCCATCTTGTTGGGCACTTATTACACTTAATTAACAGGCCATTAAATTTCACTAAATACACATCACCTTGAAGCAGAAAAACACACCTTAAAATGATCTGGGTCAATTAGTAAGTGAATCCACTGGTTGGTTCAGACTGTCCCCACTAAGATCGACAGAAGATTAAAAATGTGCCGTTGTCTTCTTTCCACAATGATAGGCACTTGACCACGCTAATCCCTTGCAGCAGCTTTTTCCTTTAGACTCACAAATTTCTGAAGAATGTTCAGGTTCAAATCTCCAATAATGACTCTACCATATGCAGATGGTGTTTCCCCCTGTAGTGAGTGGTGTGCAATTTTTTCCTAGGTTGGCCAGGTCAACAGCGACACCGGACACTCCCGCTGTGTGACTGGCCATGAGTGTCTCAACCAGTCTCCCCCTCCAAATTTCAAGAGCGAAGCGCTCAGCCACCCTCCCACAATCGCCTTGGCAGACTCATAAGGTTTTTTGTTTATCTCCGCTTATATTCTGAGAGCGTTTCCGGTCTCCCTTCCCTTTCTCGTTTTATGAAAATCCAATAAAAACAAATGAAGAAATCATTATCATTTCCAACTCTTCATAAAATTCATAACATAAACTACCCTTCAATTAATTCAATATTTCAATTTATATTTCGATTTATATCCAATTTTAGAATTACTAATTTTATCAACACTATACATTCTCATTATAAAAGTTCCTATATATTTATATTCTCACTGTTAGACTGAATAACGTATGCTATTATTCCAATGACCAAGTCTCTCCCGAAATGGATGTCTTCTTTTATATATACAGGCTGTCTCAGAATTCATCGTACAAACTTCTAGGGGAGTCAGTTTGGGTGATTCTAAGCAAAAGAGTTCATATGAACAAGGGTCCGAATTTGAACGATAACTCAGATATGAATAGAAATAAAAAATGCCAGGACCAAGATAAACAACTAATTAATCAGGTTCTGTAAAGCCTAGATTAATGAAATTTGGAGGAATAACAGGGTACATAAGACTTTGTATACCGTTAAAATTTGATTGAATTCCAACGAGAAGTTTCCGAGTTACACACTCAAAATTGTAACAAGTGCTAGTTAGTACTCACAACTAAGCACGTGTTATGATGTGAATGAGTAGCTCGGAAACTTCTTGTTGGAATTCGATCAAATTTTAATGATGTACACAGTCTTATGTACCCTGTTATTCCTCCAAATTACATTAATCTAGGCTTTACAGAACCTGAGTTATTAACTTGTTGATCTTGGTCGCGGCATTTTTATTTCTGTTCATATCTCAGTTATCGTTCAAATTCGGACTCATGTTCATATGAACTCTTTTGCTTAGAATCACCCTTATACTAACTCCCCTAGATGTTTGTACAATGAATTCTGAGACATCCTGTATATATAAAAGAAGACATCCACTGACTGACTCACTGACTCATTACCGCACAGCAAAATCTATTGGGGGCCACCGACTCAAAACTCGGTGGGGTCAAAGTTCCCATTGTGTAGGGGCGTCCAAAGACGGGGTTTTTCGAAATTCGGGCCCCCTGCCAAGGCCTACTAGATAACAAGGCCCGGACACTATTAGGTGATGACGTCACAAAGGAGGGAAGCGAGGCTAACGAGAAAGACAGGTTCCGGCACTGAAAAGTCACCTCACCAAGATAGATCTATTAACAATGTAACTTTCATTGTTTAAATCTTGTATTTTAACAATCAGTGCTTTTTCCTTTGTTGGAAACAATGAAGGTTGGAGTGTTGTTAGACCTATTTTGATCTAGACCTATTGTTGTTAGACTTATCTTGATCAGAGTACTAGATATTTCCTCCTTGTCCGCCTTCCTTCCCTAAGCCGGATAAACTATCTAGCCGGCTTTGGGAGGGAAGGAAGGCAAGGAGGAATAAAAAGAGGAATTTGAAATAAGGCAAATACTTGTAGTTGTCCACCCAGTCCAGTTTCTTATTGAACAGAACAAGAGAATCTGGGGGACGCTTGAGCTTCCTATTGAGGTACAAAGCCTTGCACTTTCCGACGTTAAGGTTCAACTTCCAGCAGTTAAACCAGTCTTTGAACTGCTTCAAGGCGCACTGCAGTCTTTACAACGATATGAGGATCGATCAGGCATATATGGAGGACAGAACACAGGACTAGCTCTTCAAGGTATCACCTCTACTCTCTTTTCAGGTATCATTTCATTACTCTCATTTCACGGTGCGTCCTTTTCAGGGCGATATTCACCTTCTGTTACGTCTTATGTGCTGGTCCCTGGAATTAATATTCCCGTAAACCAGTACATCAAGACGCTCATTATCCTTCTGGGTCCCTGGCGTTGAGATTAATTTCCTCGCAAACCTAGCTAAGGACTTTTCATATCATCTATTATTATTCTAATCATTCACGAGTGGGTCCCTGGCGTAGAATTAACTTTCTTGCAAACCTGACTTGTTTTCTTTTTTCCTTAAAGCTAGGTGCGTCCTTTTTAGGACGGCTTCTTTAGCACACACCTAGCTGCCAGGTTACTCCACCCCCCCTGGTTCTATAAAATTATATTTTAGGATTATGATGGCTTCGTCCAAATTAACCACGTTGGAGTCAGCTAATGTGCCATTGCTAGTGGCAGATGATAAAACTGTGTTCTGCGAAAAGGCCTATTAGGATGCCTGCTTGGATGCTAGGTTTGCTGCTTTTGACCTAGTGTTCAACGAAATGTTAGAAGCTCTCCGGGATGAAATAAATGCTAAGTAAACGGCACTGGAAAAAAAAGTCGAATCCCTACATAAAAGTTTTGAAGAGAAATTCAAAGGTATCAACAAGGAAATCAAGGACTCCGAAGGCAGGTAACTCCAAGGAAGATACACCTGTTGATAACAGCAAGGTAAGTAATGTTTTTAATAATATTGCCTGTGCTAAAGTTTAGAGTCTATGGATATAATTGAAAATAGTGACTGCTCGACAAACAGTGGCTATAAGAGAAGTCACTCTGATGGAACCGATGAAGAAGTGGATAGCAGTCCCTGGATTGGTGTTGCTAATAAAAAATTCAGAAAAGGCATGAGGGTCGATAACCTAAAAACCGTCTCCAGAGTAAACGAAGAAGTCAGCAGCGCGACTAAAATGAAGAAATCCAAAGAATGTACAAGGTCGCTCGGCTAATAAAGACCATAGGATCACGAAGAGGTATGTACCGCCAATTATCGTGCGGACTCAAGGCGTACCGTTTAAGACGATTTTAACTGAGCTGGAGAAGTATGTTCCAGTGGAAAAGATCACCGCCCATACGGGCAGAGCTGAAACCGTTAAGGTTAAATGTGAAGATGAAGAAACACGCAACAGGTTAGTCTCAAAAATTAAGTCTGATAATATTTTAAAAATTCAGCATCATCAACTGAAGTCGGAGAAGGTCTTGAAATACGCATTTCGTAATGTGGATGTTACGTATGACGTCGATGACTTCCAAGAAGACCTAAAAAGAGCCAATTACTTCCCGGAAAAAGTTATTCGATTGAGGAAAGCAAAACGATCCATTGATATGCCAATGGTTTTGGTTCTACTCCCGAACACCGAACACAACCAGTCATTGAAAAACATAACACGTATTGGGCCGCTGGCAGTTTCAGTGGAGGCCTTTCGAGGGAACAAGAAGCCACGACAGTGTTACAACTGCCTGCCCTCCGGACACGTATCCATGGGCTACACGGAAGATCCTCGTTGTAATAAATGTGCTGAGGGGCACCAGTCAAGAGATTGCCCCAAGATCAAAGGACAAGACCCCCCCAAAGTGCATCAGATGTGGTTCAAAGGATGTCTAGTTCTAAAGTGACAGCAGGCAAATCCTATGCTGCCGCTGTGTCTACGCCGGAACATAAATTGCCTCAACATCAACGACCTACCAGGTATGTATTAACAATTAGGATGTATCTTTCATATGTTTTCTAATCTAGGCAAACGTTACCTACAGTTGAGTGAGCTTCTTACGACCAACTAATTTTAGTATGGCTGCACAACGTTATACTGTAATCAACAAAGGTGAACTTCGGTGCGTGATATGGAACGCTAGGGGCGTATCGAGTTTCACAACTTTGTGGTAAAGCAAGAAATAGACGTTGCTTTCCTCTGTGAAACTCACCTCAGACCAAGCCAAGACTTCAAGCTACCTGGCTATTGTGTGTACCGTAAGGAACGAATGGCTTCAAATGCTGCAGGATGTGCGCCTGGGGGCGCTGCGATCATCATTAAGAAGGGAATTTAACACTAAAAATTAGTATCCAAGTCTTATGCAGGTATGGAATCGGCCTCGATCATTATCAATGACGTCTCCTGTGGTGAAGTGAAGTTCGTGGCGCTCTACATTTCACCTAAACATTATCTTGACTTTTGCGAGCTTGATGAACTCTTCAGTGGTGATACTCCAGTCTTCCTGGCTGGTGACCTAAATGCCAAACACCCAAGCTGAAACTCCAGAACACAGAATTACAATGGCATGATTCTCTATAGGTACATACAAGGTAGAGATGAAATCATCGCTGCTGGACCTGTGGAGGACACCTACTACTATTGCGACCACTCTCCTAGTAGTGACGTTTTGGACATCTCGCATTTGAAGGGTTTCTTCAAACCGTACAATATCTTCACGATTGATGACCTTTCTTCTGACCACAAGCCTGTGGCGTTGAACTTTGACAATGTCGATATAAATTTCCGAGAGGAACTCGTACATCATCAAGACTGGAAGCTCTACAAAGATATTCTTAAGGACTATGGCTACCATCCCGACGTTGATCACTGTACAGAGGACATCGATCAACTTGCTGATGACATCACCAGATGTATTAACAGTGCCATAGAAGCTAGTAAGTATCCATCAGAGAATAAACCTTCACATCGAATCCAACTCACTCCTGGAATCCAACGCCTAATTGCTGAAAGAAACAGGACCCGCAGACAATGACAAAGCTATCGTGAACCTTGGCTCAAAACCAAGTACAACAGGTTAGTGCGAAGAGTTCAAGAGGGGATGGAATGAAAAACTCAAAAGCTTGTCGGCTCGCGACAATTCCATTTGGAGTATGGTCAGAGCTTTACAGAAGAAGAAGAATGTTACGCTTCCTCCACTCCGTACACCACAAGGTGACTATGTGCACACTGATCAGGACAAGGCCCAAGTCATTGCAGATTCACTGGAAATGCAGTTTGTTACTCTTACCAACGATAAGCCCGAGAGCCAAATCATGTCTCAGCGTGTGGAAGAAGGTATTTTCTACAGTATTTAACGAAAAACAGCATCGAGGCTGGAGAGGTCGCCACTATCATAAGTAAACTGAAAAAGAAGAAGGCTACAGGAAGAGACAAGGTGAGTAATAACGCCCTTATAAATCTCCCGAAGAACATTATTGACTATCTCACTAATATCATTAACGTCTGCTGGAAATTTTCTTACTTCCCTGTGGCTTGAAAGCAATCTGTTGTGTTGAGTATCCCCAAGCAGGGGAAAAATCCTGCAATTCCGGCCAGTTACCGACCTATTAGCCTGCTACCCACGATGTCCAAAGTGTTGGAGAAAACGAATCTTGTCAGATTCCAAGACCACTGTCTAGCAAATGACCTTTTTCGGGAAGAGCAGTTTGCTTTCGTGCTGCCCACTCTTGTGTGATGCAGATATGGAGGCTCGTTGAAGACCTGAGCACCCCCCTGAACCTCTCCAGGTACTGTGGGGTGGTATTTCTCGATGTCAGTAAAGCTTTTGACCAGGTGTGGCATGAGGTCCTTGTCTACAAAATGATCAGAGACGAGTTCCCTGCCGATTTGATGTTGTTGGTGAAATCCTTTCCTGCCGGCAGATCCTATCAAGCTAAAGTTGGAGAAAATCTTTCCACGCCCCGTGTTGTAAAGGCCGGTGTCCTTCAGGGTTCTGTCCTCGGGCCTGTGCTATTTAATTACTTTGTACAAGATTTCCCGAAACCCGATAATTGTAATCTGTATTTTTATGCGGATGATACTGCCATTAAGACATGGGCACACCAGCCGGCTCACGTTATCGCTCGGCTGCAGTGTGTCTTGAAGCAGTTTGAAGACTGGTTTAACTGCTGGAAGTTGAACCTTAACGTCGGAAAGTGCAAGGCTTTGTACCTCAATAGGAAGCTCAAGCGTCCCCCAGATTCTCTTGTTCTGTTCAATAAGAAACTGGACTGGGTGGACAGCTACAAGTACCTGGGAGTTATCATTGACTCAAGACTCTCATGGAACCGGCATATGTCCTATGCTCTGAACAAAGCGAAGAGGGCTAAGTACAGTATAATAGCTCTCATGGGTCGCAACAGCGCCCTCAGCATTGACAACAAGCTACTTCTGTACAAATCGATTATCCAGACCATACTCCTCTATGGCATGCCTGCGTGGGCGACTATCTGTAAAACCAGATGGAGTGAACTACAGTCATTCCAGAATGTTACCCTGAGGACCATTGCTCAGCTTAACAGAAGGACGGTGAAAAACCAATCCATCCACATGGATTTAAACATGGCCCATATCGGAAAGTTTATACAGGATCTCCTTTTGATTATGATACAGAAGATGAAGACTCACGACAATAAACTTGTGAATGGAATACTGAAGAACTCATTGAATATGAACCGGCATACGAAGTATCGTAAACCGTGGCACGTTCTTGACGTCAATTTTGAAAATATTAGCAACGTCTCTTTCCCGGACTACTGGAAGATGTGAAAATCTTCTTTCTCCTTGTGTTTTTTATTTCGTTTGTTTTTTTGTTTCTGACAATCGTCAATCTTATTATTTTTTTTGTATAATATGGAAGACCGCTTGGGTTGTTTAGGCTTCTTGACTACGTCAGTGTATTTCATTTGGAGTTTATTCTGGTTGGATGAGCTTTGTGAAAGCGCTGCTTTCGTCCCATCCTAACAAATTTCATAACTTCAGGATAATTCTCTAATATTCTATTGGCTTTTAGAGAATTATCCTTTTTTGCTTTTATAAAGGATAGTCTCTATCCGAAACGTCAGCTTTTTATTTTGATTTTGATTAATTATTTTTATTTATTATATCTTATTTTTTATTTAATTTGTATTTTTAATTAATAACTATTATTTATTGTATTGCAGGGTTCTTGTGTCTCGTCCTTCTCTTCATATATATCCGTTCACTACTCTATATTAAAAATTCTATAAGACTATTGGCGGGGGAGTTGCGGCCTGAATCTCAAATCAAGCGATAAATTTAAAAACAGAAATCCAGAAAGCTGAAATGTTTATATTTATAATGGGTTGCTTAAAATTTTAGCTATTACACACGAAAATTGATATAGTCCTCTGAGGCCTCGGCAGGGGCCACAAGGCTCCAAATACAAATCAAGCTATAACTTTTGTACGAAAAGGCCTAAGAACCTGAAATTTGGTATTTGTGCCCCTCCACTCATTATAGTCACTAACCGCTATTGCTCTTAACATTTTGATGCTAAAACCGCTTTATTGTTGGATAACGATGCCTTAACTAATTTTTTATTGTTTTTTTTTAAATAATAAACATCAAATTAACTCAAATCATTGTTGAAAGAATTTTAATTGTTGTGTTGTTGATGTTCATTTGAAATCATTAGAAAACCGTTTAACAAATACAGGGTCTTTATAATTAAAGTTACATTTTCACATGGCCATAAAAAAAAACTACTGGACCAAAAGCTATAATACTTGGTAATATCGTACAAGAGGGCATGGGAAGTTCATATCCACCAAAAAAAATTAGTTCAAAAGATCACCACCAGCATGTAATGGCGCTCTATGCAATATTCGTATACGAAATTAGACACCAGAACACATGTTAACAAGTCCTTAATCGTTACTAAAAATAATTTTAATCATGCAACTAATTTTAGTAACGATTAAATAATTCTTAACCTGTGTCTCCGTGTCTAATGTCGTATACGAATATTGCATAGAGCGCCATTTCATGCTGGTGGTGACCTTTTGAACTAATTTTTTTGGTGGGTACGAACTTCCCATGCCCTCTTGAATAATATAACAAAGTATTATAGCTTTTGGTCCAGTAGTTTTTTTTATGGCCATATCAAAATGTAACTTTAATTATAAAGACCCTGTACTCTGCAGCTTTTGAAAGTCAACCACCTGATTTCAGAACCTGAAGGTCCCCCAAGTATAATATAGTACCTTTAATGTACCTATCGATTATTCCATAGAAACAACTGCTTAAAATTTGTTATTAACCAACTATTCAAAATATTTCTGTAATTAGTAGGTAAGCATTTTATGTATTTTTCGTCGTTTTCTAAGCTATTTTAAGGTTTTTTCATACATTTTGAAAGTAATATTTTTAGTTAAAAATAAAATAAAACCAACTTTGAAGTTTTTGATTTTTATTTCTTTGAAGTTTTTGAACGAATATATGGGTAAAATTTATTATAATAATTATTATGGAAATAGAAAGGAGCTATTTGATTTTCAAATTAAGTTTAATTACGAATGGGTGGAGGAGGAACTGTATAAAAACGATGTTGGAAGGAGAGAAAACTAGTAGGGTGGGTGTTATAGCAACTGTAATTAAATTTAAAGAAAGTATAAAATTAATAAGAGAAAAATACTGGAGCAAAAATACCAGGTTGCCACTTGTCCTAGGCCTTGTCTCACGTACGGAAAAGCAACGTTGGTCACTCAGGGTGAGGCGAGATAGGGAGGGGTAAGACTGGTGCAACTGGATCAGTTAAGGAGCGTTAAGTAGAGTAATAAGCCTCCACTGGGTCACAAGTTCTGGATCCGGTACCTTGGAGAGCAATATGATTCTCCCCGCAGTAAAGTCCGATGTGATGGAGGAAGGGTCCTTGAAGATCGAATTAAACACTTGCACCAGGAAAGGCCCAAGAAGTTTCCAAGTCGCATTAAAGAACGAGTACGGGATGCCGTCTAATCCAGGGCTGGACTGATGACGGCCATCCATCGACAGAAACTTCTTAACTTCATCTTCGGAAAAGGGACGGGTAATTGACAGGTCAGCGTCAGCAGTGAAAGGTCTAAGTGCCTCGATCCACTTCATCGTGGCGTCGGATGGAAAGACTGGGTGGCCAAAAAATAATGAAAAATGAGAGTGAAAAGCAGACAAGATGTCAGAGTCGGTTTCCACTGTCCCATTCTCCACCACCAAACGATGACACCTCTTCTTATTGGCGCGACGCCTCTCCTCTGCGAACGCTGCTGACGACATACGTCAGACGTCAGACGCCCAGGACAGTTTGGCCCTGAGAGCTGTGCCGGCAGCCCTGTGGAGCATTAGAGCGTTGATCTCGCTCTTCAACTGGCGGATGTCATCAGCATACACCCCCTTCGGGATGGAACAGCGGAGGAGGCGCAGGATTTCTTGCAGCATGAAGAGATGGCGCCGATTGCATCTAGCGGCATCTAACCCAATCTTTCTGAAAAAACAACGGATCTTGGATTTAAGAGAAAGTGGCGAAGCTAGCGACGGAGGCAGGTTGTGAAGATGTCTTTCCACAAACCGAACGAACATTCCCTTGTATTTATCGGTGTTAAGCAGAGAAACGTTCAAGAACCAATTGCTCGAAGCAGAGCCTGTAGAGGAGGCTGGGAATGGAGGGTTCCATGACTACTTGATGGGACTGTGGTCAGAAAACGAACATGGAATAACCCTCCATGGAACCCAGAGCACCAGCAAACGTGGTGCCTATTAGAAAAAGGTCCAACCTCGATGACACAGACACAGAGGGCCCTTGATGAAAGGTGAACCCACACAGGCTGGAATGGGAAGAGGACGCCCAATGATTGAAAAGTGCATTCCGCTGGCACAACTGGTAGACACATCCGGACGAAAAGATGTCGTTCAGATCCGGATGGCAATTAAAGTCTCCAGCAACCATTCAGAGCAAGGGCGAGTACAGGCAAGGGCGAGCACAGATAAAAGTCAAGATCTTCAAAGAATGTCCGTTTCCCTGATGATAAACACGGGGCGTACTCATTAAGCAACTGGAATTTAAGTCCAGATAGAAGGAGGTCCAAAGAAATTACCCTGCACTCACAGTCAAAGGCGCAGTTCGACACCACGATGGAGGGGTTGAAGATGATGGAGGCAACCCCCTGCCTATGTGGAGAAGATGGTTGATGAAGAACTGCGCAAATCGATATTGACTGCGAAAGCCAGAGAGGTTAGCAAGCTG
The DNA here is from genome assembly GCA_023313115.1 of Rhysida immarginata. NCBI lineage: Eukaryota > Metazoa > Arthropoda > Chilopoda > Scolopendromorpha > Scolopendridae > Rhysida > Rhysida immarginata. Next base: position 407,865 of record JAHWFO010012769.1, read on the forward strand.
TTGAGAGGCAGCAAGCTTCACCTCCTGAAGAAGAAGGACCTCTGGCCTGTACAGGGCAATAAAGGATGACAAAATCGATTGCTGGAAGCACGGGCCAAGGGAACGAACGTTTAGGGAAAAGATCTTTACTGCGCAACAAATCTGAAACACTAGTTTTTTTTCTACGTTTTTATGAGCTTTTTGAAAGATGAATTTCGAAACATATACTATAAAAGAACTAAAAAACGAACTTAGGCAGCGTGGAGCATTACTGACTGGTAAGAAACAAGATTTAATCGTACGGTAAGTAAATGTGAACCTGTGCAAAATACTACAGTAGTTTTAGGAAATTTACAGTAATGTTAATTATGGTTCGATTATAATGAAACACTGATGGAACAACTTCTTTTTTAAGAACTTTTCTAAGAAGTTCAAATCCCGAATAGAACAAACTATAGTTAATACATGTTATTCATACTTGGTAATACAAATTTATACATAAATTACATGAAAATTATACTGTTAAGAAAAATATTTCTCTTTTAATATTTTGAGCCTGACAAACAACTCTGTATTTATTTTGTGTCCAGCAGAGATTCCTATTTGTTTTATCTTTCCTTTTAATAGCCACAATCCATTCAGCTCTTATTTTTTGTCTAAAGAAAGTGAATGACCTCCTGTTCTGTTGCTGCAACTAGGAACACAACACCTGCCACTTTTTTGTTATTCATTATATTCCTCACTCACTTCAGATTTCGTATAGCATAGTATGTAATAGCAACTAAAAATGGCGTATTGTGATGTGATAAGGACAGCCAGCGCCCCCACACTGAGCTTTGATTTCAGTGCCCTATTGGGAAATTTTATTTGTTAACCCATTTATGCCGAAATTGGTAAAAATGGAAATTGAGACTGCATATCTTAAATTTATATTCTGTAGCATGTAAAGACATAAAATTAATTTACAGAGACATAAAAAAATTACATCTATGGACGGCCGCATATAATTTTAAATAAAATGTAAGTTTAGAATCGCTAGGCAATGGGCCAGAAACTGACGTCACTACTTAGTTTTCTTGCTAAGTGAATTAAAAGTAAAAATTAAAAATAATTGGGTTTTTATTGGAGTGCATTTTCATTTCATCGAAATTTTTATTGTGAACTTTCAAATTCAAATTTTTCAAGACCGTCAAAATTCAAAATTTTTAATCGTTATCATCGTTACATTTCATGTTGTCACCTTTTAACCCTTTCAAGCACGTATTAAAACAAGACAAAATACAAATAATATGGTAAATGCTCTATATTACTATACCCATTTAACAACTGTATACATGGAAAAAAGTAAAAACAATGAAACAATGTTTTTTTAAACAGTGAAACAATGTTTTTTTAAACAGTGAAACAATGT
>JAHWFO010012769.1:409264-419546 GCA_023313115.1 Rhysida immarginata
TTTTTTTAAACAGTGAAACAATGTTTTTTTAAACAGTGAAACAATGTGTTTTTTAAACAGTGAAACCACTAAACATGAGTTGTAGGGCATGAAACAATTTATTGATGGCGTTAGACCTATCCTACATTGAAAATACACAAATACCATCTTGTTCTAGGTAGTTTTTCTGTCATGCTACTCTGAGACAACGTCTTCAGTTTTCATGAATGGGCATTGTTTTGAATGAAACATTGGTAATTCTTTTGGTACATGTTGTTTCAAGGTACTGACTTCAAGATGGCAGCAGCTTTAACAATAAAATAGTTGGTTTCATGCCAGAACCACGGTGTAAGCGAAGCAAATTCAAACTCGGTGGTGGTTTCAGAATGAAACCACTTCACTGGAGAGGGCTACACAAGTGCCGAGTCAACAATGAAGTCCCGTTAATACGAGGTGTGAAAATTATTGCCAGGACAGTGGACTTGAGATTAATTATTAGTGGATTTATTACATGGACTGTTAGAAGCTTTGTTATTTAGTAATCTTTTTAATTTTATTAGTTTAAGTCCCGTTTTAATTATATTCTTGTAATTCTTTATGTCTTTGTAAATAATTTTAATGTCTTTACATGCTATAGAATATAAATTTAAGATATGAATTCTCAATTTCCATTTTTACCAATTTCGGCAAAATAAAATTTCCCAATTATCCTTTTATGAAGTGGCACCTGAAGCGAGAGGATAGTTTACCAAGCAGTACTGTCCTGTGTATTCTTGCATTCCCTGTACATTACACCCTGTACATTCCGAAATATTTTTCACATAATCCGCACTTTACACTAAATTTGAAAAAATTAGGTTAATTCTTTTTTTGAAATATAAATTGTATACGTTTAATCTACATATCTATTGAGAGAGGAGGATCGAAATTTTACAAATAGAGGTTATAAATCCTGAATGGTCAGATTCAAACATAAAGGATTAAAAATGATAGATTAAAACAAAATATTTAGAAACAAATGAACAACAAATCCTAAAAAAGTTGGAACAAATACCCACTAACAACGTACACAACAATATGAGTAATTCCAAAGAAAATTGTTAACTGATTTCATGAAGATAAACCCAGAATTAAACGTTAATTCATTTGTATTATTTATTTTCAAACGTTAGTTTTAAAATTTGATGAAAGAATAAACCATCAGTGGAAAAAAATCTATTCACCAATGACAATATTTATATTGGATCTAATCATCATAAGGAATTGACTATTAAATGGAAAAAAACATAACGTTAAAATTCATCTGACTTCAATTTTTAAGAATCAAACAACCTTTGATTATAAAAAACAAAAGCAACACTTGAAAAAAACTTCCAGCAACATTGGGGACTAATTTTATTTGCATTTTATTTATTATCAAAAGATTTTATAATTTATTTATTCAATTTGTAGAGGATAAATTAACGAGGAAAAATCAGTATTTAATGCTAATACGAGTACTATCCTCAGATCTTTATTATAAGCACCAGTAAGTTTATTTAAAAACACTACTTCAAAAAATTTCTAATCACTTGAAGACTCCTTTGTATAAATGTGATATTTAATGTCCCTCCTCCCTCGCCTCATTTAGGTGGGCACATACAGGGTGATCCAAACGTCGCACACATCCAAATTCGATGTCTATAGACTGCAAAAGTTTCATCGGCTATCACAAGATAGCACCATGGATATTAACTAGGGTTGTCATTATTACTGGCTTTTGTATTACTGGTAATACCTAAAAGGTAAATAAACGTATTGCGGTATTACCGGTAATAAAAGAATTTCAAGGTTAATATGCTTATGTTTATTACAATTACTACTGATATAATAAAATAAAACCTTTTCTTCAATTTTAATATAGCTTTATTTTTATTATACAAGTTTTTGCCGTTTTTATGTTCACATAAAAAAAGGTGATAGAAGATATGCAAATGAGTGTACCGTGTGGTCCAAAATCTGTCAAGGAGCCTGTATAAATTCAGGGCTGTTGGGCATTCACATCAATCACATCTCGTGCAGAAGTGAAGACAAATGGAGGTATCGAAGGAGATGGTTAGGTGTTGTTTCCTTTATGACTTCAACGTGGGCTTGTCAGCAGTAGCATCAAGTCGCCGAATGTGTCTTGTGTTTGGGGATGATGCTGTGAATGAACGCATTGGTTCCAGAAATTCAGATCGGGAGAATTTGCCATTTCTAATGAACCCCATAGACTAGTGTGTCTGGTGGAATAGACGTCAAATGGTTCACTATGAGCTGCTATCAACTGGCCAAACCATCACTGGGGACCTGTGCTCCCAGCAGTTGGAACGTGTGCAACATGCATTGCAGCAGAAGGAGCCAGCATTGGTGGATCGCAAATGATTACTCTTCCTTCATGACAATGCTCGTCCACATGTGGCAGGGTGGCGAGGGAAACCATAGAGCAGCTTGGCTAGGAAACTTTGTCATCTACCTTACTCAACAGATCTTGCTCCAACGGATTATCACCTTTTCTATTCTCTGGAAAACCAAATTCATGGAAAATCCTACACCAATCATACAGACCTGCGAAAGGTACTCACGGACTTCTTTGAGTCCAAGACCAGCAAGTTTACAGCCAAGGGGGTACATCAACTGGAGACATGTTGGCAGAAGGTGCTAGATGCCAATGGGAATTACTTTGGGGACTAGCGTTGAGCTACTCTTTGTGTACATCATTTTGTTTTCCGGAATTAAAAATGGCAAGAAGTTTTGTGGTTCCTAGTATTAATGCAGTGGCTTTTATAATTAATTATTATTCCAAATTTTCGACATTAAAATAAGTTTTTGAAGACATTTGAAGCGTTTAAAATATCATCATTAACCCTTGATCTAACATTTGTGCAAAAGAGATCGGCAGATGAAATTGCTCTTTCTGCGCAAACAGATTGTCAGATTATCGGATTTGGTCAGAATATACAGCGTGCAAATTTCATGATCCGACACATTATCATCGTAGATGGAGGAACAGAAGACGGAGAAAGAAGCCCGCAAATGAAGTAAAAAATATCTAACTGTCATCTGCAAAGGAAGATAGATCCGCCTGAAAGATCGAGAAAGAAAAACCGAGCAGCTCATTGGGTCAGGAAGAAGGCATGCTAGAAAAGCTCATTAAGCAGGCCAATAAAATGATGGACGCGAGAACAAATCAGCAGAGAGAATTGCGAGACAGCTACGAGCTCAACGATGAAAGAACTTGTCCACGACAAGCGATCCCAGGGAGGCGAAAATGGGATCAAAATGTCAAGGAAAATTACGCGTCGTCCGAAGACAGAATTAGGAAAGACAATCTACGTCGCTCAGCCACGCAATTAAGTACTCTCTCCGTGATTTAGTACAAAGTCCGTCGCACCGCACTTGCAGGAGACAAAGAAAGACACATTTCATGTAGGAAAAGAGATCGGCAGTATCGCCCCCTACAACAGGCAAGTGTGCATTCACGAACATTTCATAACAAAAATTTTATAAATCGAGATAAAGGATTTCGGCCCAGCTTGTATCGAAATAAAGGATTTCGGCATTGAGGAAGGCCCATCGCCCAGGGACAATGCATGCAGCCCAATTCGTTCCAAGAAGAAGGAACTCGTGAGGCCACACCAGTGAACTGGACATTTAGTGACCATAGCCACGACAAAACTGAAGGAATGATGACAGTCTGCATACTGGCCCCCAGAGCACCACAAAATGAATATCAATTTAAGCAATCAGCTAAATCCTGAGCCATTCCTCAACAGCATTGAAAATCCTCTCTAGAGGCATCAAAAACCATGGCTAGCACTAACACCATCGAGCCACAACAGACCCAAGGATGCATCGGTAATCAGCCCACATTAGAGCTTCTCGGAGGACCAGACAAGGAGAACGAACCCAAATTCCAGAGAGCTCCACCCAGCTATCATTTGGACGACAGTAGCTTTGCAAGCGGCAGCCGCGCTTGGCTTTTCTGCATCTAACGATGGGTACTGAATTTAATCATCGTTTAGACTTAAGAGACATTTTACTATTTGGCAATTAAGTAGAATAACTATTCTACTTTATCTATTGAAACGCATTCCTGATTAAAATTCCTTGGTTTTCTTTAAGTTTCCAATTAACCCTCAAATTACTGTTTAATAATGTATGGATATTTCTTATTTTCCAAGATAGTGGTGGACTGCTCTCAATAAAATCCAGAAGGATCGCTGCTTTCTGAATCGGTGGTAACCGAAAACTTTCCGCAATGGCATATCTTCCATTATAAACAATTTAGCATCAAGGCTCGAATCTCACTTAGACTACTGGCTACGTGGATGGCTTCTATGAACTTTAAATTTTAACTGGTGTAACTTTCAACGTTTATTTAAAATTCTATTTACAATTGTGAAAAGAACTTATTTTCCCCGAATATAATTAAAATCCCCTGAGGGGATGCCCCCTTACCGTGGGTGAGGGGTTTGGGTACTTCAGGCTTTCTACGAGTGATGCTGGTTGTAGCACTGCTACTACAGGGTCACCCTTACCAGAAGGTCATGGTTGAGAAATTAGACGAAGAGTATCCAAACAAACATATATCTCATGATGTCAACGAATGAGAGAATTGATACTGCTTCATGTGTGGCACAGGTTAAATTCACCTGCAGTCGGGAGTTAGGCATAGACTCCCGTTCGAAAAATAGTCGACAGTCTCCCACCTGTTATCTCGGAGCAATGACTCCAAAAAGCCCCACCAGTGTACTCGCTATGCGCTTGGGGAAATGGTCGGGGTCAGCGCATACCTTTACCCAGAAAGAAAAACGGGGAAAGCGACAACGGCATCGGGTGTTGTCAGTCCGCACTTGGAACGTATTCTCCATGACAGGAAAGGAATCAGAGTTAGTGGAGGATGCCAAACGATTTCGACTGGATATCATAGGTGTTACCTCTACGAAACGTCTGGGTTCTGGAACTGTGGACTTAGGAGGGTGGAAGTTCTTCTATTCAGGTGTCGACCCTAACATGACTGCCTAGGCGGGAATGGGGATACTCACAACTCCCCATCTGGCAGATTATATTGCGGATTGAACCCCCGTAAATATAAGACTGTATCTCCTGAGGCTTCAGATAGGGAAACGGTCTCATCTCTATTCGTTGCATATGCTCCGAATGCAGTCACAGAGTATCCACTCTTTCTAGATGAAGTTGATGCTGCTCTTAGCAGGGAAGGGAGTGCAGATTCTGTCATTCTTGTGGGCGACTTCAATCCACACATAGGGGCTGATGACCAAACATCGAAACGCGTGATTGGAAGGAATGTTGTCCCAGATTTAAATGCGAATGGAGGAGCTTGTAGGATCTCTGTTTTTGTAACAATGGACTTTCCATCACAAACACCTTCTTCCAGCACAGAGATGTCTACAAATATATCTGGTACAGGGATGCAATGGACCAGAAGTCACTGATTGATTTTGTAATCGTATCAGCTGACTTATTCCGATCAGTGTTGGATACTCGTGAGGAGTGGGGCAGAACTATCAACTGATCACCACCCTGTTGTGTGCACTTTGCAGTTCTCTGAATCTTTGCCATCCAAGCGAAATACTAGGTCCAGACAGACTTGGCACATCAAATGGGAGGCATTGGAGGATAACAGCTGTGAGGACGACCTTTGCAGATAATATCTTCAAGTTACAAAGAACTACCCAGTGATCATGGTACTGTTGAAGAGGAGTGGCAGTTGTTTAAAACTGATGTTGTCACTTCGGCTGCATTGTGCTGTGGTTGTAAGCAACTAAGTGTGGCGGAGGGCGGTGTGAAAAGGACTGCATGGTGGAACGGTGAAGTCAAGGCAAAAAAGGTAGCCTATTTGATGTGGCTTGCAAATAAGTCACCTTCAGGTCGAGTGTGGTACACTAAGGCGCGAAAAGCAGCAGCAAAGACAGTATTAACAGCTAAAGCCAAAGCCTGGGAGAAGTTCGGGGAGAAATTGGAGGCAGACTTTGGTTCGGCAAACAAGATATTCTAGCCGACTGTGCACTAACTCCGTGAAAAGAAGTCTCTTTCATCACAAACTATTAAGAGTTCAGATGGGAGGCTTCTGAAAATGGAGGAGAGCATATTGATTAGATGGAAGAAATACTTTGCATCTCTTCTTAATCTTGTGACAGCAACAACTAAGAAATATGAGGTGCAGCTTGGAGCAGAGAATAGTCACGGTAGCATCACTGAAGTGGAAGTCATATGGGGAATTAAGTCCCTGAAGACTGGCAGAGCTGCAGGTGATGATGAAATCCGGTCCAAGATGTTAAATCAAGATGTTAAATCAGGATGTGGCTGACTCGAGTGTGTCAGGTTGCTTGGATATCTGGCCAGGCCCCTAACCAATGAAAGACAGGAATTGTGATCCTTATCTTCAAAAAGGGAGATCAGAGAGATTGCAACAAATATTGAAGCATCTCTTTGGTCAGCATTCCTGGGAAAGTGTACGGTAAGTGTCTGGAGAAGAGAAGTCGGGAAATAGTCGACTCCAAACTGTCAGGGAGGCAGTGCGGTTTCCGACCTGGCTGAAGCACGACGGATCACATCTCTGCTCTAAGGCAAATCTTTCAGAAATCCTGGGAATATGCAAAATATATCTATGCTTGCTTTGTGTACCTGGAAAAAGCATATGACAGAGTTCCTCGGGAGAAGCTCTGGCAAGTGTTGGAAGAGTATGGAGTGGATGGGCAATTACTGGTTGCATGTCTATATATGAAAGCTCTGAGATGTGTGTCCGGATATATAGAATTAAGTCAAGACTATTCACCGTGGGTGCTGATTCGTATTGTCGCCCCTCTTGTTCATTATCTTTATGGAATGGATAGGCAGGGGAAGCCGAGGTGATGACTGTGTTATTGTGGGCGACTGCTTGGTGGAGAGATTGCTCTTTGCTGACGACTTTGTCTTTCTTGGGTCTTCTCGCACTGACTTTCAGCATGCACTAGATCGGTTTGCAGCCAAATGTGAAGAAGCTGGGATGAAGATCAGTGTGGCTAAGACTGAGGTTCTGGCCCTTTCAAGACAGCCTGCTCAGTGCATTCTCTTTGCTAGGGGAGCCCCATTGGGACAGGTGGAGAAGTTCAAGTATCTTGGGATTGCATTCACGGTGATGGGTGGCAGGAAAAGGAATTGGATGCTTGGATCGGTGCATCAAGCTGTGCCAGACGTGAACTGCGGCCTTCTCTGGTAACGAAACGCGAGCTGGGAAACAAAGCCAAGCTCTCCGTCTTCAAATCTATCTTTGTTCCCATGTGTCTTGGGTAATGAGTGAAAGAGTGCGATCGCGGGTACAAGCAGCCGAAAAGAGATTTCTGATAGGTGTGGCAGGTGTTGCACTGCTAGATAGAGTGCACAGCAGAACAATAAGGGAGTCTTTAAGTGTTAACCTGCTACTCTCCGCATTGAGATATCTCAGTTGCACTGGTATGGCCACGTGATACAAACGCCGTAAACTGGTCTTCCTAGGCAGTTATTACTTTCTAAGTATTATTTCACAAATTTGCTTTAATCCTCTAAGGAAATCAAGTTTTGAACTTTGTTATTTAAATCGCTTTATGTTACAATCAAAACAGTGGCAACATATATGCAAATAAACACAGTTTCATTTTTTCAAAGTAGAGAGGAAGAGACCAAGGGGTCGTCCTAGAACCACATGGCTAGACTACATGGAGAATCTGGGTTCGAGTCGCTTGGGTATTACCAGGCAGGACATGCACCTGATGGCGGAAGATCGCGATCACTGGAGATCCTTCATAGGGCTGCTGCCCCCACGACCCTAATGGATATGCAGGATAAAAGTGAAAAGTTAGTTTAATTAAAATTAATGTCAAACAATACTTTCGTCTCCTCCCCCTTTCTCTATCTACGACTTTAATAGCGACTATTCCACAATTAGCTTATTATTCAATTAAGACGTGACAGAGATGGGGAGGTGCTTTGTATCAAGCAATGCAGTGCCACGGAGAATGATAGATTAAGTAAAAACATTTCTACTGTTACTTTGCAAAAGACTTTAATTTGCTGAATTTTCACGTAGTCTGAATTTTTGGCAGGAGGAATTCACCACGACAACATTTGCCCACAGCAAGAGAGGGTGAGGTGCTAAAGAAAGACACACTTCTCAAGAAAGTGAAAACAGAAGTTCTTCAGTGGTGGTGAGATTACTACAAAAATTAATTATTGGACAGGATTTGAAAGAATGGCTGAAAGAGCAAGAATTTAATGAAAAGGGGCTAAAACCAGTAAAAGAATACAATGGAATTTTCATAACCTTTCAAATTAGCCAATAGTATAGAAAATTGGAAAGAAGATAAAGTTAAGACTTTTATCGGCAACTTCACTCCGAAAATTCAGGAGTTATTTGCAGGACTGAATTTTCAGAATTTAAATAAAGCTATGAGTTGGATAGAGGGTCAGTTAACTCCCATAGAAAATCCCCCATTTGAGAAAGAGGATATATATAAAGGGAGGGGATGGCCATAAGAAGTAATAGTAGAAAATCGTGTTCAAGACCCTTGGACTTGTAAAATTAAGACAGCCATGGGAAAAGATGCTGATTGCATTAGATGGATGAAAAAACACCATCGTATATGAAACAGAAGGAAGGTCTGCTTTATAAAATCAGCAGAAAGAAGAAACAATTGGTATTCCCCACATGGAAAGCATCATAGCGATTATTTTATCAGAGGCTCATGATATCCCGATTGGGGGTTATCTATGTTGTAGATATCGAGAAATTATTATTGGAAAAACATGCAAAAGGATATTAATGAATACATAAAGACGTGCAAGGTATGCCAAAGCAATAATACCCTGCGTACTCAGACTTTCAGATATCTAAAACCTTTACCAATTCCTAATGAAAGAAGGGAAATAATCACGAAGATTTTGTATTACCCTTAGCAGTCACCAAGGCCAGGTATGATGCCATATTAACCGTTACACACAAGCTCGCAAAATGAGTACGTCTAATTCTCTCTACCACTAAAATTTCGGCTGAGGATACGGCAAAACTGATAATCGATCTTATATTTAAGATTCATGTCTTCCCCACCATTATCATTTCAGATCGAAATGTCTGCTTCACATCGCAAGTTTGGAGGGAAATTTTTAAGCTGCTCAAGCTTGAACAGATATGCCCAAGTGCTTATCACCCTAAGTCATACGGGCAGTCTGAGCAGACGACATAATCAGTGATGCAGATTATTCGCAATTACGAAAAACGCCGAAAGGAATGATTAAGACAAATACTTAACTTTCGCTGAAATTGCTTTTTAATTTGTGACATCTTGATGTCAGTTAGGATTGCATATGTCCGACGGGAAGGGAAAATAGCAAACGACTGGTTATGGGAGGGATGTGTGCGAGTGATATGAGCGATGCTTTGTTTTGTTGTTTTGATTGTTGTGAGCGGTTTGTTTGCAGTTTGCATCTGTTTGGGTGAATAGGAAGTGTTCGGTTTGTGGTGGATTGTGTTAGTTAGTTTGTTTGGTATAGATTGGCGGGTGAATGTATTTCGTTGATCGTATTTAGTTTGAAGGGGGTGCGGCCGCTCTTTTACGAGCATTTTGCTAACAGCGCAGAGTCGGTCGCGTGTGCCTTTGTTTTCATTTGTTGCATTGTTTGCTGGCGATGCACATTGTTAGTTTTCCTTTAGAGTTTTATTTAGCCTCCAGCAAACAATCGTTTATTTTATCTTGTTTATGAAGTATTGTTGGTAAAAGTATTGGTTTTATATTATTTTTTTTGTCTTCCCAAAAGAACGCCGTGTTGAGCGGACATGTTGTTGCTTTGCTCCCTGGATTGCATGTCCTATGTGTTGTAGGGGAGCTCTTGTTGGAATTTTGGTGCAATTAGCACCCAGGTTATATGTCTAACGTTTAAGATGAATATATTTAGTTCATTTAAAATGAGATTCAGGGCTTAATAAAATTTTATCTAGCTATGCAGGAAAGTGGCGGTGTTGGCAGGATGATGGCGGCCATTGTGTGTTCGAACTGAGGGAGAGTGGCCGAGCCCAGCGATGACAACATTGACCGTGAGTTAGGAAAGAATACAACCAAGTGAATGAAGATGTTTGTGCATTTTAGATGTCAACTGGGGTGAGTAACTTTTAAACTGTTTGTCAATTTGCGCTTTGGAATGCGTCCGCTCTGAAGCCCCCCAAGTGCGGAAAAAACATTCGTGTAGATGAAGCAGTAAAGTCTAACCACAGGAAGTTCAACTAGAATGCGACTCCAGTATATTAACA
>JAHWFO010012769.1:419556-466236 GCA_023313115.1 Rhysida immarginata
ACCTCCGTACATTAAAGGAGGGTCAAAAACCGAAAAAGAATTAGGAAAGGAATTTCAAAACAAATTAAAAAGACTGTTGCAGCAGGCCCAGCAAAACATTAAAAAAGCGAGTAAAAAATACAAGAAGTTCCATGGCAGAAACCACACAGCATGGATAGTCAAAGAAGAGGATAAGGTGATGGTATTTGCTAAAAGAATTTTAAAGCATAGAGGTACTATTGGTAGGAAATTATATCTTAAATTTGTTAGACCATTTAAGGTGGAGAGGGTAATTAATGAGGTTATGGTTAGGATAGAATTCCCCCGAGGGAGAAGGTAATAACTAAGGTGTTCCACATTTCCTTCCTACGAAGGTTCTTTCCGAGAAAATTAAAGAAAAAGAACCCATCCAGGCCTATCAATGATAAATAATTTCCTGACATGTACCAGGTAGAAAGATTGCTGGACATCAAGGGCAAGGCTCACAATAGAAGATTCTTAGTAAAATGGTCAGGTTATAAGGTACCAACATGGGAACCCGAGAAAAACCTCCATAGACGAAACGACAAGCGATCCGAGGGAGACGGCTATGGAATCGAAATGCCAAGGAAAATTCCACGAGGCCCGAAGACAGAATTAGGAGAAAGGATCTACGTCGCCCAGCCACACAAAGTGCATGATTCAACACAAAGTTCGTTGCACTGAACTTGCAGGAGGCAAAGAGATTTTTCATGTGGGAAAAGAGATCAGCAGTATCGCCTGCCACAACAGCTACGTGTGCATTCACGAACATTTCATAACCAAAGCTTTGTAATTTCTCGCCCCAGCTCGCATCAAAATAAAGAATGTCAGCATCGAGACAGACCCATCACCCAGTAATGATACGTGCAGCCCAACTCGTTCCAAGAAGACGAAACTTGTGAGGGCACGCAAGTGAACGGGACATCTGGTGACAGTAGCATGACAGAATTGAAGGAACGATGACAGCACGCTTACCAGCCCAGCAGGACCACACAAGGAATACCATTTTAAGCAATCAGCTAAATCCAGGGGTCCCACACCTGAGTGATAAAAAAGTACTAATCAAATGCTAAAAAAAGTAATAAATACTTCTAAAAAGTACTAAAAAATAAAAAATAAGCTTTAAATAAAAATATTGTCATTTTGCATCATTTATTTGATGGAAATATTTATTAGCAACAATGTAGCTAAGCCTTTCTTGCTTTCTGCTAATTCTAAAGCTAAACTTGAACAGATGTTATAATACATACCAGAAAATACTTAAATAGGAAATAATCAATAATTGAATGGCACAGGGGAAAACCTAATCCGTTAGCAGGTGTAATTTTCTATCAATTTGAAACGATTCAAATTTATAGAAAAAAATAATAAAAGGACATAAATTTAGCCAATTATTTCGATAGTAGATACAAATCTGAAACAAAGGTAGCCAATCAAAGGGAACTGAGGCGTGTTAATCTTCATGCCTGGTCATGACGTCATTCGGTCCAAGCGACATGAATCAATGCCACCTATAACGGTTATTTCTAATCGCGTCGCCTAATCTTGATTAATTTATCGATTGCAACTACTCTCTGAATCTCGCATTTTTCAAAATTCTATTGTATTTTGAAAAGGAGAAACATTGTACTGAAAACTGACCATTTTGTACTAACCTTTTGCGTTTCGTACTAAATCTCGTCACCGTATCACTGCCATACTAACGAAGAACAAAAAGTTCTAAATCTAGTGTGGGACCCCTGGCTAAATCTCGAGCCAGTCCACGACAGAGTTGAAAATCCCCAGAAAGAGGCATCAAACGCCACAGATAGCACTAACACCATCGAGCCGCAACAGACTTAAGGAGCGCCACTAACCAGTCCACGTTAGAGCTTCTTGGAGGACATGCGGAGAATGAACTCAAATTCCAGAGCGCCCTGCCCAGCTATTGTTTGGACGACAGCAGCTTTGCAAGCGCGAGCCGCGCTTGGCCTCTCTGCATCCAACGAGGGGTACTGAATTTAGTCATCGTTTAGACTTAAGAGAGATTCTATTACTTGGTAATTAAGTAGAATATTTAAATTCTTCTTTATCTATTGAAACATCTTCCTGATTAAAATTCAGTGGTACTCTTCAAGTTTCCAATTAGCCTTCAAATTGCTGTTTATTATTGTATGGATATTTTTTATTTTCCGAGATAGTGGTGAACCGCTCTCATTCAAACCCAGGAGGGTCGCTGCTTTCTGAATTGGTGGTGACTGAAAACTTTCCGCAACAGCATATCTTCCATTATCAACAATTCGGCATCGAGGCTCGAAGCGCACTTAAACCACTGGCTACGTGGATGGAATTTTAATTTGTATAACTTTCAACGTTTATTTCAAATTCTATTTACAATTGTGAAAAAAATTTCATTTTCCGGAATATAATTAAAATTAATGTCAACCAATACTTTCTTTTCCTCCTCCTTTCTCTATCTACGGCTTTAGTAGTGGCTATTCCACAATTAATTTATTATTCAGTTAAAAAAGTCGTGATACAGATGTTGGTTTGTTTGATAATAACTCATTATAAACTAAATCCAGGTGATTTCTTCATATGTTATTCATGCCAAATTCTATTAATTCCTTTTGTGTTTGTTTTAAAACACTTATTGATCTGTAACAAGCAGCACTTGTTTCTGGGCGAGATTTTTCATTTCTGATGAAGGTGCCTTGCTACTTTTAAGATGATGAATTACAGTTACTGATGAATTTTCAATATTATTGCTCAAGGTACTTCCTTTTTACAACAAATAAAAAGAAAACACATATTCACACGACGACAATTATTCCACGTATGAACATTTCAGTGGCCAGGGCATCTTCAGAAACGTGATACAAACGTCTGATCAAAACAGAAGACCTGTTATGATGAAGAATCAGACAATCGACTATCAAACTGTGAAGTGTACATTTATTCAGGTAGGATGAAAGCATTGCTTTCACGAAGCTCACCCTACAAAAATAAATTCCACATGAAATACACAGAAATAAGCAGAAGCCTAACTAACCCCAGAGGTCTTCCATATAATGAAAAAATAATATGAATGGCGATTGTCAGAAGATCGGGAGCACGGGCAGGGCGTGGTATCACAACTTCCAATATTCCTGGAAGGAAACGTTGCCAATGTCTTCCAAGTTGACATCAAGAATATGCCTCGGTTTTCTACACTTTGTATGCAGCTTCTTTTCCAACAGGTTATTCAGTATACCAGCCACCAGGTTGTTGTCATGTATTCTCTTCGTCTGCACCATATTCATCACTTTCCAATGTGCATCAGGTTTAGATCCGAGTGGATATAATGATTTTTATGGTCTTTCTTCCACGCTGGGCAAGGGTTCTCAGGGCAACATTCTGGAACGACTGGCGTTCACTCCATCTACTTTTACACATGGTTGCCCACGCAGTCATGCCATAGAGGAGGATGGTCCGAGTCATCTTCTTGTACAGTAGCAGCTTATTTTCTATGCTGAGGGCACTGTTTCGACCCAGGAGAGCTATGAGGCTGCACTTAGCCCTCTTCGCTTTGTTCAGAACGAACTTCACGTGAGAATTCCGGGAGAATTTCGAGTCAATTATAAGGCCAAGTTTCTTGTAGTTGTCGACCCATTCGAGTTCCTTATTGAATAAGACAAGAGAATTCGGGGGATGTTTAAGCTTTAGGTTGAAGTACACAGCTTTGCATTTTCCGACGTTATGGTTCAATTTCCAGCAATTAAACTAGTCTTCAAATTTTTTCAAGGCGTTCTGCAGAGGAGTGATAACGTTAGATGCCTGGTGGGCCCAAGTTATGATGACAGTAGCATCAACATAGAAATATAAATTACATTTTTCTGGTTTTGGGAAATCATGTATGAAAGACACAGCCTTCTGGGACACTGGCCTTTACCTTGTGGGGCTTGAATAAGTTTTCGCCAATTTTTAGCTTGATAGAACTGTCGCTAAGATAGGATTTCACCATCAAAAGCAAATCCGGAGAAAACTCGTCTCTAATCATCGTATAGATTAGCCCTTCGTGCACACCTAACCGAAAATTTTACTGATATCAAGAAAAACCACGCCACAGTACTTGGAAAGGTTCAGTGGGGTGCTCAGATCTTCAACGAGCCTCCATATCTTCATCTGACATGAATGGGCGGCACAAAAACCGAACTTCTCTTTCCGAAGTAGATCATTGGTAAGACAGTGGTCCTTGAAGCTGGTGAGGATCGATTTCTCCAAAACTTTGTATATCGACGGGACTTTGGCCTTGTTCAAGAAGCCCTCCACGCCGTTGTAGGAGCATATTCAACGATTTCCTGAAAGAAAAATACTCTGGATTCACCAATATATACACAGACGCTTCCCTGTCCCTGTTATGCCTCTCTGGTGGAATTGGTATGTCCCTAAAAAACAAATACATAATATCGCAAAATGTGAGTCGTAAACTCTGGATAATCCTATAAAAATTCTTTCCTAAAAAAATTGTGATTTTAATCTTATAAAGATATAATGTGGATCTTGTATTGCTGGAAATAATGAATAGACAATCGACAATATGGATTGTAGGCAATACGGGATTTTATTTCACCGCCAGGGTTGAAAAGAGCATGGTACACCTTTTATATTTCAGTGAAAGTTTTGTCCCGAAGGCGAATAGGGGACCAGCAACAAATTGAACAATAAAAATAATGTTTGGGATCACTCTGTAAAAGATAATGCTTGCTTGAGGATGCTTAACACAATAGATTGCTTCCAATGAGTCGGGAAGTAGGAAAACTTCCAGCAATCGCTTATGATATTCGAGATGTCATTAATAATGTTGTTCAGCATATTCGTTAAGGCGTTATCATTTAACTTTTCTCTACTTGGAGCCTTCCTCATTTTCAGATTTCTTATAATGGTAGCTATCTGGCCGGTCTCGATGTTAATCTTCGATGTAAGTTGCAGGACTTCCACACTCTGAGACACGAGTTGACGCTCGGGATAATTTTTATCAGGGGTAACAAACAGTATTTCCAGGGAATCTGCAATTACTTGGGATTTATCCTGATCCGTTTGCACCTAATTATCTTAAGGGGTTCGAAGTGGAGGAAGCATATCATTCTTCTACTTCTGTAAAGCTCTAACCATGCTCCAAATGGAATTGTCGCGAGCCAACAAGCTTTTCTGCTTGTCATTCCATCTAGCATCGCGTTGCTCTTTCACTTCTTCCTCGACTCTTCGTATTAACCTGTTATATTTGGTTATTAATCATGGTACACGACAACCTTGCCAAAGCTTAAAGGTCTTGTTTCTTTCTGCAATCAAGCGTTGGATTCCTGGAGTAAGCACTATACGATGAGGAGATTTGTTTTCTAATATATAGGCACTAGCTTCAGTGGCACTATTTCTTCGCCTTGATGTCTTCAACACGTTGATCGATGTCATCCGTGCAGTTTGCTCCGTCGAGATGGCAGTCATGGTCCTTGAGGATTTCTTTGAAGAGCTTCCATTCATGATGATGTTCGACTTCTTCACTGAAATTAATATTGATATTGTCAAAGTTTAACGCCATAGGCTTGTGGTCAGAAGAAAGGTCACCAATCGTGAAGATGTAAAGCTTGTTGAGACCCTCATCAGTGAGATATCCAAAACATCACTTAAAGGGGAATTGTCACAATAGTAAGTGCCCACCACTGGCCCTACCGCAATGATGTCATCCTATATACTGGTACAATTCTGCGTTCTGAAGTTCAAGCTTGGATGCTTGGCATTAAGATCACCAGCCAGGATAATTGGAATGTCGCCATCGAAGAGTTCATCGACTTCGCTAACGTCGAGAATATGTTTACGTGAATTGTGGAGCACCACGAGCTTCATTTCACTAAGGGAGACGTCATTGATAATGACGGAGGCCGATTCCATACCTGCATAAGATTTGGAGACCAGTTCTTGGTGTTTAATTCCCTTCTTGACGATGATGATCGCAGCGCCATCAGAGGCACATCTTGAAGTGTTTGGAGTCATATGTCGTTACGGTGCACGCAATAACCAGGTAGCTTGAAATCTCGGCTTGGCTTGAGGTATGTTTCACAGAGGAAAGCAACGTCAATTTCCTGCTTCAACAGAAAGTTGTGAAACTCTATAAATTGTCGCGGCACCCGTCTAGGATCCCATATCACACACCGAAGTTCACCTTTGTTGATCCCAGTAACATGACATGTAGCCATGATGAAATTAGATTGTCGTAAGGAGCCCATTCAACTGTGGGTAACGTTTGCTTAGATTTGTGTACACATGACAGATTCGTCCAATTTGTTTGTACATACCTTGTAGGTCAATAATGTGGAGGCCTTTTTCTTTCGGCTTAGATACTGCAGCTGCAAAGGATTTGTCCACAGTCAATTTGGAACAGGTCCGTAGCCAGAATTTCAATTCCGGGGGGGGGGGGCAGGGGGGGCGGGTCATATTTTGCTAGGGGGGGGTCCCCCCGAGCAACAGAAATAGTTGGCAAAGTAGAAAATTTCCGAGGGCTGCAGTCCCTTCATCCCCCCTCCCCCTGGGTTACGGCCCTGACTTGGAACTATGCATCCTTTTAACCTTAGGGGGTATTTAGGACATTTTGTGCTGTCCTCCACATCTTATGTAATTTCGGGGGTCTTGTCGTTTAATCTTGGGACAGTCTCTTGACTGATGCCCCTCTGTGCATTTATTGCAGCGAGGATCTTCTGTGCAGCCCATGGATACGTGTCCAAACTGCAGGCAGGTGTAACACTGTAGTGGCTTTTTGTTCCCTCGGAAGACTTCTACTAGAACTGACAGTGGACTGATACGGGTGACACTCTTCAATGACTGGCTATGTTAAAAATAAAAGTTAACCAATTACCTGTGGATATGAAGTCAGCAAAAACACCAGAAGCCACCGCTTTTCCAAAACGACGTTTTATTTACCATAAATACGTATTTCGAGGGCTATGCACTCATTTTTCAACATGAGTCATATGTAGCACTCGAAATACGTATTCATGGTAAATAAAACCTCGTTGCAGAAAAGCGGTGGCTTCTGGGTTTTTGCTTTTTTTACTGGTTATGTTCGCTGTTGGGGAGCAGAACCAAAACCATAAGCATTTTGATTCTTTGACTTTCCTGAGTCTGATTACCTTTTCAGGGATGTAGTTAGTCTTCTTAAGTCTTCTTGAAGATCTTCCAGTTCATGTATTTCATCCGCATTTTGAATCATGAACTTTAAAAGCTTCTAGGACTTCAGCTGATGGTGCTTAATTTTCAAAATATTGTCAGCTTTCATACCAGCGACTAGTTTCTTATAAATAACTTCATCTAAGCATTTCACTTTTACTAGCTCTGCTCTGCCTGTATGCATTATGGTTTTTTCTAGCAGTACATAATCTTGTCCAGAACTTCTTTAAGAGGCTTACCATGAGTGCTTATGATAATTGGTGGGACATATGAATTTTTACTTACCATTTGGCTGATATTTTTGGCCGAGTCCTTTTGTCCATTTCTGATGCGTTTTTCTCTGGCGGCAGTATAAACTTCATTGACGTTGACGAACTTTTTCAAGTTATCTAACCTCGTCTTTTTCCTGGATTTCCTATATCTTCACTTCAATCCAGGCGTTGTCATCAGTAGCAGGTTCTGCTGTTTTCCTTTCGCGACTGAGGTCGTCCATATACTCATCCTCCTTCTCCATATAAGGAGTCGGTTCGATATTGGGACTGGCAGTCGCGGATATTGTTTGCAAGAGCATTCTTAATCATTAAATTGAATTTTTTTAAGTACAACTAATCTTTGTTCTTGAAATTTCTTATGAAGAATCAGGACTTACCTCAGCTTTTATAGTAGCAAATTTACAAAGGATCGAATCGTACGTTTTTTTTACAATATAGAGTAACCAATCAAGTACATTTCTTACAAGTATATAATCGCAGGAATGAAAGTCAAGTCCAAGAAATTTTGACCTATAAAAGTGAAAATACGTTCAAAAAATTGTTAGGAGAACCTTTGAACCAAATATCGTTGAAAGACAGACTGGGTATTTACAAATTACCTTGCATTTCCTGTGAAAAAGTTTACTATGGACAGACGAACAGTGATATAAATAAGAGAATCAGTGAGCCTGCATAAAAAACGGAAAATTTGCTGTCTCCAGCTTCGCGGACCGTATCTTACACCAGAGAAGTAATTTTGACGCAAAGAAATTTAAAGTGCTATGCAACACAAAATATCCAAGACTGCTAAACTGTTTAGAATCCTTTGAAATCGCCAATGAGGAGAAATCCAAGTTACTCAACAGCGACGGAGGCCCGAGGATGATTTCTGATTGGATGGGCGTGGCTAAATAACTCAAAAAGTAACTGGAGTTATTTCATTGGTCAAAAATTCTTGGACATGACTTTCCCTCATTCCTACGATTATATACATGTACAAAATTTACTTCAATGGTTACTCTATGTTGTAAAAAAAAATTTTTTTGATTTGACCCTTTGTAAATTTGCTACTATAAAAGCTGAGCTAAGTCCTGATTACTCAGAGGAGGACGGAACCTAGGCTGAGGACGATCAGGACGATCAAAACGGACTAGCTCTTCAAGGTATCACTCTACTCTCTTTTCAGGTATCATTTCATTATTTTCATTTCACGGTGCGCCCTTTTCAGGGCGATATTCACCTTCTGTTACGTCTTATGTGCTGGTCCCTGGCGTTGGAATTAATATTCCCGTAAACGAGTACATCAAGACGCTCATTATCCTTCTGGGTCCCTGGCGTTGGGATTAATTTCCTCGCAAACCTAACTAAGGACTTTTTCTCATATCATCTATTATTATTCTAATCATTCACGAGCGGGTCCCTGGCGTAGAATTAATTTTATCGCAAACCTAACTTGTTCTTTTTTCTTAGAGCTAGGTGCGTCCTTCTTAGGACGGCTTCTTTAGCACACACCTAGCTACGAGGTTACTCCCCCCCCCCTTGGTTCTATACATTTATATATGATGGCTTCGTCTAAATTAACCAAGCTAAAGTCGGCTAAAGAGCATTTGCTAGTGGCGGATGGTAAAACTGTGTCCTGCGAAAAGGCCTACCGGGATGCCTGCTTGGATGCTAGGTTTGCTGCATTTGATCTAGTGTTCAACGAAATGTTAGAAGCCCTCCGGGATGAAATAAACGCTAAGTATAGTGCACTGGAGGAAAAAGTCGAATCCCTACACAAAAGTTTTGAGGAGAAGTTCGAAGGTATCAATAAGGAAATTAAGGACTCTCGTAGAGATGTTATTGACAAGATAAGCGAACTTAAGGAAGCCTTTGGGAATTGCTCCGGGACTCCGAAGGCAAGTAACTCCACGGAAGATAATCCAGTTGAAAGCAGCAAGGTAAGTAATGTCTTAAAGACTATTTCCTCTTCTAATAGTATGGAGTCTATGGATATAATAGAAAATAGTGACTGTTCGACAAACGGTGGCTGTAAGAGAAGTCACTCTGACGGAACTGATGAAGAAGTGGACGACAGTCCCTGGATTGGTGTCACTAATAAAAAATTCAGAAAAGGCACGAGGATCGATAACCTAAAGACCGTCCCCAGAGTAAATGAAGAAGTCGTCAGCGCGACTAGAATGAGGAATCCGAAGAATGTACAAGGTCGCTCGGCTAATAAAGACCATAGGATCACGAAGAGGTATGTACCGCCAATTATCGTGCGGACTCATGGCATCCCGTTTAAGACGATTTTAACTGAGCTCGAGAAGCATGTTCCAGTCGAAAAGATCGCCGTTCATACGGGCAGAGCTGAAACCATCAAGGTTAAATGTGAAGATGAAGAAACACACAACAGGTTAGTCTCTGGCATTAAATCTGATAATATTTTAAAAATTCAGCATCATCAACTAAAGTCGGAGAAGGTCTTGAAATACGTAATTCGTAATGTGTATGTTACGTATGACCTCGATGACTTCCAAGAAGACCTAAAAAGAACCAACTACTTCCCGGAAAAAGTTATTCGATTGAGGAAAGCCAAAGGATCCATTGATATGCCAATGGTTTTGGTTCTACTCCCGAACACCGAACACAACCAATCATTGAAAAACGTAACACGTATTGGGCCGCTGGCAGTTTCAGTGGAGACCTTTCGAGGGAACATAAAGCCACTACAGTGTTACAACTGCCTGCGCTTCGGACACGTATCCATGGGCTGCACGGAAGATCCTCGTTGTAATAAATGTGCTGAGGGGCACCAGTCAAGAGATTGCCCCAAGATCAAAGGACAAGACCCCCCAAAGTGCATCAGATGTGGTGGACAGCACACATCAAGCTACACGAAATGTCCAAAGTATACCCAGGTTCAAAGGATGTCTAGTTCTAAAGTGACAGCAGGCAAATCCTATGCTGCCGCTGTGTCTACGCCGGAAGATAAAGGCCTCAACATCAACGACCTACCAGGTATGTATAAGCAATTAGGACGTATCTTTAATCTGTTTTCTAATCTAGGCAAAAGTTACCCACAGTTGAGTGGGCTCCTTACGACCAACTAATTTTAGTATGGCTGCACAACGTTATACTGTAATCAACAAAGGTGAACTTCGGTGCGTGATATGGAACGCTAGGGGCATTCCCCGAAAGCGTATCGAGTTTCACAACTTTCTGATAAATCACGAAATTGACGTGGCTTTCCTCTGTGAAACTCACCTCAAACCAAGCCAAGACTTCAAGCTACCTGGCTATTGTGTGTACCGTAAGGATCGAATGGCTTCAAATGCTGCAAGATGTGCGTCTGGGGGCGCTGCGATCATCATTAAGAGGGGAATTCAACACCAAGAATTAGTATCCAAGTCTTATGCAGGTATGGAATCAGCCTCCATCATTATCAATGACGTCTCCTGTGGTGAAGTGAAGTTCGTAGCGCTCTACAATTCACCTAAACATTATCTTGACATTTGCGAGCTTGATGAACTCTTCAGTGGTGACACTCCAGTCGTCCTGGCTGGTGACCTAAATGCCAAGCATCCAAGCTGGAACTCCAGAACGCAGAATTACAACGGCATGATTCTCTATAGGTACATACAAGGTAGGGATGATATCATCGCTGCTGGACCTGTGGAGGACACCTACTACTGCGACCACTCCCGTAGTAGTGACGTTTTGGACATCTCGCTCTTGAAGGGTTTCTTCAAACCGTACAATGTCTTCACGATTGATGACCTTTCTCCTGACCACAAGCCTGTGGCGTTGAACTTTGACAATGTTGACATAAATTTCCGAGAGGAACTCGTACATCATCAAGACTGGAAGCTCTACAAAGATATTCTTAAGGACTATGGCTACCATCCCGACGTTGCTTACTGTACAGAGGACATCGATCAACTTGTTGATGACATCACCAGATGTATTAACAGTGCCATAGAAGTCAGTAAGTATCCATCAGAGAATAAACCTTCTCATCGAATCCAACTCTCTCCTGGAATCCAACGGCTAATTGCTGAAAGAAACAGGACCCGTAGACTTTGGCAACGCTATCGTGAACCTTGGCTCAAAATCAAGTACAGCAGGTTAGTGCGAAGAGTTAAAGAGGAGATAAAAGAGCTTCGCGACGCTAGATGGAATGAAAAACTCAAAAGCTTGTCGGCTCGCGACAATTCCATTTGGAGTATGGTTAGAGCTTTACAGAAGAAGAAGAATGTTATGCTTCCTCCACTCCGTACACCACAAGGCAACTATGTGCAAACTGATCAGGACAAGGCCCAAGTCATTGCAGATTCACTGGAAATGCAGTTTGTTACTCCTACCAACGATAAGCTCGAGAGCCAAATCATGTCTCAGCGTGTGGAAGAAGGTATTTTCAACTTTGATGAAGTTCCGAAGCATTTTACGAAGTACAACATCAAGGCTGGTGAGATCGCCAACATCATAAATAAACTGAAAAAGAAGAAGGCTCCAGGAAAAGACAAGGTGAGTAATAACGCCCTTATGAATTTCCCAAAGAACTTTATTGAATTTCTCACCAATATCATTAGCGACTGCTGGAAATTTTCTTACTTCCCTGTGGCTTGGAAGAAATCTATTGTGTTGAGTATCCCAAAGCAGGGGCAAAATCCTGCAATTCCCGCGAGCTACCGACCTATTAGCTTGCTACCCACGATGTCCAAGGTGTTGGAGAGAACGATCCTTGTCAGATTTCAAGATCACTGTCTAGCAAATGACCTTTTACGGGAAGAGCAGTTTGGGTTTCGTGCTGCCCACTCTTGTCCGATGCAGATATGGAGGCTCCTTGAAGACCTGAGCACCCCCCTTAACCTATCCAGGTACTGTGGGGTGGTATTTCTCGATGTCAGTAAAGCTTTTGACCAAGTGTGGCATGAGGGCCTTGTCTACAAAATGATCAGAGACGGGTTCCCTGCCGATTTGATCTTGATGGTGAAATCCTTTCTTGACGGCAGATCCTATCAAGCCAAGGTTGGAGAAAATCTTTCCACACCCCGTGTTATAAAGGCCGGTGTCCCTCAGGGTTCTGTCCTCGGGCCTGTGCTATTTAATTACTTTGTACATGATTTCCCGAAACCCGACAATTGTAATCTGTATTTTTATGCGGATGACACTGCCATTATGACATGGGCACACCGGCCGGCTCACGTTATCACTCGGCTGCAGTGCGCCTTGAAGCAGTTCGAAGACTGGTTTAACTGCTGGAAGTTGAACCTTAACGTCGGAAAGTGCAAGGCTTTGTACCTCAATAGGAAGCTCAAGCATCCCCCAGATTCTCTTGTTCTGTTTAATAAGAAACTGGACTGGGTGGACAACTACAAGTACCTGGGAGTTATCATTGACTCAAGACTCTCATGGAACCAGCATATGTCCTATGCTCTGAACAAAGCGAAGAGGGCTAAGTACAGTATCATAGCTCTTATGGGTCGCAACAGCGCCCTCAGCATTGACAACAAGCTACTTCTGTACAAATCGATTATCCGGACCATACTCCTCTATGGCATGCCTGCGTGGGCGACTATCTGCAAAAGCAGATGGAGTGAACTACAGTCATTCCAGAATGTTACCCTGAGGACCATTGCCCAGCTGGACAGAAGGACGGTGAAAAACCAATCCATCCACCTCGATTTAAACATGGCCCATATCGGTAAGTTTATACAGGATCTCCTTTTGATTATGATACAGAAGATGAAGACTCACGACAATAAGCTTGTGAAAGGGATACTGGAGAACTCAATGAATATGAACTGGCATACGAAGTATCGTAAACCAAGGCACGTTCTTGACATCAATTTTGAAGATATTAGCAACGTCTCTTTCCCAGACTACTGGAAGATGTGATAATCTTATTTCTCCTTGTTTTTTTTTATTTCGTTTGTTTTTTGTTTCTGACAATCGTCAATCTTATTTTCTTTTTTGTATAATATGGAAGACCGCTTGGGTTGGTTAGGCTTCTTGACTACCTCAGTGTATTTCCTTTGGAGTTTATTCTGGTTAGATGAGCTTTGTGAAAGCGCTGCTTTCGTCCCATCCTAACGAATGTACACTTCACTGTTCGATTGTCGATTGATTACTCATTTAACGTATGTTCTGGAGGACTTCCAAGAATACCTAAGAAGAGCCAACTATTTCCCGGAAAAGGTAATCAGACTCAGGAAAGCCAAAGGATCCATTGATATGCCGATGGTTTTGGTTCTGCTCCCGAACACCGAACACAAGCAGTCGTTGACAAACGTAACACGTATTGGGCCGCTGGCAGTGTTAGTAGAGGTCTTTTCAGGGAACAAGAAGCCACTACAATGTTACACTGCCTGCGATTCGGACACATATCTATAGGTAGCACGGAATATCGCCGTTGCAACAAATGCGCAGAGGGGTGCGAGTCAAAAGAATGCTCCAAGATTAAAGGACAATACCCCCATAGTGCGTCGGAGGTGGCGGACAGCGCACTTAAAGCTACACGAAATATACAAAATAATACACCCAGATTAAAAGCATGTTTAGTTCCAAAGTGACAGCAGACAAATCTTTTGCAGCTGCTGTGTCTAAGCCGGAGGAAAATGCTTCAACATTAATGACTTACTAGGTATGTATAAGCAATTAGGACGTATCTTTCATCTGTTTTCTAATCTAAGCAAAAGTTACCCACAGTTGAGTGGGCTCCTTACGACCAAGTAATTTATACTATGGCTGCACAACGTTACACTGTAATCAACAAACGTGAACATCGGCGCGTGATATGGAACACTAGGAGGATTTCCCGAAAGCGTATCGAGTTTCACAATTTTTTGATAAAGCAAGAAATCGACGTTGCTTTCCTCTGTGAAACGCACCTCAAACCAAGCCAAGACTTCAGGTTACCTGGCTATTGTGTATACCGTAACGAACGTATGGTTTCAAACGCTGCAAGATGTGTTTCTGGGGGCGCTGCGATCATCATTAAGAAGTGAATTCAACACTAAGATTTAGTTTCCAAACCCTATGCAGGTATGGAATCAGCCTCCATCATTTTCAAAGACGTCTCCATTGGTGTAGAGAAGTTCGTGGCACTCTACAATTCTGCTAAACATACTCTTGGCATTAGCGAGCTTGATGAACTCTTCAGTAGTGACACTCCAGTTGTCCTGGCTGGTGACCTAAATCCCAAACACCCAAGCTGGAACTCCAGAACTCAAAACTAAAATGGCATGATTCTCTATAGGTATACAGGGTGAATACATAAGTCTGAACCCCCCTTTTATATTTTGAACCGAAGCAGATATGTCAATATTGATGAATCCAATGAATAGGAAATTGTGGGACATCAATTTCATCATCCCAGATATGCAAATTAGGACACATTCAAAATTTATCTCAAAAACCGTAAATGATAGAGAAAAAAACCCAATTGCAAACTTGTTCAGCATAAAAAAAACAAACAAAACAAAAACATCCAAATCGGACCAACCCATCACCCACAATCACGTGGTGAACTGTTTGTAGCTTACAGTCACACTGCACAAACAAGTTACTTCAAACAGTTTAAAAAAAAGTTAATCAACAAAATGCTCGATGTGACGACCGTGGGCACGATATCACAATTGGGCATGGAACCTAACTGCCGCCAAAATATCGGCAAGCATGGCTGGTGTCACTCCTCGGCACGCTTTCTGGATTCGTTGAATCAGATCCTCCAGTGAGGCGTGCTGCGTCGCATAAACCTTGTCCTTCAGGTATCCCCATAAGAAAAAGTCAAGTGGTATAAAATCAGGGGAGCGGGGTGGCCAACAAACTGGTCCTCCTCGGCCAATCCATTGTTGTCCAAACATCTCACTTTGACGTTCGCGAACGATCAACCCGTAATGTGGAAGAGCTCCATCATGCTGAAACCACGTGCGCTGATACGAGGCCAATGGCAAATTGTCAATGAAGTCTGTGACTACCACGTTAAGAATTTCAGCCCGGTAGCGTTTTGCAGTCAGTGTTCCGTCGTAAAAATACGGTCCAACCACAGTGTCATTGTACAATCCACACCACACAATGATTCTCCAGTTCACTTGATGAGTTGCTTCTCGCAAACATCGTGGGGTTTCGTCTGCCCAATGATGATGGTTGTGCCTGTTGATAACTCCATCCCTGGTGAACTGGGCTTCATCTGTCCACAACACCTCATGAATGAAGTTTGGATTGTCATCCAGGCAGGTAAGTAACCAGTTGCAGAAGGCGGCCCTAGCAACATAATCCAATGGCGACAAAGATATTGGTGAAAATGATGTGCGTGTAGAATGTTGAGAACAGTTCTCTGATGGCAGCCAACATCTGCAGCAATTGCTCTGCTGCTTGTGTGGGGATTTGCAGCAACTGCAGCCAGAACTAGTGTTGTTGTATGCTCGTCGCCTTGTGCCCTTGATCGTACTCGTTCTGCATTAACATTCCCTGTAGCCTGGAATATTTGAATAATGTGACGCATTGTTTGACGAGATGGATGGCGTTCATTAGGGTAACTGTCTCGATACAACCTAACTGCAGCATGTAGGTTTCTCCTTGCCTCTCCGAAGCAGAAGATCATGTTGACCATTTCCGGAACAGTGTAGCTTGCCATCCTGGAATTGTTCTGTCTTCTGTGTGCTGAAACATGCCTTTTATTTGCTTTTCTGCATGAAAGTGATTGTGAGTATGTTAATTTATGTTAATTTTTTGGTTTGCATGCTTTACATGGTGGAAATATCAAAATTCAGTTTTCCTTGTGCAGTGTGACTGTTTGTAAGTTACAAACAGTTCGCTACGTGATTGTGGGTGATTGGTTGGTCCGATTTGGATGATTTTTTTTTGTTTTCTTTGTTTTTTTATGCTGAACAAGTCTGCAATTGGGTTTTTTTCTCTATCCCTTACGGTTTTTGAGATAAATTTTGAATGTGTCCTAATTTGCATATTTGGGATGATGAAAAGTGCACCATGGGATAGGCCACCCACAACTTCCTATTCATTGGATTCATCAAAATTGACATATCTGCTTCGGTTCAAAAAATAAAAGGGGGTTCAGACTTTTGTATTCACCCTGTATACAAGATAAAGATGGCATCATCGCTGCTGGACCTGTTGAGGACACCTACTACTGTGACCATTCCCCTACTGGTGATGCTCTTGACATTTCACGAATAAAAGGTTTCTTCAAGACATAGAACATCTTCACGATGGATGATCTTTCTTCTGACCATAAGCCTGTGGCGCTGAACTTCGAGAATGCCGACATCAGTTTCAGAGAAGAGGTGAAGTATCAGCAAGACTGGAAGCTATTCAAAAAATTCTAATGGATCATGACTGCCATCTCCAAGGAGCAAACAGTATGGATGATATTGATCGACGTGTTGAAAACATCACCAGGCGAAAAAACAGTGCCGCTGAAGCTAGTGCCTATCCACTGGTACACAAGCCCGTTCATCGAATTATGCTCACTCCAGGAATCCAATGCTTGATTATAGAGAGAAACAAGACCCACAGAGAGAAACATGACCCTTTAGCAGCGCTGTCATTTGCCATGGCACCAAATACAACAGATTAGTGCTAAGAGTTCAAGAAGAAGTAAAAGAGCTTCGCGACGCTAGATAGACTGACAAGCTCCAAAGCTTGTCGTCTCGTGACAATTCTATTTGGAACATGCTTAAGGCTCTTCAGAAGAAGAAGAATGATACGCTTCCTCCACTTCTCACCCCTCAAGATAATTATGTCCAAACTAATCTGGATAAAGCTCAAATAATTCCAGATTTCCTGGAGATACAGTTCGTTACCCCTGATAACAATAATCCCGAGAGTCAGCTCATGTCCCAGACCTGCTCCCGCCGACGTCTAAAATCTTGGAGAAAACTATCCTTACCAGGTTCAAATACTACTGTCTCGCCAATGGTTTAATGCGGGAAGAACAGTTCGGGTTTCGAGCCGCCCACTGGTGTCAGATGCAGATATGGAGGCTCGTTGGAGATCTGAGCACCCCCGTAAACCTTTCCAGGTACTGTGGCGTGGTTTTTTTGTTGATGTCAGCAAAGCTTTAATCAGGTGTGGCACGAAGGGCTAATCTGCAAGACGATTAGAGGAGGGTTCTCTTCTGATTTGATGAAGGCGAGTTCCTTTCCCAGCGACAGGTTTTATCAAGCCAAAGTTGGCGAAAACTTCTCCACGCCCCGCAAGGTAAAGGCCGGTGTCCCACAGGGTTCTGTATTTGGGCCCGTTCTCTTTAATTATTTTGTGGTAAAATTTACACCCTCTACAGCGGAACCAGTGGTAAAAGTTACTCACGATAAAGTAGACATTATACGAATACAACAAGGGAAATTCCCAACTCCGTTGTAAAAAAAAAAAAGAAATAAGGACATCCATTAACGCTGGAAAACGACGACTTGTTCTTCTGATGAAAGATTCCGAACAATGTTCTTCTACTTTGCAAGAAATACTACATGCCAAAGTAGACAATTTGTGGCTGTGAGGAAGGTTGAAGGCTTGCCTATGGCTAACCATGTATCATTCTGACATAGCTTGTTCATAGGGATATTCTTCAGGCCCCTGTTGTAAACATAAGGCGACTGTCTGAGAGCGAAGTTACTTCCATCAACCACCCAGTTCAACTCCTGTCTTCTATATATTTCTTTTTCATACCGAAAAAATGAACCCTCAAACATTATCCTCTCGCGACCTAGCCAGTTCACGCGCTCCAAGAAAGTAATTGAGCGAACCGCTCTAAAAAAGAAACTTCTCACAACAAAGAAATTTGACATTCAACAATGAGAGGGAAACTCTTAAAACGAAATCGCTTTTTAAAACAAATCACTCAAGACGATTAAAACCATGAAATAAAACTTCTTAGCTTAATTACTACTGGTGTTTTCAAAAATACTAATAATTATTATTATTATTCATAAATCTATATATATATTTTAAATTTCAGGTCTGTAAGATAAATGGCATTAATCCATTTTACAAGCACATAAGTCGGGGCAAACCACAATTGGTGAGCTGGAACTGGAAATCACCTCAAAAGCGAAAAAATATATGTACAACATAGTCATAAACAAAATCTTATTCTTGTAAATTAATTGAATCAACTACTCCACGACATAATATTCCGAAATACTAAAATATTCTCGTTTGAAATTCCGTAAAAAAAAAAAAAAAACCCGATCGATGTATAGTCGTCAGCACAGCGAGGAAAATCGTTCCTAAATTAATGTTTCTAATTAATCTGTTAATAACCTGGCCAGGTAGGAATACGAGAAAAAGGCATATTTTCCCGAAATAAGGAAACGTCAACACGGACAAGACTCCATATTAATCGGTTAAGAGACCACACAACGTTACCAGAACATGTCGCGTGAACCCTTTTTAATTATTAAATAGGAGGGGGACAAAAGGAAACCTCCCTTAGACTAAAGGAAAATCGTAATTTTTAGCAGAGGTTAACAACCCTCACCGGAAATATTTAAACTAGTCGTTTTAGACGTGAAGGGGAGATTCGGAGTACAAGTAAAAAAACCGTGGTCTTAACTGAAGACCAGTGGGAACAGGAGTGGCACGAAAAATTGAAAAAACAGCCAACCAACGCTCAAATGGGCAATAGCAAAGCTTTAGAACGTTAGGAAACGAATTTTTCGTCATCCAGAGCAAAAAAAAACCAGTTGTAGGGTAAAAGCCACAAGAAAAAAAGGGAAAAATTTTTTTTCCAAGTAATTGAAGTGCAGATGCAGAAAGATGTACGCAACAACACATTCACACACACGTACACACAACAACAACAAACACACACACACACACACACACACACACACACACACACACACATGCACAAACTGTAACGTGCAAAAATAAATTTGGCACACACAACCAAGTTGAGGTACTAAGTGAACCCTGCCCCTACCACTACAAAGAAAACCTGTGTGTCAGCTAGTAGTCGATTAAACTATTAAGCTTTATTCATCCACCCCCATATTTTAATTAAAACCGCATTAATCAAAAGTACCCATTATATACGCTATATTAAATGGCGGGCAAGCCGTTAAAAGATTAACCCTAATTTTTAATAGCAAATTAGTTGAATTCCCTCTCCCCAGGGTCCTTGTCTGTTAATAAGGTATAAACAAAAATAAAATGAGGGAAAGTCTGTCCAATTAAAAAAAATATTTTTATTACATGCACTGTAAAGCTCATGGTAAACTGTGGCGACCAGGGACGCCACATTGAATATTCATAGGTGATGAATATTCATTTTACTTACCGTATTTCGTGTTTGGGCATTTTGCTTTGCGGGAATAGATTACAGGGCGAAAATGTTTGCTTGTGAGAAGGTCCCTGGGTGGTGTAGTCATTAATCAGCAAATGTTTTATTGACCAAAATTGAAGGTTCCTATAAAAAACTGCCAGAAAGGTTGATTTTTGTTAATTGAACTTCAAAATTGTGTGAACTTTGACATTTCGAACGGCGTTGGGAAGCGAAGCTTCGTTTGAAGACTCATAGCGTCCCCACGCCGCGAGGAAACGTGAGAGTTTCACGTGTTACGAACGGTTTCAAGAGCATGTGACGTGTTTGAATTTTAAAAGCTACCAATCAGGCAATCAAATTTTTGCGTTGCAGTTAAGTGGTGATGTTTGGAAAAAAGGGTATAAAAACAGGAAAAGGAGGATGAATCGAGAGAGTGTGTGTGATTCCAAAAAGTCAATGTGAGGCGACTATGAGGAGGAAGCCATCTCGGCCTATCGAATGGTGCGTGCTCCCTTTTAAAGTGATGAAATAAAGAGGCGGAGTGTTTGATGCAGGACTAACGGAGGGATCTGTGCAGTCCAGGGGTGCGTTGTTCGACATGGAAGCGCGCTCTCGATGACGTCATTTTGGCCTTCAACGTCATCGAAAAGCGCGCCGCGCTGTGTCGTTGTTGGACAGTGGAGAAGCGCGAACGAGTGCGTGCTCAGAAAAGCGACTTCATCGGGCGCTCTAACAAAAGCGCGCGATACGAGCGCCTGAGCTTCCTGAATTTCACACGCAGTTCATACGAAATCAAGATGGCACACTTCTACAGCTATGCATTTTCGAAAGCCATATAAAATTCATCAGGAACATGTCACATGTGATAATTATGCAGTTAATTTCAACGGAGTATCAGTTCTCTTTGTCGAGGCATTATTTTTTGACTCTTGTCTGTATTTGTACAGCGGATTCTCACAGCGGTGTCCGCCTCAAGCCCCGGAGTCGTGGCGAGGGTTACAGCCTGTTTCACCGGCGTTTCCCCGAGTCACTTTAACCGCCTGTCTATCGTAAATTTAGCTATTTTTTTTGTTTAATAAAAACTTTAATAAACGCTTCATTAAACAATAGGACTCCAAAATGCGTTCTTGTAATATTTCAAACATAAACTCAAATATATATGTATTCTTTACATTAGTTAAATAAATAAGCAAATTAAATGAGTATTATGAACTATTATCAGATTTTATTTCTTCATTTAATTTAACTTATAATTGACATAACGTTAAATATGAAGTTAAAATGATTATTTATTTTAAAACCTGTTTTTTTTTATTTTATTTTTTTTAATTAATTCATTTATTTTCAAACCAAGAATGAAAGAAGGGGTACATCAAACAAAGCACAAAGGAGACCCCTGAAACAGAAACAAATTCAACAAAATGAAAACAGAAAAGACAAAAAAAAAAGTGAAAACGCAAACAAACTAAAAAACTATTTGTTAAAAATTAATATACCATATTAAAATTTTGATATTATCTATTTTTTAGCTAATAATTTAAAATGCATATAATTATCTACCTTTTTAAAATCTACTGGAAGTTTATTCCAAATGGAAATCATGCGATTTGTAATCGTGAATCTACCAATATTTTTCTTTGATTTTACTATTCTTAAATTATTTGTAAATCTTATATTATAATTATGAAAATCTAAACTTTTATCAAAAATGCAACCTCTAAAATATATATTCTTTATACATTTAAAGCTAAAACATTGAAGTTGTTTTAAAGTTAAAATAGTATTATTCTCAAAATATGAATCTGTAATAGAAGTATAAAATGATAATTTATATAAAACTCTCATAAATCGATTTAAAAGTTTCATTAAAATATATAGAAAAGAGGTTGAGTTGCATCTCCCCAGCAAATATAATTTCATTTCTATATGAACTATGAGGATTTATAAAAGCATAATATAAACTTAAACAAGCCTTAAAAGTTAACTGAGTTCTCTTTCTTCTAATTATGCCTATAGTTGGTGCAATCTTCTTTATTATTTCAGTTATATATAACCCCCATTTCAAATTTTCAGTAAACCAAATTCCTAAGATTTTCAATTTAGAACTTTGCACAACAGATTTCTTTTTGTTTTTTTTAATTTTAAATTGACATTCATTTTTTTAAAATTAGAACAGTTGTTGATATGTATATGAAAAAAAAATAAAATAAAAAAGGACCCTTGACTGATATAGCACAATTTTAAAATGCATTTTAATAACAACGAAATATATTTATTATTCATTAAAAATTCATAAAATTAATAAAATTCATAAATTGATCAATGCAATATAAAGAATTATTATCATTAATATTCATGCTTGTTACGGATTCCTAAGCAAGCGGACAATGAACAATTAAAAAATAAAATACTAAACATTATGTTCCTTTTATTTTGACATTCCTTTTATTTTTGCCCGTCCGTTGGCAGTTGGGTACGCTGCCGCTGTTTCTCTCCATTGGGTTCAATTTCCTGCGTCGTATCCATGGTGGAATAAGAAGTTTCCATAGGGAGAAGCACGTGGACAAAGAATAAATACAAAAACCACGCGGTTTTGACGTTTCTGCGCACACTCAGTCTCCCTACTACTCGATAAGTCTCGATGAGCCATGCAATGACTAATCGCTAAGCGCGTGCGGTTCGCCTCCCCCTCCAACTCTGTACAAGCGTTGGCTTAAAAGGCAGTTGTTCGACTCCAAGGACAAGCGCGCTCGGATAAGCGTCGCGCTCGAGCGAGCGACAGCGCGACTCACTAGCGCGCTTTCCCTCAATGTCGAACAACGCACCCCAGGGCGGTTCAGGCTAAAAACGGAGCTGTCGGATTCG
Source organism: Rhysida immarginata (assembly GCA_023313115.1). Taxonomy (NCBI): domain Eukaryota; kingdom Metazoa; phylum Arthropoda; class Chilopoda; order Scolopendromorpha; family Scolopendridae; genus Rhysida; species Rhysida immarginata. The sequence continues at coordinate 442,120 of JAHWFO010012769.1, forward strand.
GGGACGACGACGAATACTGTCGCCTCCGTAATCGTGACCCTCTACAGCGGAACCAGTGGACGTGAAGCGGTTGCACCGGTGGGGAAACCGGGCCAAAGCAACGGCTGCCGAGCAGGGCTGGCAGCACCACATAGGAGGCTGGAGGCAACACGTGCAGCAACAGTGGAAGACATCGAATTGAGTTCTGCATCAAATTCAAACGTCGGAACGGAACAACGAGCATTCAGCAGAGATACAGTGCAACGAAGTGACAACAGCGATCGTCAAAAAAAACCTGTAGGTACCTGACTTTACATCACCCCTTGGGCCCTTCGCGTACGCGTTGATGAACATTCTCATTAGTGGTTTTGCTGAACTGAACTCTAAATTAATTGACTCCCATGTAACTTTTCATTATTTCACTTCACAATTCCACTTACCAATTCATTTTGATAATGTAGTTTCTACTAACACATTAATCTTAGTATTGAATACACCATTTTTCTTTAAAGTTTATTTAACGCATTTTTGGCAGTTTTAATTTGAGTTTATTAAGCAAGGGAAAGGGGTCCCGTTGGCGTCTTGGTGGGTTGTTTTTTGATTACTGTGAGGGGGTGCCTACTGTGTGACAGGTAAGCGAGTATACCATACGACACGGGCCATTTGGGTATTTTTGCATGAATTATTAAACGTAGCTTTTGTACTGGATTTCTGAAATAATTATTAAGATTATTTTAATTTCTATCGTTCGCTACAATTGGTGCCGTGACAGTTGTCACAGTGTTTATAAAGTACAAACGTCGAACGTTGTGCTACAATTGGTGCCGTGATATAAAGTACGAACATCTACAGTGTTCGCTACAATTGGTGCCGTGCTATAAAGTACGAACATCTACAGTGTTCACAACAAATGGTGCCGTGACCAAACGTTTATTTTGGCAACGGAAGACACAATTCAGTGTTACACAGAACCAGTAAACGGTTTCTGAGTCGTTTTTTTTTAACAGTCAGAGCGGAACGAACACAACGCAAATTTTTTGAACGAGTTATTACAATTGGTAAGGTGATAGTGGATAAGTCCGTAATGGCACCACCCACCACCGTCGAGCAGCTAGCTGCAATCACAACGGCAATGGATGATGACACGCCAATGCTGTCGGGGTTTGCTGGAGTCATCCCGTATTTTACGGGAGAGGAAGGAAGCATACAAGTTGACGACTTTATCAATACAATTAATCAGATGGGAGAGGTGGCAAAATGTAACCCCCATATACGATGCATTGTCGCGAAATCAAAACTCAAGAATACCGCGGCCAAAAAAGCGGTTGACTTCGAGTTATATCGCATTGAAGAGTTTGCGGAATATGCAACTCCGCTGGCAGATCTGTTCCAGAAAGACAAATCCATGCAGGACGTTGAAAAAGAATTTATTAACGCCAGACAAACAGCCACAGAATCAGTTGCACAGTTTGCTAGCAGACTGGAAATCCGGTTCGACAGAGTATGCGCAAAAAATAAGCGTTATAAAGACGATAAAGATGCCACACTCCTATTGCGCTTCAGGCATGGGACTCAGTACATAGACGAGCAATCATGTATGGCAACGCCAACTCATACAGGGTGGCACAGAAATTCACCAGAATGTCAGAAGAGGTGGAAAAGGACGACAGGGAAGCAATGTCGGCCTCACTCGATAGCTTCGCGGCAGATTTGTCTAAGCGACTAGAGACAGTGGTCTTTCGTATTGAGAACAGAATGGCACGGCTTGAGGAAGAGACACGTCTCGACTGGCAGGAAGACCAAAGGCACAATCAGGATATCCACGAGATAAAAATGGAGATTCAAAAATTGACGCGACCGAGTTGCTCAGACTGTAAACAGGGTAGACAGTCCCTACGGCCAACAAAGAGAGACAACCGATGCTTCCAATGCGGCCTTGAAGGTCACTTTGCATGAGACTGTGAGCAAAGAAAACAACAGTTCAATAGGCAGGCCACACGAGCACAAGCACCAGTTAATGAGTCAAGTGCAAACGTGACACATGTGATGGACAAGGAAGATTTTTTTCTCCTGTTCGGGATAATAGAGGACAAGACAGTCAAGTTTCTGGTGGATACAGGAGCACAAATGTCATTTTTAGACGAAAAACTAGGTGAAGCGCTGCAAAAAACCACCTCCCAAACGACACAGATCTGGATTAAAGGCATACATGGGGAACGACGACCGATACAATTGCAAGTGGTCACAGACATTATGTTCGGGGACGAACTATGTAAGCAGCAAACACTTTTATTAATCGAGCTTGGAGAATGTAAATATCACGGCAAAGTCGGCAGAAACATACTTAGAAAACTCAAGATCTCCTTGAGACAAGACACTAATGATGAACCTTGAACGAGTAAAACGAGTGGGGGGAGGGGTTACCAATGGTTTAATCCTTTCTTGCCACCAGAATCTTGCATATCGTTGTTTTTTGGGGGGTTTTCTCGGGTTGCTTTTGCTTTAAATTAGAAAATTTCCAGCAGTGTGGAAATTTTCTTGGGAAGAGTGGGTCCTATGTGGCGACCCTGGTCATATTCATTTTACTTACCGTATTTCGTTTTTGGGCATTTTGCTTCTCGGGAATAGATTATGGGGGGAAAATTTTTTCTTATGAGAAGGTCCCTGGGTGGTGTAGTCATTAATCAGCAAATGTTTTATTGACCAAAATTGAAGGTTCCTATAAAAAACTGCCAGAAAGGTTGATTTTTGTTAATTGAACTTCAAAATTGTGTGCACTTTGACATATCGAACGGCGTTGGGAAGCGAAGCTTCGTTTAATGACTCGTAGCGTCCCCACGCCTTGAGGAAACTTTAGAGTTTCACGTGTTACAAACGGTTTCAAGAGCATGTGACGTGTTTGAATTTTAAAAGCTACCAATCAAGCAATCAAAATTTCGCGTTGCAGTTAAGTGGTGTGTGTGGAAAAAAGGGTATAAAAACAGGAAAAGGAGGATCAATCGAGAGAGTGTGTGTGATTCCAAAAAGTCAATGTGAGGCGACTATGAGGAGGAATCCATCTCGGCATATCGAATGGTGCGTGCTCCCTTTTAAAGTGATGAAATAAGGAGGCGGAGTGTTTGATGCAGGACTGACGGAGGGAACTGTGCAGTCCAGGGTGGTTCAGGCTAAAAACGGAGCTGTCGGATTTGGGGACGACGACAAGTACTGTCGCCTCCGTAATCGTGACCCTCTACAGCGGAGCCAGTGGACGTGAAGCAGTTGCACCGGTGGGGAAACCGGGCCAAAGCAACGGCTGCTGAGCAGGGCTGGCAGCACCACGTAGGAGGCTGGGGGCAACACGTGCAGCAACAGTGGAAGACATCGAATTGAGTACTGCGTCAGATTCAAACGTCGGAACGGAACAACGAGCATTCAGCAGAAATACAGTGCAACGAAGTGACAACAGCGATCATCAAAAAAACCTGTAGGTACCTGACTTTACATTGCCCCTTGGGCCCTTCGCGTACGCGTTGATGAACATTCTCATTAGTGGTTTTGCTGAACTGAACTCTAAATTAATTGATTGCCGTTTAACTTTTCATTATTTCACTTCACAATTCCACTTAGCAATTCATTTTGATATTGTAGTTTCTACTATCACATTAATCTTAGTATTGAATAAACCATTTTTCTATAAAGTTTATTTAACGCATTTTTGGCAGTTTTAATTTGAGTTTATTAAGCAAGAGAAAGGGGTCCCATTGGCATCTTGGTGGGTTGTTTTTTTATTACTGGGAGGGGGTGCCTACTGTGTGACAGGTAAGCGAGTATACTATACGACACGAGCCATTTGGGTATTTTTGCATGAATTATTAAACGTAGCTTTAGAACTGGATTTCTGAAATAATTATTAATTATTCTAATTTCTATCGTTCGCTACAATTGGTGCCGTGACAATTGTCACAGTGTTTATAAGGTACAAAGGTCGAACGTTTTGCTACAATTGGTGCCGTAATATAAAGTACGAACATCTACAGTGTTTACTACAATTGGTGCTGTGATATAAAGTACGAACATCTACAGTGTTCGCTACAAAACAAATGAGAATAAATTGGCAGTTGGTAACAAAACAGATCCAATGAAAAAGTAGGGAAGAACGCTACGTCGATAATGCCCGCAACAGGAACGACACTGTCCGTGACTTGGGGTAAGCCAGACCTAAACAAGTAACTGAATTCTTGAAGGCGTGCGAAGAAACAGTTTTTTTCGAGGGTGACTATTGTTGAACCACTGGTCAGGAAGAGGTGACCAACTCCAAAGAACAGTGCTAAGTTATAATTGGAAATTAAATAAAAAAATTTGTAAAAAAAGAGATAATAGTATGTTTATCAGATAGGCAGAGAAGTCCAAAAAAAGAACTAAGTAACACAAGCTTTTTCGAATGAGTGTACAACACTGGATGAGTTCCAACATTACTTGGATACCATTATACAGTTCGCACGGAAGTTGTGTACGGCACGTCAGACGATTCTGGCAAGAGCCGAAAAGTAAGTAAAAGGACTCTGTAAAGAGAAATTGACGAAGTGAAACAATAGGTTTTGAAAGGTTTTGAAAATGAGTTATGTCATCCCTATTCATAAATCAGGGTCCTTAACTGACGTTAATAACTATCGTCCCATAGTAATTCAGAATGCTCTGGCCAAGGTTATTGAAAAGATATTGTTGAATAATATCAACAATTATTTAACCAGATTCATATCTTGCGATCAACATGGATTTATGGCTGGTCCTAATACTGTTACAAATTTGGTGACTCTTGAACAGGATATATTATTGGTCTTTAAGCGTCATCAACAGATGGATGTTATTTATTTAGACTTTACAAAGACATTTGATAAAGTCGATCATGTTCTACTTCTGAGTAAGTTGAAACTTTGTGGCATTACTGGTTCCTTACTTGCTTGGTTCGAATCTTATCTTGAGCAGCGTCAATTGACAGTTAAATTTGCATCTTCATATTCCTCTTCCTTTATTGCTCGCACAGGTGTCCCTCAAGGCTCACATCTTGGTCCAGTTTTATTTAATCTATTTATTAATGATTTAGTTAATTTGGTTGGTGCACGCCTGTTGCTTTTTGCAGATGATGCGAAACTCTATTTTCCAATTTGCTCATTACAGGACTGTGAATTGCTGCAAAACAATTTGCAGATAGTTTATAACTGGTGTAACTTGAATCGAATGATCTTAAATCCTAATAAATGTAAATGTATGTCTTATTATAAATCGCACACTTATATTAAGTTTGATTATTGTATACTGGATAACAAATTATCTCGTTGTGATTGGGTATTGGACCTTGGTGTTAATTTTACTGGTTCATTGAGTTTTGACGTTCATATTAGTCGTATTACCAGGAAGGCAAATAAAATTCTTGGCTTGTTACTACGTTCTTTTAAATTTTTTGATCGGCCTTCTACCCTCATTCTTCTTTATTGTACATATGTTAGACCAATTCTTGAATATGCTTCTATTGTTTGGAACCCTTATCATCAAGGCTTAATTATTGAATTACAAGCAGTTCAGAATCGATTTATACGGTTTTTAAATTATCATTTTGGTTTTGGTTTTTGGTTGTCTTCAAAAAATATGAGTTCTTTTTCGGGTCTTATTCCTTTACTTCAGAGAAGAACGATGCATGATGGCATTTTTCTTTTTAAATTGGTGAATGGCTTAATCGATTCTCCCATTTTACTGAGTCATATTAATATTAAGATTCCCAGTATTACACGTAATATCGAAATGTTTTTTATCCCTCGTTGTACTACGAATTACGAGTATAATTCTACCATTATCCGTATTCAAAGATTTGGTAATTTTATATCTAATTATATTGATCTTTTTAATTGTAATGTCTCTGATATAAGGAATTTTCTTTTATCCTTTGATGGTATTTTTTAAATATTCTGTTTTGTTTTTTGTTTTTTTTTTAATAGTTTGATTTTTCTATCTCCTTCAATAATTTTTTTTTTTTAATATTTTTTCTGTTATGTAATTATATTATGTTTTTTTTCTTCCTCTTTTACTTGTATATATGGGATTTCCCGTTGGAATGTAGTAAATAAATAAATAAATAAATAAATAACATAGGTAAACAAAAAAAATAACAAAAGAAAATAAAAACCGCATAAAATAAGAAATTAAATAGAAAACTGAAAGTAATCTGATAAAAGTAAAAGTGGAACTATAAAGAAATAAAAAAAAGAAGGCAAACAAAAATATTAATTGATAAAACTAAGTAATTGCTGATCTGTAATCCTTGCAGAAGGCACATAGCAACTAAAAACGTAAAAGGTTAGAAAAAAAATGAAGAAAACGGAAAAAGAAAATCGAGAATAGCCTTACCTAAATAAGGGGAAACGGGAAGGGGAGGATAAAAAACCAGTTACCAACAACTCTGACAGGAAACAGTGAAAAAGAACGACAAACTACGATTAGGAAAATAACACCTACACACACAACAATAACGCAATAATCTACACAAAGGACAAAGTACACTTACCTAGAGAAGGTTCTGAAAAGAAAAAGGAGAGAGAAAAATAATAATAATAAAAAAATTACAATAAAAATATAAACAAGAAGGGCAAATAACGGCGTAAAAGTTATTATCAAGAGATCCAGGTAGGAGAAATGTTTTTTCAGACGGTATTCAGCGCAATCAGTTAACATGTTGAAATTCAGACTGTAAGTTAAATAAAGAATCTTGTTAATCTATAAATAATTTCACAATAAACTAAAAAAAAATACACAAAGTTAATTGGAGTAGAGTAGAAATTGAAGAAATCTAGATTCTCGGGGAGTGTGTTGAGCCGTAAATCAACGCTATAACATTCGTGAAGAGAAACTATTATCAAATTTGCTAACTGACATTGGAATAGGCCGGACAGATCCATGACGATCGTTGTTAAACCATAACAACCGATGAAACTAACGAAAGAATAACACTACATGTACTATTCACGTACAGTGGCAAGCCCAATGAGGGAAATAACCCGCTCCACTGCGGCTCGCAACCTTCGGCGATCTCTCGTGAATGGTTCGATTGGTTGCGACCATTAGTTTCGAAAAAACTTAACTGAGCCCATTCTAGTCTGGCAATGGGAAGATTTCTCTCCATTCCTTCTAGGGATATGACGGCTAATGAAAACTCTTGTTGATTACATAAAATATCGGCCGAAAAGTCAGATAATCAAAAGAAGACCGAGCAAACAGTCTCATGTCTTGTTAGTCTTAGTCGAATCCATAAGCCGCACGAAGATACCGGAGATGAAATATTAAACGAAAAAAGGAGACTACATCTTCGGTCTAAACTCCACTTTAATTAGCTGGTAACTGACCAAAAAACTTATTCAATCCCCCACCCAGCAAGATATTTCCTCTAAACATCACCTAGCGACGCTAAAAGCGCCATAAAAAACCAACAACAACGAGCGCAACGCTCTAAAAGAAAAGCCTCCCAATAAAAGCTTTTTGCGTCCTAACAATGAAAGGAATCCACGTACAACGAAATTGTTTGTGAACAATATACTGAAAAGAAATTAAACTTCTTAAAATATTTGTAGAATTCCTTTCTTTTAATATTTATTTCTAACCAAAAAAATTAAAATTTTAAGTAAGGATAAAATTATTAACACTAAGCTAGTAAATTCTTAATTGACTCTAAATTGGTAAACTCGATAAAGCCCCACTTTCCACCCATAGATAGTAAGAAAATCAGAAAAAAAAACGCGACGTACAAGATCCGTATATTCGAGGATTAAAAACTTAACGCTTAAACTACAAGTACAATTAGATACATAATTCCCACCACGTCCAGATTCCTCGAAATCCAGTAAAAGATAAAATTGTCATATTTTTCATGAAGTAATGTATAACCGTTTGTCCCCAAAATTTTAACCCCGAACAAAACCTTTATATAGTCTCAATAATAGCCTGGCGAGGCAAGAGGGTGAGAAAAAATACTCTCAAGTGCGGGAATTAAAGGAACAAGTGAGGCTCCATATATAAACAAAAAAACAACCAAAAAAAAAACCAATGCTAACCGTAAGCGTTGCGTGTACCCTTTAACTAGCGAAAGGGAGGGGGCCACAGTAACCTACCTAGCGAAATTGGATTTTCGGTGTATGTTGATCAAATTCACTACCGAAAAAGAAGTAAATTATAGTATCCCATTTTTGGATGTGAAAATAACCAGGACCAACCAACACCTAGAGTTCAACATACACCGAAAATCCAATTTTGTAGCCAGCTACATCAGAAGTGAATCCAATCACTGCCATCAACAGAAACTGGCCGCGTTCAGGCACATGGTGTTACGAGCCCATACCATCCCGCTAAGTGCCGAAGAATAGGAAGACCGAACTAGGAAAAATCAAAATCTATGCTAGACAAAATGGCTACCAAGAAGAAGTCATAAATAGCATCATCAAAAAAGTACAACGCAAGGTAACCATTCAGAATATCACGACACTAGGCAACAACAAAGAAGAGACTATAGGACGGGTGATACTCTCTATAACAAACACCTCAATAAAGGAATGGCCAAAACAGCCAAAGAATTTGGGCTAGAAACGACACACAGAAGCTGGGACATATTGAGCCGAAGATTGGGCAACACCAATGACGTCATACCCGCAGACTTAAGACCTGGTGTCTACAGACTAGCATGCTCAAAATGTGAAGCGGTTTACTACGGGCAATCCCGTATAACAGTCTGCACAAGAATTAAGGAGCACCTCTTCTACATCAGGAATGGAAATTATGGCATCTCCAGATTTGCGGACCATATTCTGAACCAAGGACATGACTACGACTAGAGGACCTGAAGATTATCCACAGTACGAGAGACCCACGCTGCTGAATTTTCTCGAGAGCTATGAAATCACCAGAGAAGAGCCAAGCAGACTATTGAACAGTGATAAAGGACCACTGGACATATCCCAACTAAAGACTGTTGCTAAACTATGCAATTTCAAAACCCATCAACAAACAATGACGCCACTTCAACAGATGACCAATGACCAACAACCAGCAGTGAACAATGTACTGATTGGATCCCCTTAGTTTTAAGGTTTCAAACATTTCTGTCATTACACTTTCTTCTTTTCCTTGTATACTATTGGACAAATTATGTGATTGGTTTAATTTATGTGATTGGTTTAACTTTCCTATATAAAACCTATAAAGCACTCACTTGCCATCAGTGAAACGTTGTTTCTCTGATCTAAAGCTTCCATCGGATGCTGAAGAAGGCAGCGTGGCTGCTGAAATAAGTATCCATCGCAATAAAGATTCGTTATGTGGATTAGTGGTGTCCCGGTTCTCCTTAATTTGCCCTGTAGTTATCTGCAACATCCTGTACACACGTAGGTACACACTTACTGTAAAATGCTGGGAGAAACCGGCACGTCCAGCCAAGAACGGAGGTAACGAAATAAACCTCTTCCTACTCCTTTATAAAAGCCAACTAAAACGCTCCCTCGTTTGAAGAGGTAAGTAAAGATTAAAAGTGGTGATAGCTAGACAAGGGCAAAAGTAAAATGTTAAAATTAATAAATAAAGACTCCCCACAAGCAAATCCCGTATATCAAATACCCCCTCTTTACGGTCCTGGGTAATTAATTCAAAGAAAACAAAACAGCTCATCCAATCGAAATTGAATTGCATTATGTGCACAAAATATAAGAAAGAACAAATAAGAGAATTAAGTAGAAGACAAAAGCAAGCATTGCTACAAACTGATGGTAGAAATAAATGATCTATGCAACTGATTATATAAACAACAGCTTGATCGACGTCGGAATCAAAACCTTGAGGTCTTCACAGCATCCAACGGGTGAATTAGATCTAATGCACACAGAACGTCGTCTAGGGCAATTCCAGTTGGAAATAAAACGTTATGAAAAGTCCCTTGTTGGTGATCTCTATTAGTAGTGGCCGATTCTTGAGTTCAAACGAGACGGGCTCACAGATCTAGATGAACCCTTTGTTAGGAATAAAGAAGAAGAGGAAAGAAAAAGAAAAAAATAACACTATAAGGAGCACGGGAATTAAAGGTACAAATAAGCAACTAAAGGCAGACAGAAATGGCAGCAGTAAACGCCTTAGTGTCCAAGTCGTTTGGTCCCAAGTCGTGGTCAGATGGCTGATTCTGAATTCTTCAAACACGCTAACGGGTCTGTGTCGAAGTCAATTCACTAGAGATGGCGTACTGGCTCGAGAAGTTGGCAAGAGATAAATGGAAAATAGTAAAACAAAAAAATAAATACACAATAGGAACCGGCAGGCCCAAAAAGAAATAGAGTAATATGAAAACTAAATAAATTATGGAAAAAAATAAAAAAGTAAAAAAAAAAAAAGACAAAGAATCTAGTTCATAAGTTTATGGCAAAACGGAACGAAAGCAAAAAAAGGAAACGCGGGTAGGAAAGAGAACGAGACGGGGGAGAAGGGGAGGACAAGACACCTGGGTGGAGGGGGGAACAAACAAAGCGTCACGGAGAAATAAGCAATACTTAAGAGTACGCAGTGGAAGAATTTTGGGTGACAGTGCACGGAATTAAATTTGCATAAAAGAATGTTTATTCAGTGAACAACTTGTTACTAAAACAACTTAAACATAAAACCAAGGCATAAAATAAAGTGCAACTTGCAAAAACAGCAACCAAAACTTTGTAGCTCACTTAGCTACATAACTAGCTCCAGACTTATAGGCTAAAACTTAATAATCATAATATCAAAGATAATAAAATAAACGTATGCAATAAGCAAATCAATCTTAACCGCTAATATATAGGATTAGCACAAGATACAATTCAAGACTATGTAAGCCTAAGGCAAGAATAACGTTATATCACATATATGATCTATATCAATAATTTATTTTTCCCATAACAAGCTTACAAGTAAATCACAACAAAGTAAGCAAGTATTCATTGGTTACTCTAAAACAGAATAACAATCATATCCATTAATATACCCTGGAATTCAAAAACATGGGCTAAGATCAAATCACTAATATCAATATTAATTAAGTCATTCATAGGTGGCAATAACACATTCATTTAATCTTTCTTTTTTCAAAGCTAATTATGAAATAAAACGTAGACTGCGTGATACCACCAAACAATAGACTTTAAATCAGAATGAGTTAACAAAATTATCAGTCTTCATATGATTAAATAGGCTGCAGTTAAAAATACGGAAATGAGTACAATCAAATATCATAGTACACATGAAAGCACAAGTCCTTGAGGAAAGTCTCAATTATCAATAAATACAAAATTGATAACGCATTAGCAAATGCATGCCAAGTATTTAGTCCAATAGTCATAAAATCAGTCTTGATTAGCACACTGTCTTAAAACAGAGAAGCTTAACGGAATATGAGCTGGAATAAGATAAATCCCAAATCAGAAAGCTAATTATGGTTTACATGCATAAGCTAAAATATATAATATAGCTAGGGCATAAACTAGGCACACCCAAAAAGGTCTTATACCTCACATCCGTCGCAACAATTTTTTTTTTTTTGCACAAATGAGGAAACGAAAGCTTAAACTTATTTCTTTTTTTTTTGTCACACACACACGCACTTCACTAAAATCCGCCGACAAGAACGCCAGATAACATTTCACTTGGCGCACTTTCGCTGACCGTTGGCTTTTAAATTAAAGTGAAGCCCAGGTCGCTACGAATGTAGGCTATGAAACCGTATGGCCAAAAGCCCTCGCACGTACGTTGTGTATCGCACCTCTTGATAGAATAATTCCGGGAAGGCTGCTTTAATTAATCGGGTATCAACCCCTACAAAGAGAAAAGCACTTACTACATTGCAGCAGTAGTCCAGCACCGATAGTTGCCATCTCACTGGAAGCCTTGTTTCCAACGACGATACTGACGGTACACGCGGCTGGCATTTTTCTTCCACCAGCGAGCAATTCTCCACCGTCGCGGCTTCGCTGCAGGGCCGAGATGAATCCAACGACGCAGGGGTCGAATACGCTTCGCTCTCCGCCGTGGCTACGTTCGCACCGTCCGTGTTGAAGTCCTTTTCAATGGAAAAGCAATCTTGGCTCCCGCTGTCCGCTCCTCGTCGAGGAAACCCTTCCTTGGTGCCTTTTCTCTTCCGAGGTCTCTCTCTTTCTCCTTCACCTGTTGCCTTCAACCATCCCGCGCTCGAATCTTGTCTCGTTAGCTGATTGGGCCGGGCGTGTCGACGTTTTTCCTGACGCGGATGACGTCGCTCTCCTTTCCTTCCCGAATGGTAAAATATTCGAGAGTGAAAGTGAGCGTATGCGTCATCGGAATTCACGATTGAGTTTGAATTCCGTGACACAAAGGAAGAGGAGCGGAAAGAGTAATTTGGGAGGAGGTATAGATCTATAAGCTATCAAAGACAGGGGAACTTATTTAGTAAAGGCCTGAAGAAGTTTTGAAAAAAAAAAAAAAAAACCCAAAAAAATAAAATAAAAAAATTACTCAAAGAAATAAAAAAAGAGGGTCATTTTGGCGTTCCAAGATTACTAAAACATTACATTATGGACCAGCAATCTAAAGAAAAGAAATAAATAGAACATTTGCATGGGTTAAGCAAAACTGAGTTCGGTAAGTTCAGAAAGTTCAATAGGTAAAAAGAAATGACGTAGGTAATCGCAAGAGCAGTCGTGGTACTCGGCGGATACTCCAGAACTCTGACATCACAATTACGACGAACGAAAGGCAAAATGAGTTCTATCAGCCAATTGTGCTACGTGCGGTTCGATTTTGGCCATGTTGGAGCCGACGAACAGAGGATTAGTTTGACCGAAAAACTCGCAAACTGGTTAGAATAGTAATTCCGCAAAGCTTACTTGCAGGCGAGCACAACGAGGGAACAACCCGCTCCATTGCGGAGCCTAGCAAGAAACAATCGATTAATGCGGGCGATGATACAGGTTGTATGTGAATCCCTAGCGACAGTTCGAAAACATTCTGACACTGGAGCGGTGGATTGGAGCGCAGCTATTACGGCAAGCGCGTTCGTCAATTTAACCGGAGAAGATATTCCTAAGTGCACTGCGGGGAGGCTTCCCCTCTGAACCGAGTGAACATAATCCAAGTGTTCATAAAGAAGGACTCTAGAAAAACAACATAAACGAGACAGCGAGGGAAAGAAACTGCATTCCTTGACTGCCGTCTATCACTGCCTCGGGACAACTGCCTCGTTTACTAACTAGCGCTCACTAACTCCCTCCTTTTTCCTAGCAACCGCCACCTCAATTCCAAAAAACGCGCGCAACGAGCGAAGCAATCAAAACCAAAAAACTCTTAAGAAAACGGACGTCTCGATCCCAACAATCAAAAGAAATTAATTACAACGAATAAATGGATTTAACAATCCGTTGTACAAGGAAGTAGAAATTATTAATTATATTTTTAAATTAAATATTCAAAGTCTAAGAATTTTTTTAGTTATTCGTCAAAACAGCATTTAAATATAGAATAAACAGCTGAGGTTAGCAAAAGTAGGATTCTGGTAATCACACTATTGCTTTTCCTATTTATAAGCGTTAAATGACTCAAAAATAAGATAAAATAGACGGCCTAATGCCGCGAAAAAACTCACTAGAAGGGTTTTTACTAAAAAAAAAAAAAAAAAAAAAAAAAAAAAAGAAAAAATAAGACGCAATGCATCAAACGCCGATTTCCCAACTGAAACGATCAGGGCAAAGGAAATCGAAAGGAGCACAGCCGCTGAAAGACCAACTTCCGCAAGGTCCTATTAAAAAAATATTACATCTTTGATAAGTGAAAACCATTTGCTCCAAAAGTAAACCTCTGGTTTCTCAAAAATACAAATGCAAATGTTAAAGCCTGGCCAGGCAAATAGAACGCGGAAATCTGACCAAGTTGGGAAATCTGACCTGGGGGTTTGTTGACCAAGTTCGGAACCGAAGAAAAAACAACGCAAGTAGAAGGCGTTGAGTGACCCCTTTAATATGAGCCAAGGACGGGGGCACGGTAGCCTCACTTGGAACAGTTGTGGAAGGATCGATTACAGACGACAGGGCTTCACAATTCCTATTGGTCGGTCAGTCGGAAAAGATTTTCCTCATGAAGTTGAGGAGCACGGAGGTGGCCAGGACCGAAGTAAAGAAGCCAGGAGCATTTCCCATGTCTCGAATGGTCCCCACGACTAATGAAACGGCACCCATTGTCCCGTACAAAAAACTGAAAAGGCCCCCCCACTGATTTTTCCGTGCTTTAACATACAATTTGCGCGCAACAGTACGTACGTACAGACGTCACGACGAAACACGTCAAAATGGATTCAGGGAAGGTCAAAATGTATATTCCAGTTGAAATCTGAACACCGAAATTTTTCGCGATTTCAATACTTCCTTTACTTCGTACAAGGAAGTAAAAATGGGAAATAATATTGTAAGGGCTCGCGCTAACTTAGTGTATAATATTTGGTTTTCACATTTCAAGTTTATTATGGAACATATGATTCAGGATGATTTGAATATCGGAATTATAAGTGAATTCATTTAATTAGTAAATGGGTAGATCTTGGATATAATAACACTAAAGCAAATGCGTTTTCTAACGTTGGATATATAAAGTTTAAGGGGTTTTAATTTTACTTTCCCTTGGAAGACCCAGATATGACCATATAAGATCATGTTTTCCTTGTGTGGGGATGACCTCTGACAGGCTCCCTCCATGATGATGGATATTTTTGTAGGAAGGAAGGGAGATAGCAGCATTTGGGCCCATTGGAGCTGGTTTGAGCAATAGCTCTGAAACCCGAGGAAAGGGAGGTCTTCCCTGAGAAAGAAAACGTTGAAGAGACCAGGCCCTATAGCGGGTGGTCTTCCCGAAGTTAATGGGCTGCTAGGCGTCAGGCAGACGCAAAGATCGAAGGAAAAGGAGTAATTGGAACTCTAGCTCGGCCCTACCCGGATTGATTCTGAATTCCAGAGTCGTGGCGATTTGAAAACGTCACATCCGGTCGAGGGTTCGATGCCGTTTTTCTAGTTGGCAACTTCTGGGCAGTCAGAAAGAGAGAGTCAGGAAGAACAGTCAGAAAGAGGCAGTCAGAGAGAGCAGGCCAAGTCCGCAACACGATGAGAGCCCGATCAACTTTCAGACAATCCCGTCGTTCTCGTCCCTCTGTATGTTCAGCTGCACGATACTGGCGAGTGTCCCTCTCTATTGTAGAGGTGACCATGAACGTTTCCTTGAGAGAAGTGGAGAACTGAATTAGTCGCGAATCATGAAGAAGCCGCGTTTGAAGTCCAGAGTCACAATTGCCTCCGCCAAATCATCACCGTAAACGACTTCTACCAGGTTAACGAGCCACCAAGGTGACAGCAGAAACAAAATGCCACCGCCCCTCCATCTCGATGCAGAGAGTGCAGGTAAATTCTCAATCTCAAGGCCAAAATGCGTAATCCAATCCATTTAACTTTCTGATATGTAGTGAATTGAAATCTCCTTCTCTTTATTTCGGGTTAGAGTTTGTTTTATATTTCGTCGAAATGTTAGCGTATTTAGAATTCAATAAACTCCATTGTTATTGTTATGGTGCATTCTTTTGTCCTTAAATGACTCCGCCCTTGGCCGAATCTGTGATGCCAAAAATCTATAAGGTAAGGAATAGTGAGGGTTAAGGAGGGCCCGACTGGTAAAAGATTAAAAGGCGCAGTTGATATTTATTCAAATAAACTAATTAATAACTCACTTGCCCACACACGCGCAGCCTTACAACTGGCGACAGCCGACAGGACATATTTTGCAGGTTGGGATGTATTTCAAATGTTGTAATTCTTATAGAAGGATATGTTGGAAATGTTGTAGTTAGAATTTGCATTTACTTGCGTAAATTGACATATATTAGAGAAACAGGATCCTAATTGCATTAAAGACCAAGTAAGGAGATTAACAGGGCAAAAGAAGAATTTTTTTAATTTCACAAACCTCAAAAGAAACATGGCATAGCAATCATTTTCATTAGCAGATTGGGATATAAAAGAATATATTAGTCGGCGAGTGGAAGACCTAGTACTTCATAGATTAGATGAGATTTATGGAAAGAGACGAGAACAAGAGGACAAAGCGACAGAGACCAAAAATGAACAGTATCTAATGCCGCCAAGAAATATTATTTGCTTTAGATGTTCCCGATCAGGCCACACCGCCAGGTTATACGAAGATTTTGTCATGCGAAAATTGGGAACCAAAGAGAATTTAAACCGCAGACGCACATGGCGACTGTGGAGGAACAGAGAACTAGAGCCTACACATGCGGTGTTATCTGCGAGAAAAGTGATGAAACTATTTAGAAAGAGCAAACGGCTGAGGTGCTTTTATTGTTCCCGTTATGGGCACGTGCAAAGGTTTTGTGTTTCGAGAAAGAAATAGCAAAAAACAGTTCAGGCGAAGAAAGGCAGATAATCATTCGAATGAACCACTTCGTAAAGGAGATTTTAAACAAAACGGACACAAAGAGGATAACTCTTGTGAGATTAATGTGGTTAATGAGCCAGCACATAAGATAGAAGAATCGGGAAAAATGCGAGAACTTCTGACACAGGAAAAAGCATGAGCTATAGTTGAAGAGTGGAAGTCCAGTTGCGAAATACAAAGTGACTACAACGTACGTCAAAGCATTGGAAAAGAGGTAGAGGAAACGATAGAAAGATTTAAAGTAGAAGAGAAGAAAAAGCTATCAGATGCTGTAATAAAATCGGTAAAAAGGAATGCGGAGCTAGCTGCACGTGTTGCCAACTTAGAGGATAGGCTAGCAGGAACTATTAAAAGATTGAATAAGGGAGAAGGCCGACGTGAATTTCGTAAGAAAAGACTCATGCAAAATGATGTAAACATGATAATGATGGACTAAGGAATCTATAGACACCAATATATGCCATATCGTTCTATACACCTATCGACGCCGGAGTATGACAATTGGTATGATGCAGCAGATTAAAGGAAAATTTCCAAAAGGTGATTAATTGAGGTGGAACGGGAATTTTGTATCTTTGATTCTTCAATTTTTTTTTATTTACTTCTTTTCTTTTGTAAATAATCAGTAATAATAATGGCAAAGATAGCAGAAAGACATAAGATTTGGTTTTGTTTTGGTAGCATATAAAGGAAATTATTTATCTTTGAAGAATTCTTTGTTTAAAAGATTGGTTGTAAAGTTGAACAAAGCGAGTTGCTGTATTGAGTGGAGACGTGATAGAAAGGCTCCCTCATGCACAGCTTCGTCCTCCCCCTTTCTGCTTTCTTTCTGTTGACCCTGGATCGCAAGGTGCGATTCAAGAGCGGGCTTTACAGGGTTCTAGGCCAACTGCCACCCGGACAACTACCACTCGGATAACTGCCACCTAGGACAATCGCCACTTAGGACAATTGCCACCCAACAATAGGGATTATGCATGGATTTTTTTTAAAAAAAGTAACAATTGTTCTTTATAGAGTTGGACAGGCTAAACATGAAAAACTTGGCCAAAAACGCTACTAACTTCTAAATATTTATTAAATTTGATTTTAAAAACGCGGAATCCATTCCCTATTTGTAAACGATTTGCTATTCCAAATTTGTGATTGGTTTTCCTCGACTTGAGAATTGTACTATCCAATGAACCCCAATTTACCACATAAACTAACCAATGAACTATTATCATTGTATGAAGCTTTAACATAAAATCAGAGTGAGTAGAAGGGGGAATTTATCCCCTTCTATTCACACTGGTAAAATCTACCCCGTAAGAATTGTACACACTGCCCTCCCCCCCGGGAGATTTTATATTGTTAATTAATATTTTTTTTATTTATATTTACCTTAACATTTTCGTCACTAAATCTCTCTATTATCCTCTACGTGAAAGAATTTTATTTTTCATATTTTGCATTGTAATTTGAAATTTCAAGTATTCAGTTTAAAAGTTCGTTCAAAATCTAAAGTAAAGCATTCAAATTAAATTAGAGTTCTTGTCTGGAGCATTTTGGATGGCACTTGTCCTAGGTGGCAATTATCCTAGGTGACAATTATCCTAGGTGGCAGTTATCCAGGTGGCAGTTGTCCGGGTGGCAGTTGTCTGGGTACTGCTTTACAGATAGGCATTAACAGATAAAGAGAATGAGGGCTTTACTGAGTACTCTGTTGTTGATTGAAGGAATAGATAGGAATATAAAAATTACATACTATTGAACGTTTCATAAATTGTTCAGGTCAATTGTTAAATGTCATACATATCATTTAACTGCTACAGTTTATGGACATCAGAAAGGAATTAAAGTATGCTAAGACAAATATAGACTTATAAGACTACCAAAGGGGGATATTTTTTATGAACATGATTATCTATACTGATCTTTAGAGATTTAGAAGTATAATTTCCTTTTCGTTGATTTAAGCTAATGTTTGAAGTGAATTTCAAAAGACATTGTGTTAGTTCAACAGCATATGTGCTCTATGCTTTGTACTAATTTAATTTTCATGCCTTAAATTCAAAGGTTAACAGCATCGTAAATCTATTGATTATGCAAGGGAGACATTATTAAGTCAATTTAATTATGAAAATAAGACATTAGAAAAATTTTTGTTTCTTTAACAATTGCAATACTTGTTCATGCGATATGTCAGGCAGAATATAGACACTAATGGACGAAATCCTAGCTGAATATTTAAAGCGAAATTATTCAGACATCAATTTTATAATGTGTAACATTAGAATGTTGAAAATTTCTTGGATAAGCTAGATGTTAGCAGCATATAATAACGGAGCATAATATACCACAGTTTTATGCACTCATTTGGTTTTATGAGCTAATTAGTCTCATATTTTTGTTGTTGTCCGTGGTTAATTTTAGACTAGAATATTAAACGATTATTGTATAAGATGTAGTTATTGTGATTGTAATGAATTTTCCGACCCATCTTCAGTCACCATAGATGACTGAAAGGATTGATCTACAACCATTTTGATAAGTGAGTTTAAGCCTCATTAATTTTTTTTGTAGAACTTACAGTCTGTTGCTTGGGTAATTTTATTCGTTCTGGTAGCATGATGTGTTTGAATGGATCTTCGAAGAAGTTTATCCTGATAAAATATTCCTCGACGCTTTGTTCCAGTTATAATATTTATTATTGCATTCGAATCGAGGTTGTTCTTACTATGGTTAGGAATGACCTTTGTTCCTTTTGTTTGGAAAGCCAGTAACGTTATGTATTTCACATACCTGGAGTTCATCGAGCATCATCATGATATTTTGAAGTGAAAAAACGAGGGTCCAAAGAGATGCGGTAGAAACCTTTATTTGCCTGACGCGTTTCAACTAGACGTTATCATCGGAGGCGGTTAAGCTACAGAGATGTGAGGCTGGCCAGGCCTGGTATTTATACATATAAGACAAGTTGTTAGGGCCAATGGAATAATTACAAAAAAGAGGGGGAGACATTATGTCAAACGGTGACATTACAACCCCATACGCCCGATAGTGAATTGCAGAGAGACAGGTTTTTTCAAGATTGCGAAACATGTCACCAAATGGCTCAGCACAAACTACCCTCTTAATAACAAATACGTGATCAGAAATAGTACAGAACTTATGAACCAATTACGCCAAATTAAAATTGATGCCCACTCCAGAATGATGTCGCTTGACATCAAAAACCTCTACACCAACGTACCCCTCGATGAAACCATAGCCATTGCCCAACAAAGATTAAAACAAACTGACGTCAACCAAGATGAATGCGAAGATGCCATCACGATCCTACGATTACTCAAGAAACAAAACTACTTTACTTTTGAAGGTTTATTCTATGAAATACCAGAAGGCATAGCCATGGGATCGCCAATCAGTTCAGTCGCTTCCGAAATATTCCTGCAGCAACTTGAAGAACCCATAGTCGATCAACTAATCAACAACTCATCCATTTTATACTATAGAAGGTACGTCGATGACACTTTCATAATATATAATAGCCTAATCACCAACGCTGATGACATCTTCGCAACATTTAATAATGCCCACCCAGCCATGCAATACACCGCGGAAACCGAAGAACTGGCACATTTAAATTTCTTGGATGTCAAGATACAACGCTACAATGACAATATACAATTCGCCATCTACCGTAAACCATTCACCACTGCAAACATCATTCCGTATTCTTCCAATCATCCTAGCCAACACAAATCCGCGGCCATCAGTTATAACTTTAGAAGGGCCCTGACGTACCCAATCTCCAACACCAATGTTAAAGAAGAAATAGCCACTACATTCAACTTAGCTCGTATGAACGCATTTCCAGATTATGTCACCACATCGATCCTCAACAAGGTACGGAAGAACATACGAAATCCAAAACCACCTCAACCCGACCAAAAAAGATACGCCGCACTAACTTACCTTAATCCCGATATCCATAGGATTGCTAAAATATTCAGAAAAGAAGGCATGAGCATATCATACAGAACTAAATATTCCAACCAGAAGATGTTGAACCCCAAACCAGACATGAGGATGAACAACACCTACAGCCAGGCGGGAGTGTACAAACTATCATGCCCAGATTGCGAGGCGTTTTACATTGGATCCACGACCCGATCGTTCCTAATTCGATTCAAGGATCACAGACAGTCGTGGATCAACAAAGACAATGTATCCGCCTACGCCAAGCATCTAGTAATCAATAAACACCGCATGGTTGACATAGACCAGTGCATGCAAATATTATGGACTGGAAAAGACAAAGCCAAGATATTACTGCGAGAAGAATACGAAATAACCAAACATAAGGAACTGAAGCCAACGCATATGCTCAACGACCAAACCATGTTCCAAAGAGCAGATACGATCCAGCTACTCCTCAACTTCACCAAGGTAAAAACCGCCTCCAACTGAACAGGAAATTAAGACCTCCACAAGGTCCGCGCTTTTCTTCTTCCCTTCAAGAAAAACCAGTCACCGTTTGACATAATGTCTCCCCCTCTTTTTTGTAATTATTCCATTGGCCCTAACAACTTGTCTTATATGTATAAATACCAGGCCTGGCCAGCCTCACATCTCTGTAGCTTAACCGCCTCCGATGATAACGTCTAGTTGAAACGCGTCAGGCAAATAAAGGTTTCTGCCGCATCTCTTTGGACCCTCGTTTTTTCACTTCAAAAGTTATGTATTTGTCATACTTGAATTTTGATACAAATTGTCATATATGAATTGGGCTTATTGTCTTTATCCGAATTTGATTATCGTTATCACTGATATATAGACAACTGTATACAGTGGGATAGCTTTGCTTTGTTGTGGCAACAAGAATCTTATTCGTTTTTCACGAAGAGTTTATTATATCTAGCATATGAAGGACAGATAATGGTTAAATAATTTATGCGTATTATTTCCTAGAAACTTTCCTTTTGGATGGGTTGTGAAACGGCTTTTTGTTCAGTCTGTTCGATATATTTTTAAAATTTTCATTTGTTTATTGAATATTAATGGATTTTACGCTGGCCAAAGAAAAATTGGGATGTGACTGCACTCTATTTACAGCTGATGGATTCCCGACACAGCCGGACTTAAGAACACCCTTCGTCGTAGAAACACGCCTAGAACATCTGGTCATCTGGTCAACCAGTCACTCAGGAGAGTGATTTCCATGCCATCACCCTCATCCCACCGCAGTTAGAGATCCTGTGTGTATAAGAGATACGACAACTGCGTAGTCAAAAACGATTGGTTAGAGCCAGCACGTGACTTATGGACGCCATTGTGTGCTAACTGTTCTAGTAGATGCCATGCGATGTCGATACTTGATGAAGCTATACAGCAGTATTTATCATCGCCGGTTGTAATTTTCTTCTGAATTATAAAACGTTTATGAAACTACAGGCATAATGCCTAATTGTGCTGCAGTAGGTGTTCAAACAGCGGGAAAAACGGCTGTCTTATGCTGGGTGCCCACTTAGCGCGACGATAGCGCGATTCTATCGCTTTGAGTCATATGCGCATGCGCAAAATCGCCAGGCGATCAATTCGCTTCTCGGTGCCCACTTGGCGCGGCACTTTCGGCAACTCTACAGACTTGGGCTCTGTGGGCGTGGCTTCACCTATGACGTGTCATTTGCACAGGCTACATAGTAGAAATAGCTTAAGTAACTCCGACGTTCAAAACGGTTGCCTAATAACTAAAATAAGAGGAAAATAGGAAAATAAGAGCTTTCGGAGAATCTTCGTCGGAAAAACACTGATATGTTTCTAAAATAAATACAAAATACGATCTGATATTTTATCTCAATTCATGCTAATATATTTTGGTTCTAATTTTGGTCCAAGTTAACATTATTGATAGGAGATGGCGCAACCAGAAAATGGCAGCTGAAGATAAATTTAATACAAGATTAATTGAAGAGTCAGTTTTATTAGGTTTTATTGGTTTTAAATTATCATTATTTCGAAAAATAAAGTCTTCTGAAACAGAAAAGAAAAAACAGTCCAGCAAGTGGGATCAAGAAGGTTCGGGCATTTGAGTGCCATGATTCCACTATGTTTGTTCC
Organism: Rhysida immarginata; assembly: GCA_023313115.1. Lineage (NCBI taxonomy): Eukaryota > Metazoa > Arthropoda > Chilopoda > Scolopendromorpha > Scolopendridae > Rhysida > Rhysida immarginata. The sequence continues at coordinate 464,694 of JAHWFO010012769.1, forward strand.
GCTTACCATTGAACAAAATTGAACAATCGTAGTATTTCTTGAATACTGTGTGCAGATTAACATCGTTTTTACTGTGCTTGATGTTTTTTGTAAGTGATCTTGCGATTTTAACGATTTTAATAAAGATGATTTTTATATTTTCCTACATATGTCATGACAGGAGAATAATTACAGATTAGAATGCATAAAGTAAAATAATTAGAAGAAAATATCTCAATTACTTAAGAAAAAGCATTGGTACTCTCCATTGAGAGGTTGGGTTTTTGGCAGAAGCTTAAAAAAATTTATTTTCTTGGACAAATAAAAGAAAAACGTGAAACTAGTGTATTTTCATAATAATAATTAAAAATAATAAAATATACCATTTAAAATTTAAAAAAACTAGCAAAAAATAAGTCGGGAGACCACTAGTTATCTCAAGTTATTTTGCACCACTGGATGGTACATATATAAATATGAAATATGAAATAACAATTAGAAAACATTATAGAACAAACATAATTACAGAGAGCACAAAATTAGAATGTATTTAAAATTGTAAAATAAGAGGTGGGAAAAAAACCCAAAATGAACAAGATAAAGGCGTGCTAAAAGTTATAAAAATGCAAAGAAAATGAAAATCCGTGTGAAAATTAACAAAGCAAGTTCGACGAAATGAAGAAACTAATAACGGAATAAGATTATTTAAATGCAACCAAGTATGCAGAATCACAGCCTACATGATTAGAGAGCTGTGATAGAGTAAAGAAAAAAAATCATTATTAAGTTTTTAATTGTAAATTGTCTTTTTACGTAAGCTTACTTATGTTTGTTATTTTATTTTATTTACTATTTTTTTTTATATTTTCATTTTTACTTTTTACATCTTTGCATTTACTATTTATTTATTCTCGATATTATTTAATATTAAAGAAACATATAAAATAATTTTTGAAAGAAAAAAAGTCACCGAAAGGGAAATCGAACCTAGCTACACAGATGATAGTCAAAAACGTTAACTATTTTCCTATCGGGAACCTCGACAAACGAGTCTTTATTAAATTTATAAGATTTCAAATATTATTTTTACTTAAGTAATCTGCGACCTGTGTCAACGCCACCTAAAAGATGGCGTTTCTCTGTTTCTCTCTAGATGGCGGTGCCTGTGTCATGGCATAGGAGAAGCTCCGCCCAGTGAGCTCAAGTCTGTAGAGTTGCCGAAATTGCCTTGGCGTGACAGCCGCGTGACTGAATGCGCATGCGCTATCTACGCGATCATTTCGTTTCCCACTTCAAGATTTCGTGCTAACAAAATCAGAATTGGATATTTCGTGCATACAGAATTGCATATTACTTGATATCTTCAATCAAATTTTCCGTAGCGATATCCGACCATCTCGAAGTAGGTGCTGCCATGATTGCATGTGCCACGTGATTCGAAACTGTTTTCTGATTGGGTGCGATGGAGTCGCGCGATCGAAAAGCTCTGGCATGCAGAGCTTTTCAATCGCCTTAGGTGCGCCACAGAATCGCCCTCGTGACGTCACTCTGCGCATGCGTGCTT